>JH792480.1:31246-50190 GCA_000291705.1 Sphaerulina populicola P02.02b
ATATATATGCCTATTAGTACGCCTATTAGTATATATATATATATATATTAGTATGCCTATTAGTATATATATTAGTATATATATTAGTATACATATTATAATATATATATTATAGTATATATATTATAATATATATATTATAGTATATATATTATAGTATATATATATATATAATACAAATATATACAAGTATCTATACAAATATCTATACAAATATCTATACAAATATCTATATATATATCTATACAAATATGTAACAGCCAGGTTTCCCCTGAACCTGCACAACCCTACATAACCCTGACCGCCTGTATGCATAGCCGCAGGCCTGCATAAGCTGACCTACCCGGATAGCCGGAGCAGCGAGGCTCCGAGAGGAATTTACCTCGGACCTCGGACGGCCTCGTATATAGTACGTAGGCGTAGCGCAGGCGTATATCAGTCTACTCGCACCCCTTTATTCGGAAGGGTAAGAATTAGTTTGTGCACTTTCCTACGCGGTAGGAAAGAGGACTCTATACATCGCTATACACCCCCTCTTACATTTCTAATTCTTCTACCTTTCTAAAGGGTAGTAATCTATAGAGGTCCAATCTAATAGCTCTACGACCAACTCGCAACGTACCCGCTACGTAGGTAGGCCGTATTATAGGCGAAGCAGAGGACGACGAACCTCCTTAGGGAGAAGCGTTAGTCTCTACGGAAACCTAAGGCCGTACCTAACCGTAGGCGGCAACCTAACCTCCGGCGCAACCTTACTAACTAGGAGAGGAAGTCCCTCTACGAGAGACTCCCTCTACCTAGCTTGGACTCGTACCCGAGGCGCAGGCGAGACTTATAGAACTCGAGTAGGCTAACAATAGGCTACGCGAGGAAATGGCTCTTTAGGCCGCCGAGGCGGAGCATTAGCGGCTGCTGCGATAGTACTCCCAAATAAGCCGTACCCTATCGATACGGGCACTATCCGTATCAGTCGTACTAGAACAGCCGTCTGACTCCGAGGAGGACGACGTAGTTCGTGCGAGCGACCTACGAGTCGCCCGCGACTCGTATTCTACCCGTAGCCCTAAGGTTCGTAAACCGAAGGCTTTTAAGGGAGAAACCGACAAAGAGTATCGCGAGTTTATCCGCAGCTTAGAGATCATCTTTCTCAATAGCCCGCGAGAGTATCGCACCGATATAGACAAGGTGCTATACGGAATCATATAGCTCGTAGGCGAAGCGTAGGAGACGTAGTATAATAAGCACGACAATAGCAAGCCCCCTAACGGTTACACTTAGAGTGACTTCAAGGAGTAGTTATATAACGTTGTCGGTAACTAGTCGAATCGCCTAATCGGGGTAATAATCGACTACGATAAGGCTAAGTAGGGCCCCGAGCAGGGGGTACGCTACTTCGCCGGTCAGCTTGGCTACTTAGAAGCCCAACTCGGTAACTATACCGAAGCGCAGCTAACTCGTTACCTCCTCGCCAAGTTGAAGCCGTCGCTTCGCAAGGATATCGTCAAGGGTTATAAGATCCCTACCAAGCGTACCGACCTTATCGCCCTAGCTCGTCGCCTAGAGCAGGCTGACCTTTCCCTTTCCGTCCGTTAGAAGGACGATCATTACGGCCGCCGCGATAATAGCGTACAGGGCAAACGCAAGCGTACCGAGAGTAACGTACCTAAGCGTCGTAACGACCGTAGCGACCGCAGCAAGAGCCGCAATAGTCGCAGCGGAGGTAATAGCAAAGCATCCTCTAGCTCTACCGTGCCTAGGTATAAGAACCTTGAGTGTTACTCGTGCAAGAAGAAGGGTTATATCGCTTCCGACTCTATCTGCCCTAACTATACCGACCGTAAGAAGTCTTCAAACGCGGTCCGCAAGGTAACCGCAGCCGACTCGCAGTCGGATCCAAAAAAAGGCAAGGTATCGGAGAAGAGTCGCGATCTCTAGATACTAATCAACTCGAGTACGGCGACGACCTATTGCCTATCTAGGCACACTACACCCGTACGCTTAAGGGAGCAGTCGACGCGTATAACAAGCGCGTAGTAGCGACTATAATCTTGGACGACGCCGCCGACATCAACGTAGTGTCTCGCAGTTTCATACTGCAGCATAGCCTAGCCCGTCGTCAAAATGCTATCCTTCCCCCGGCTACGTCCTTTACAGGATAGATAGGCTACTACTACGGTGCGCACTACCTGCGTATTATACTCGCAGACTCTACGGGCAAGGAACGTACGTCGGGAGGCTTGTTCTACGCCTACGACACACTAGAGCCGAACTTGATCTTAGGTCGCCTATAGAGGCGTAACTAATAGGTAATAGTCAGCAGCGCGACTAATGAGTAGCGCTACGGAGGAGAGTTCTTCAAAGTATAGTATTAAGACGCCTCGGAGTTCTACAAGAACATGTCCAAAGCGTCGTGTATCTACGCTGTTATAGTACGCAAGGCAGAAGCAGGCGTTACGCTACTAGACATCCTAGCGGAGTATCGTAACTTCTAAGACGTATTGCTTCCTACGGAAGAATAGCGCAGCAAGCCTGTAGACGGCTACGAGTATACGATTGACCTGCGACCCGGTACCGTACCGCCCTTCCGACTATTGTACTATTAGTCAGGCACTAAACTAGACTACCTTTACAAATATATCGTGAATGCTCTAGAGTATAACTAGATCGAGGGTAGCCTATTAGAAGCAGGTACACTAGTGCTGTTCGTGCCTAAGAAGGACGGAACTCTACGGCTGTATATCGACTATCGTAGTCTGAACGATATTACCGTCAAGAATCGACACCCTCTGCCCCTTATAGGCGAGACGCTAGACAGGCTTATAGGAGCCGAATGGTTCACCTATCTCGACCTTGCGGACGCGTACTATCGCATCCGTATCAAGCCAAACGACCGCTAGAAGACTGCGTTTCGTACGCGCTACGGTCACTTCTAGTACAAGGTCATACCCTTTAGCCTAACTAACGCCCTAGCAACCTTCTAAGCTTATATCAACCGTGCCCTAGGCGGGTTAGTAGATATAATCTGCGTCGTCTACCTAGATAACATCCTTATCTACAGTAAGACGCGCGAGCAGTACGTAAAGGACGTACGTACGGTGCTTGAGAGACTTAGGCGCTTCGTACTCTACGCGCAACTAAGGAAGTGCAAGTTCTTCCGCAAGGAGGTTGACTACCTTAGGTTTGTCGTAACTACTAGCGGCGTAGCTATAGACCCTAGCAGGGTAGACGCAATCAAGGCGTAGCCAACACCTACTACCTTAACGGAGGTGCAATCCTTCCTAGGCTTCGCGAATTTCTATCGTAGGTTCATCTTCGAATACTCGAGGGTAGTAGCTCCGTTAACAGTACTATCCAAAGGAGCCGTTAAAGGGAAGAAGCCTAGGCCTATCAACTAGGGCGTAGCTAAAAAGCATGCGTTCTAGGAGATCAAATTGCGGTTCTAGCAAGTACCTCTATTAAGGCACTACGACCCGGCGTTACGGCTGCGTATCGAAAGCGATGCTTCTGCGTTTGCAATTGCAGGCGTACTAAGTCAACTCTTTAGCTTAGAATAGTACCCTATTGCCTTCTACTCTCGGAAGATAATACCCGCTAAGTGTAACTATAAGATATACGACTCGGAGCTGCTAGTAGTAGTAGAGTCGTTCAAGACATAGCGACTATACTACGAAGGCGCTTAGTATACGGTTAAGGTGCTTGTCGATTACGCGAACCTACGTAGGTTCATAGGCGTAAAGAAGCTTATAGGCAGGCAGGCTAGATAGGCTACATTCCTTGCGGCGTTCGATTTCACAATCACCTACTAAGCCGGCAAGAAGAATCTAGCGGACGCGCCGTCGCGGCGTAGTAACTACGTACAAGAGTCGTAAGAGGTATCCAACCTCCTACCTACCTTGCAGACGAAGCTGTAGTTGTAGGACGGTCGTACGATAGAAGCAGACTATCCGAAGGTAGCTCGCATCTGTATAACCTACGAGCGTATGTACCGTAACTTCCCTAAGCAGCGACAGGTTCAATTCCCTAAGCAGCGACAAACTAGCAATACGCAGTAGAGCTATACGTCGCCTATGCGTATTGCAAGAGTGATTGCGTAGGATAACTATCCGTACGCCAACGTGTTAGACCTGATCCTCGGTTACATACGCGCCCTAGTTCAGTCCGAACCGGAAGCCCGCGTAGTATACGAGCAGGCGATAAGCAACCAAGGTATATACGATAAGTATACGGCTCGTAATAGGAACCTATAGGTCGGAGACGCACTGTACGTACCTAAGGACTACGCACTTAGAACGTAGATTATACGCATGCACTACGACGACCCGTTAGCTAGGCATTTTAGCAAGGACAAAACGATTGCTTTGATCCGTCGGAAGTATTTCTAGCTAGGCATGTCTACCGAGGTGTCCGAGTACGTCGTAGAGTACGACTTATACTAAAAGGCAAAGGCGAGGCGCTATCGCCCCTACGGCGAGCTGACTACGCTGCCGATACCTAAGAGGCCGTTCTAGGAACTAACCTAGGACTTCATTACGGACCTTCCGCCTAGCAAGCGAGGCGATAGCGTATACGATGCGATCCTAGTAATCGTCGACAGGTACACGAAGATAGTCACGTTCGTACCTACTACCAAGAAGTACACTAGCGTGGATCTCGTCGATATCCTCGTCTATAAGATTGTCCGTCGTTTTGGCTTACCCGCGGGTATAGTAAGCGATCGCGGATCGGTATTCACGTCGTAGTTCTAGGCCGACTTCTGTTATAAAGCGTAGGTTAAACGCAGGCTAAGCACAGCCTTCTACGCTCAAACTAACGGCTAAACGGAACGGATGAATCAAGTAGTAGAGACCTACTTGCGTATCTACTACTTAGAGTAGTAGGACGACTAGGTAGGCATACTTACTTAGGCCGAGTTCGCCTATAACAATAGTAACTATACTATCTTGAAGATGTCCCCGTTCAAAGCCTTATATAGTTTTAACCCGGAGCTAGCGACTCGTACGAGAGACGCTCGGGGCGAGCTTTTGGAAAGGGAGGTACCGGCCGTAGCTAATACTGCAGAACGGCTAAAGAGGAACTACGAGACCCTAACCGAACGCTAGCGACGCGCAAGCGAAGCGCAGAAGAAGTACTTCGACGATAAGTACACTCTAATAAGCTTTAACGTCGGAGACATAGTATTGTTGTCTACTAAGAACCTTCGGCTAAAGGTACCTACTAAGAAGTTCGCTAATAAGTTCGCTAGACCGTTCAAGGTTATCGACGTTATCGGAAAGCAGGCGTATCGCCTAGTACTCCTAGCTGGATCGCTGATCTATAATATGTTCTATATCTTATACCTTAAGCCCTATCGGAGTCGCGTAGGAGAAGCGCATAAGGGTAGCTTGCCGCTCGCAGACGAAGAGGGCCTCTACGAGGTAGAGAAGATCTTAGGGATACGCCTAAGGAAAGGCGTAAGGCAGTACTTGGTTCGCTAGCGTAGCTAGCCCGAGGAATTTGACTAGTAGGAACCTAAAGAGCATATAGGCGAATATGCCGCGCTCGACGAGTTCGAGGCGCAGCCGAAGCGCACTAGAAAAGCACGTAAGTAGCTACGTAAGCAGAATAGTGCTTCAGCAAGTTATCTATCGTAATACCTTATATAGTAGGGCTTCTACCGTAATACCTTATATAGTAAGAACTTCCGTCGTAATACCTTATATAGTAAGAACCCCGTCGTGATTCTATAGTAGCGAAACAACGTTTGATTGATAAATATATAATCGAGCAAAAACGCACTAAAGCAGAAAATAGAACACGCGCGCGCAAGGCGCAAGAGAGACGTACCCGCCGCCTATAGGGTCCCTGACTCTATAGACGACAACGGCGAGGTCGTCTCCCTCCTCCTACGCTTCCGACTACTACTCGCAGCCGGGGCAACAGCAGGCGTAGGTACAGGCGCAGGCGTAGCAGCCGAAACCGGATTAGCACCGAAGACACTAGCGAGCGCGGTGTCGTCTTCGTCGTCGTCGTCGTCGCCGTCGTCGCTGTTGTAGTCCTTACCGGAGTGATCCGGCTCCCAATTACCCCGTTCGGGGAAGGCCGTAGCTACGGACGCGTCTAGGGCAGCCCTAGACGCGCCGGCTATACGAGCTATCTACGAGACGCGTAAGCACGCGTAGGTAGAAAGCAAGGGCAAGGGTAAGGAGACTTACTTCGTACTGCAGCTCAAAGATACCCTATAGGGCACTAGTAGCCTTCGCTACCTCTAACAGCCCCGTAGCGGCGAGTGCGCTACTAGCCGCAGGCGCGGTACTGCTCTCTACGCCCCCTTTCTTAGGTATGTTATATACACCTACGGACTTCCCCTTGTTCGAAGCGAACACTCGTTTACTCTAGGCGATAGCTTTACCTAGCCGAGTAAGGCGACGCCTTAGTTAGTCCGCGCGAGGGCTAGGAATAGTAGCCTTCGTATAGGCGGCGCGCAAGGAGAGCAGGTACTAAGCTTAACGGATCAAATTAGGGTCCGTTAGACGCTCGCACTTGTGCCGACCCTTAGCGTAGCGAGCACACTTCTTCTTTAGGCCTAGCGCTAGGGCGGCGTTATAGGCTAGGGTAAGAACCCCCGATCCCTTAGCTAGCGAAAAGTTAGACAGCTAAGCGTATAACAAGCGTACGGGTAGCGCAGCACAACTTACTCTTCTATATATACGTAATGCACCGGAGGCAGTATACCCCCCTACCGTTATCGGCGCCGCCGGAGGCGACGTCGCGAGGCGGACGGGTAATCGCTATCCGAGCCGCGGTCTTAGGTAGCATTATGCCGAAAAGGGAGTTAGTGCGTATATGTGTGCGTATAGTATGCGTTCGTGCTACGAGGCGAGAGCGAAGCGGAAAACGGGCGAAGTAAGAAAACTAGAGTATAGGAGACGAGTAGCAGGCGAGAGAGAAACACTTCTATATTATACTAGCGTTGCTAGGTAATAGAATGTTTGCTAGCCTTGTTTGTTACTATATGCAGCTATGTTTGTTGTTACCGTCGCGTTCTATACTATACGTAGAATATGGAATACGGAATGCCCGTAACCCCTAGGATTTCCTACTATAGCGACTGACCTGCGGAATGCATGCGTGTTACGTACGTCGCTAGGGGCAGCTCTATTAGGGAGAGGAGATAATTGTAATAGCTAGGTTTCCCCTAAACCTATACAACCCTATATAACCCTAACCGCCTGTATGCATAGCCGCAGGCCTATATAAGCTAACCTACCCGGATAGCCGGAGTAGCGAGGCTCCGAGAGGAATTTACCTCGGACCTCGGACGGCCTCGTATATAGTGCGTAGGCGCAGCGTAGGCGTATATTAGTCCACTCGCACCCCTTCATTCGGAAGGGTAAGAATTAGTTTGTGCACTTTCCTACGCGGTAGGAAAGAGGACTCTATACATCGCTATATACCCCCTCTTACAAAATATTTAAATACGTATTCTAAATAGTTTACTATATAGAATTGTAGGAGTCCTACGAATATATAACGAATATATATACGAGTAGAGGAACCTAAGGGCCCGCCGCCCGTTCGGTATTTCCTTATAGCTTTTAACAACTACGTTTATACTACCGATATAGCGTAGAATTCTAACTGTCTTATAACTAAAATTTACTAAATACTATAAGGCCTTGTATTCGGTTTCTTCCCTTGTAGCTTATAAGTATAGATCTAGTCTATACTATAAACAGTATAGTATACTAATTTTCTAGTAGCGGTAGTACCCGCTAGCGTAGAAAGCGGGTCTTATAGCGAAGAGTTAGAAAAAGAGCAACATTTCGCTATAAGACAATTTAGCGCAGAAAACATAGGCGCTTTACCTAAAACAGCTATATAAGCAAATTTTCTAGGTATAGGTCCTTATAGTAGAGATTTCTGTCTTATAGCTAAATCTATAAGGAGAGAAACCGAACGCGATGTCTTATAGCTCTTAACTCGTCTTATAGCACCTTAGCTAAAAGCTATAAGCTAGAAACCGAACGGGCCCTAAGATATAAGAGCGAAGTACCTAAGACAAGATTTGAGAACCTATAATTAGGCCTCTTGCTAGGTTTAGAGCTCCGTCGGTAGGAGGTAGAGGTTCCTCTTCGGACCTCCCGTTCCCGAGCTGCCGCCGTATCTAGCTAGTTCTAGACTTACCTAACATCTTATATCAAGTGCTTTCTAATACATACCTACACTCTTACCTACATGTACCTAAGGCAAGTTTCAACCTCATTATCTCGGAAGACGACGGACCCAGCCTGCACAATGCCTACATGTATCGTTCATATCGTCTTGTTCGAGTTCAAGCCAACGACCACTCACGCTCAGGTAGAAGATGTCAGTCGCTCACATGTACATTGATTGTACTTGTACATTCACATATTTCCCTCTTATCTCTACCAAGACTGACATCATCCACCAGGTCTGCACTCGAATGCTAGCATTGCAAGAAAAGTGCTTGCATCCTAAAACCAACCAGAAATATGTCATTTCGACCACGGGAGGAAGAGACAGTAAATATCTATCTATAGCCGTTTGACTTGGAATCGGAACAGACACGACTGACGGTTATACAATTCTAGCAAGTCCGGAGGGACTACAAGTAGTACTCTCGCCCGCTATCAGTCCCAAGCATCCTAAGCTAACTCCTTCGGCTTTAGGGCGGCTTCTCACATGGATTCGTCAGCCAGTTTGAAAGCGAGGAGGATCGCAAATACTATCTGGAGAAGGACCCCGCACATCTGGAATTTGTGGCAAGCCTAAAGGATGTGATTCAGAATGTCAGAGTGGTGGACTTTGAGCCGGGAAAGTTCTAGGTGGTTGTTTTTCCATCCTGCTACTGCTCCTATTGCCATGCCACGCTATGCTATAGGAATGAATGTTTACATTAAAAGCTCCGGAATGGCCTCCTGCTATAGAAGATGCTCCATCAATAAGGCACTCGAGTCGAGGCTACCCTACGCTGAAAGATTCGCCACAGCCACATTGTTCAGCTATCGAGTTTGTTAGCGATTAGCCTTTCCCAATTCGGATCTTCTGGTACTCACTGATATTGGGATTCTTGAAGATGAACCTCGCACTAAGCTTGTCCTCTAACCAATCCATCTCGCTTCCAATGATGCTGAATAATGCCTTGCTGTCGATCAATACTTTGACGCCATCTTGCTCTACTGTTTCGTCGAATGCTCCAGGCTTGTCCACATACTCCAGGTGATACGCCAGTCCACTGCAACCTCTATTCTTCACTCCTATTCTTATGAGCTTACTCTCCGGCTGCTCGAATAATTCCTTCAACTGTTCTACGGCTTTTGCAGACAGCTTGATCGGCGCCTTCCGCGGCCTGAGCTTGCTCTTTTTAGGCTTCGCCACTGTCGCTGGAACAGTACCTCCTGACGTAGCTGTCTGAGATGGCGTTGTCGGCGTCGTGCCCACCGTTGCTTTGCTCTTCTGTGCCTCCAATTCTCCTAGTGCTATGCTCGGCGGACTGTCTGTTCTCTGCCACGGTGCCGTAGGCGGCCATGTTTGTTGTGAATGTCCAGATATACTTGTCTCTGGCGACCCGCTGTTTTTTGGTGGAGGCATCTCAGCGCCTAATGTTTGAGGCCGATGTGCTGATTCCGTCATCAAAGGGCGCTTCGAAGATGTTGCTCGAGACTGGAATGAGGAGAATGGACATCGTCGAGCCCTGAGGCAAAATGCGCATCGCCGATTCGCCGCTGGCTGCGCTGTGAAACGGAACATTGTGGATATTGAGGGCGCTGATGTTCTGAAGGAGGCCATGACTGCGTGTGTGGTCCCAAATGTGTATGGCGGAGGAGAGGGTAGAGTGGTGGTTGTAGGTATCTTGGTGGCATATACATGTACTTTGTGTATACAATGTTGTACTCTTCCAGATGACCGGTGACGTTCCGATCCCGCACAGGCCCTTGTCGGCGAATAATGCGGGTAAGCCGCACTCGAAGTGTTATGAGTGGTCGAAGTGAGAATTTTGGATCCACCCAGCTGAGTCAGCCATTTTGTCGCGTTTCCCTGCGCGTTGAGCAGCCACGGTTAGGTACCTAGGTAGGCAACAACCACTTCCTCTGGTAGCGCCGCAATCATCACCATCCGAGCCATATCTGTACTGCACCTATCGAACACACTCCAGCAGAAAGTCCATCTCAGGAGGCCTACTGCAGAAGTCCAATTCGACCATGGCTACCAATGGAGCTGTTGCGCCAGCACCTGCTGCAGCGCAGACAGGAAACGTGCCTGTGCAGATCAGCGAAGTTCGCCAGACCAACTCACGCGAAAACCGAACTGCAGCGCACTCTCATATCAAAGGCCTCGGCTTGCGACCAGATGGCACGGCAGACCCCAATGGAGGAGGCTTTGTTGGACAAACTGCAGCGCGAGAGGCATGCGGCGTTGTGGTCGACCTCATCCGCGCGAAGAAGATGGCGGGCAAGGCAGTAATGCTGGCGGGTGGACCAGGCACAGGTAAAACGGCGTTAGCGTTGGCAGTGAGCCAGGAACTGGGCACGAAGGTGCCATTCTGCCCCATGACGGGGAGTGAGGTGTACAGCGCAGAAGTAAAGAAGACAGAGGCGCTGATGGAGAACTTCAGGAGAGCCATTGGCCTCCGCGTGCAGGAACGCAAGGAGGTATACGAAGGCGAGGTGGCGGAGCTGTCTCCTGAAGAAACAGAAAACCCATTGGGCGCATACGGGCGGACGATCTCGCATTTGCTCATCACATTGCGAAGCTCGAAAGGCACCAAAAAGCTGAGACTGGACCCGAGCATCTACGAGGCAATACAGAAGGAGCGCGTGCGGCTAGGAGACGTCATATATATCGAAGCAAATACGGGAGCCGTGAAAAGGGTGGGAAGATCAGACGCCTTTTCGACCGAGTTTGATCTTGAAGCCGAGGAATACGTGCCAGTCCCCAAAGGAGACGTGCACAAGAAGAAGGACATCGTACAAGATGTGACTTTGCATGACCTGGATGTTGCAAATGCAAGACCGCAAGGTGGTCAAGATGTGATGAGCATGATGGGTCAGTTGATGAAGCCACGCAAGACTGAGATTACGGAGAAGCTGCGTGGAGAAATCAACAAGGTCGTCAACAAGTACATCGATCAGGGCATCGCAGAACTTGTCCCAGGCGTGCTGTTCATCGATGAGGTGCACATGCTTGATATTGAATGCTTCACGTACCTGAACCGCGCTCTCGAGTCGACCATTTCGCCAATTGTGATTCTTGCCTCGAATAGAGGACAAACCACTATACGCGGTACGAGCTCTGTGCAGGCCAACGACCCAGGTCTCATCTCTGCCCACGGAATTCCCCCAGATCTCCTTGCGCGTCTACTGATCGTGCCGACTCATCCCTACACCGGCAGCGAGATTCGGACCATCATCCAGACACGTGCCAAGCTTGAATTTGCAACGCCCACTGCTCCGCAGCTCGCGGACAACCCACAGGCTCTGAAGGTGTCTGCAACACTTAGCCCAGAAGCGTTGGAAGAACTCACGAAGCGAGGCGAGACTGTGTCCTTGAGATATGCGCTGCAATTGCTATCACCTTCGAGCATCCTCGCACGCGCACGTGGCAGTGAAGGGAACGTTATCAGCGCTTCCGACATCGATGAAGCCACATCGTTGTTCTGGGATGCTGGGCGAAGTGCCAATCAATTGCGTGAGCAGGCTTCCATGTTCATCTCGTGAGCATTCTGGGATACTCCGCTCAAGCAAATGCCTTGAAAGCAGTAATCTGTTCGCGTCCTGAGAGCTTAGCTGGTGGTCCAGGTCCAGCTAAAGAGCTGCGAGCATGCAACATAATCCTGCATTGCGGAACCTCAACCGCATTGATCAGATCCAATGCCCTGCAGGCGTAACAACCTCGCGTCTGACTTCGGGGGTAGCAGCGGATCCCGTTCCTACCATCAGCCACTGTGGTGGCGTCCCTCGCTTTGGGCTAGGTGACCAAACAACGGAGATTTGCTGTATGCATGTAGACATGGTCACGCTCACGTTTTGCCATAGTTGTATTAGCACTATCATCCCAAAGGGAGGTTTGTGATGTATCACAGACCCGTACAGCGTGTGCGGGTCATATGGCAGCAGCATCTGATGCATTCCTCCTCATTCACAGCGATCGAGAAAAGGATGATTGCCTGATAATAACCGGTAGTATTTATCAATAAGCAGTGACAGTTCAATTCTTCGTCGCCGCACCTCACTCCAAGTTTCATTGACATGTCGGCACGCTCAGAACCGAAAAGGGGTATTGACGTCCCACACGATCGCATGCTCTCCACTCTGGTGACGGCAGCAAAGCTACTATTCGACGCATCGCGTAATCCAGACTTTGCCAATGATAGTCCGTTGGCTCTGCATGCTCTACGAAAGGCAACTTTCTTGTCGAGACCATATCTGGCCAGGTTGGAGCAAGAATTAGCCCGACACAATGTACAGACTACAGCCCCTGACCAGCGCCAAGTGAGAGCGTCGAAGGCGGTGCAGTTTCGAGATGTATTACGGAAGGTCATGACGATCGCGCAAGATCTGACCAAGACGAGGAGCCGTAGACCACGCGAGTCGGTACGCTTGTCGTTGTTGAGTGACATTCATCAATACCTCAGTCTAGAAGTGGCTGGGGCAATGAGGGAGGTGAAGAGGCTCGAGCATACTCTAGAGGGTAAGCACAAGCGGCGCAGGCATCGCAGACATCGCGGTGGTACAGACAGGCCCGAGGACAATGTGCATCACAATACCGGAGAGAGTGAAGGAGGAAATGCAGTCGAGATACCGCGCGACGTAGTGAGCCTCACGTCTCGCGCCTCTCATCACGCCGAAGAAGAAGAAGACAAAGACTCCACAAGACGAGATGAGGCAAAGACCACAGCAGCTCACGATCCAGAACGACAAGTACCACACGACGTGGTGAGCCTTGCGTCAGCTGCATCGCATCATACTGTGGCTGCCGCACCATCACAACCTCTCAATATCGTTATTCCAGCAGAAGACGCGGCGGGATCATCACATACCCACCATACGACCCCAGCGCCTTCCGTGAAGCTCAATCGAGCACAGTCACATATCACTCCAGAGCTTAGTGATGGTGGTGGACATGCCCGCAGCCCTCCACCGCCATCCGTGAAGAAGAGCAGCAGCACCCGCAGCAAAGACCCCATCGCAAATCCTGTCTCTCGCACGAGCCGCCATGGCTCGCCCTCCACGCGAGGAATACCAACGCCACCATCCGAAACGAGCTTCGACAGAAGAATTTCCGCTGCGCACGCCAGACTCGGTTCTGCAGAGAAATTCCTCGCTCGTCCTTTGCTGCAACATGACCCTCTCTCGGAGCAGAATCTTTCTCGGCATAACTTTTCACAAAAGAGTGGTAGTAGTAGTAAGTTTTCGAAACACGGCTCGAGCAGGAACAAGGGTGGTGGTGGTGATGAGGGGAAGTCGAAGTTGGAGCTTGCTGCGGGTTCTGAACAGTATGGATTGGCGAAGGAGGAGGGGGAAGTGTCTAAGGGGAAGGTTGAGGTGGAGGGTGGGAAAACGACGTCTAGAGGTACAGGTAGTCGTGCGTCTACATCTAGTCACCAGTCGGGACTTGGACAAGCAACGATGAAGGCTGGAACGAGTGTTCACGTAAGCCAAGTTTCTTCTTGTTCATCAAGAAAAGATGATGAGAAGAAGTCCAAGTTGTCACCCTCTTCGGCGTCTGAACAGCACGGGTCGGCGAAGTCGGCGAAGTCGTCGTCGTCGTCGTCCAAGGGAAAACTCAAGGCAAAAGACTGCAAAACGCAGGTATTATCCTCATTTGCGTTGGAACAGCTGCAGCAGGATGAAATGGAGAGGGAGAGGTTGTGATTTTTGCGTGATGGGGAATATGTGTAGGTACATGTACCTGGAGGTAGGAAGGAGGGGGTAGGAGGAGCGGGGGAAGACTGACTACATGTACCGGCGGAAACTCGGCATCCCGTATGGCCGGGTATGCCCGGTGTGATCCACTTCTCTCTTTCCAACTCTCGCCATCCAGTTCTACGACCTCCTACTTACTTCTACCTCCTACCTACATGTACCTACCTTCCTCCTGCCTCCTCCTACCTCCTACCTCCTACCTACTACCTACAGGTACTGAACACTCGCAGCATTATTACTACTCTACCTACCAGACCTGACCAGACTATCCCCTCCCTCCCTCCCTCCGCCCCGGGACAAATGCTGCTGCGCACGCGCTGACCGGCGACGACACGATGCCCCGTTGGCTGTGCGAGCTACACCACGTAGCAGCTTCCCCACCAGGAGGAATACCTGACCTACATTATTCGTGAAATAATACATTATGGCCGCATCTCTGCCCGTCGAATCTTCCATCTGGTGGTCACTGGTCCTAATCATATCTGCCTGCAGATTGTACGTCCACCACTGACTCTGCCTCCTACTTCCCTCTTTCCATGTAGGTACCTATATGTACCTTACTCATGCTGACCGGGCATGCCACCTCCTGCTAGCATCTCACGAGGCATTGCCCGCAAAGGGAAGTATCAAGCCGATGATGTGGCAATCGCCGTTGCCCTGTGCTTTTACACCACCTTTATCGTCACCATCAATCTCGTCGCGAGGTCCGAGAGCAATCTCCTTCCTCCGGGTTTCGACCTTTCTTCCTTGACCCCCTCAGATCGAAAAGACCGCATCTATGGAAGCAAACTGATTCTGGTGCTGGAGAATTGTCAAAATGCCACCATATGGCTGACTAAAGTTGCCATCCTTGTTCTCTATCTGCGCTTGTAAGTACATGTACCTGCCAGGCATCTGTGAACGGAAACAACCTCGCTCACACCTACCTACCTTCCCTCCCTTTTTCCTCACAGGACAACTCTCCGCTGGCAGCACAATGCTATTCGAGTCCTCCTCGCCGTCGTCGTGCTGTTGTACTTTGTCATGACCTCTCTGTACCTGGGAGTCTGGTGTCGGCCCTTTTCACAATACTGGGCCATTCCACCCAACAGCTCACAATGCAACGCTGCAACCAACCACTTGATCACGAACGCCACCTTTAACCTCCTCACCGATGTCATTATGCTGGGGATCACTGCTCCGCTCTTCTGGCGCATGCATTTGCCCTGGAGGAAAAAGATTCCTCTAGTCGGAGTCTTTTCTCTCGGCATCTTCGTCGTCCTGGCAGCCATTCTCAACAAAGTATACTCCTTCACACAACCATTCGGCACCAAGTGGCCCTTCTGGTATGTTCGAGAGTCGTCTACAGCGCTATTAGTAGCCGACCTCCCCTTCGTCTGGGGTCTCTGGCGGAGAATCTGTGGTTTCAAAACATCCGTCGTCGACTCCGAGAGCATCACCAGGCGAGCCACCATCATCGATGCCGCCACAGGAGGAGGACTGGGAGGAAGTGACGAGAGCCGCCGTAAGCACAGCAACACACATCACAACCCCATGGAATTCATCACCGCATGGCCCCTTCACAACGACGACTCTGATGAAAAAGATGACGGTGACCTCGACTGCGAATTCCGGCGACTAGGAGCTCGACACTTGTCATTATCCGAATTCCTCCGTGAAGATGGTGGCGCGAGCAGGGACAGGGACAGGAGGAGGAGCAGGGGCAGGAGGCAAACCTTTCACACGACTGCCCGAGGAGAGGAGGAGAAATATGATCCCATTGTGATGATGACGACGACGAGTGCTCCTCCTCTCCCTCCTCCTCCTCCTCCTCCTCCGTCCTTGGGCGCCGCCGACGCCGTGCTCCTTCAGCACACTCCGCCCGGCATCCTGGTCCGAAGGAGCGGATCTGGTTCCCCTCCTCCACATGAAATCAGGTCGCAAAGGTCGTCGTCATCGTCATCCTCATCCTCGTCCACGTCCTCGCCACGGCTGCCGCAGCCAGCGCCAGCATCATCGTCTTTGCCGTCTTCAATGGCTGATAGTTGTCTATCTACCAACTCGTTTGTTTGATTATGACGATGATAATGATGACGACGACGAAAGAACGAACGAACGAAAATCCAGCTGCAGATGACTCGCGGGCGATCACTGCTTCCCCGCCCTTTTTCTTTTTTCTTTTCTTTTTTGCAGATGCTTGTTTTATGATTGATCAAACGAGATACCCCCCAATATGCGAAAATGCAAAAATGCGAAATGGCTTTTTTTCCGTCCTCTATTTTTTCTTTTTTCTGACTGTTGTTTTCAGTAAGTATACATGTACAAATGATGATGATGAGCATGAATGAACAATGCGTAAGAGAGCCCGCAGAACCAATCCCATGTCATTGCAAGGCACAGGTAGGTACCTGAGGTAGAGGAGTTTAAGCCTGAATTTTCCATAAAACTGAGCTACCTTGGGCTCAGAATCTTCCCATGCTCGAGAAGCTACAGTAGGTACATAGCTACCTACATAGGTAGACTTCCATCATGACTTACTTGCTCTTGGCTGCAATCAGTGGAGAGCCCCGCTGACTCGCTTCGGGCGTGTCTGCATGCACCGCCTTACTCCCTTTTTCGCGCCACGTGCTCACCGCGGGAATGTTGGCAAACATGCGCTCTTCTTCCGTCTTGTACGCGCGAGGCGTCAGCTTGATAAGCGTGTGCAGCGGCACCTCCATCCAGGGAGACTTTTCCTGCGAGGAGCCCATGAAATAGGCGTAGATGCACCGCAGCACCGCCTGGTGCGTGACAATCAGAATGTTCTCCGACCTCTCCAGCTCCATGATGATTGGCTCCAGGCGAATCACCACATCGCGATAACTTTCACCCCCCAAATACCGATAGTTGTACTTGTCGTCGTCGCGAGCTTTGAAGTCTTCTGGGTACTTTTGCTCGATTTCGGCGTACGTGAGGCCATCGCACACACCAGAGTCCAGCTCGTCGAGTGCTTTCCAGCTGAGCTTCTCGTACGGCAGGTATCGAGCCGTCTGTGCCGTCCGCTTCAGTGTCGACGTCCACACCGTTAGTGGTCGATCACCGGCCGACCGTTTGACGAGGTCGGGCAGCGCTCGGGAATATGCCTGACCCCTCTCCGACAAGTCTGCATCGCCGCCGATTTGCCCACTGAGGTTGTACATGGACTCGCCGTGCTATCATCGCCACGTGGTTAGTCAGGGATTCTCCGCAAACAGACCCAACCTTAGATGCCCTTACCCTGCTGATCCAGATGGACCGTGGTTTGATGTGCAGATTCATCAAATAATACACCACTCGAGACTGGAGATAGTCCTGTATCCGGTTGATAATGACCTGTGAACCCACGTCGATGATCTTGCAGTATGTCAAATCCGCCTCGTCCTCGTCCAGCGTCTCATAGACCCGCTCGTACATCTTGATACGCTCGCGGAAATCTCTGGCAGCCTCTTCGGGATCCTGGCCCACGTAGTCGGGGCTGGTCGTCTTCACTTCCAGTATATTGCTCATGATGATGTCCTCACTGTCACACTTGCTCTCGACGAAGAGCGTCTCGATGCCTTCGGAGTCGCAGCGCTCTTTGATCCACCGCCGCCGAGCCTTGGTACTGTTGGTGGCATCGAGAATGGCAATGAGATTGCTCGGGTGCTCGAACCAATTGCACATGTCTGCCACGGCGGCCTCGGCTGCAGCCTTGCGGAGTCGCTCGCCCTCCTTGTTGGATGTATCGAAGAACGAAGCATTGGGCTGCGGAGTTGCAGTGCGGCGGTAGTTACCCACGTTGAAGCACTTCGCGGTGATGCTGAGCCAGCCAAGATAGCGAACGACTGCGACATGAAGTCAGCAACAATGCATGCATGAACCGATGAGGGCAGACAGAGCACAGCCAGCGCATACCCTTTTGTGCTATCAAACTCTTGCCTCTTGCTGGCAGTCCCACCATCACCACACATATCCTCGTGTCTTCGGCCTGAACACCGACACCATTAGCCGTGGTTGAGTTCCCCCGAGTGCGCATGGCTGGTCGCATGAAGTCTCCCGGCGACGACTTCAACAGCTCCGGCTTGTACTGCTCCACGCCGTTCGTCGGAGAGACACCATTGGTGTCCGCAGCCATGGCGGCTCCGCTGAAGGGAGCAGAAGGTAGGCCGAGACCGGTGCGTGCAACGCCGCTCGATGGGTCGTTACGCTATGTCGTTCGTTCCCGTCTGTCTCCTGGGCTCGACCATGCAATGCTGCTTGCTGAGGAGTTCTGTTCTGTGCCGAGAGAGTACATGTACCTTTGGTAAGGTACAGTGGGGAGGGGACCTGGATGTGCCGAGCCAGGTGTGAGGTTTCAAGTTGTCAGAAGAGAGCGTGGCTTCATCCGAGCTCCAGTGTGTGAGGTGGTAGGTAGGAGGTGGAGGTGGAGGTGGAGGTAGGAGGTAGGAGGTAGGAGGTAGGAGGTAGTTGCGGTATTATTTCGTAGCTGCGTAGCCCGAAACCGACGAATACAGGTCGGGTGGTGACGGTACCTCCTAAAACTAAACCAAGTACATAAATACCTAAGGTAGGTACCTAGTAATTACTCGTTTCCACTGAGCTGGCTCTTGTATAGAGGCCACTCCCTCCTTGGCCGCTGCTGGAGTATGTACATGAAGCCAAATGCAGTGCAGATGTTGATACAACCAGAGGACCTGTTCCTCATTCGGGCGAGAGCAGGTTGCCACTGAAGCATTGAGACAGGTATATAGGTAGATGTTCGGCATTCCTCCACTCAACACATGGTATATACTCGATTGAGGAATAAGCCACTTGCACGTTGCGGCCCTGCTCTACATTGAAGTCCTGGTATGTACCTGGTATGGTGTAGGTGTGTCGTAGAATGATGTTGTTCTGGCACCGTGTAACAGGTTCGACCTGACGCATGGACCATCGAACTGGAACTCACTAGACCACCTGAGAGCTGCCTGCCTGTCCCTGCCTGCCTCTGCCGAAAGAACTTGGCTCGACAGCTTAAGCTTCTCTCTCTCTCTCTCTCTCTCT
>JH792480.1:50672-68719 GCA_000291705.1 Sphaerulina populicola P02.02b
CCCATCCTCACCCCTTCCATCTCATACCGACCGAGAGATCACTGCCCCGCCCCGCCCTCGACATCACTGCCGCCCTCGCCGCCGCCACTGCCGTCAACCGCCGAGAATCTTCCAGCGAATATCCGCCCACTTCATACTTTCTGGACTCTACCCACTCACTCACATACACCCACTTCTGCTGAGGACCACAACCTTTGCCTAGGCAGCCGCAAGACGGCAGGATTCAGCTGCGAGTGGTCTGTCCGCGTGCTTCGCGGCGCCTGGCGCTATGGGGAGGATCAAGAAGGTCGCTACTGAGCGGCACACTGCCACGCTCTCGCCGTTTGTTGATGACTTTGTCAAGCACTCCACCGAGTTGCCGCTTCATCAACTACCTGCACACCTCGACGCCTTTCCACAGCACTGGCCATTGCCGAGAGGCGACCTGTATCACTGGATTCCCCTGCTGGATCGATTCGATCATGTCCTAGAGTTGTTCAATAAAGAGTATGCGCTCAACAATGGTCCTCAGACACAACCCTTCGAGAGGCGGCTGTTGCAAAAGGGTGATGCTGAAGAGAACATGCCGTATCCCGCCGTTGGTGGCCAGACACATGAACTCGATGCAGCTGGCTACTCGTCAGAGGGCGATCGGGAGCTGGTGGAAGCGGTGCTCCGCTTTACACGACTGTTGCTGGAGCACTGTGGCAATCGCAGCTTGTACGCCAGTAGCACCCATATCAACGACTTGCTTCACGCAACCTCATTGAGCTTGCTCCAGCTGTGCTTGAGACTTGGTCTGCGGCTTGCGCAGCGATATCAGGTTGCTCGGTATAAGAATCACAACCCAACGCATCAAGCGGTGCTCCTTGCCAACCACTACAATATCAACATCGACAATTTGCACAAGATCGCAATGCCGTTCCCCAAACCGCACAGTGCAGCGAGTAGCTCGGCATCAACGCCTGCCAAAGCAAAGGACAAAGCGACGCAGGCCCCTTCCTTCGTCCCAGCAGATCTGATTTCCATTGCTAAAGATCCGTTACCAGTGACTGTTCGCACAGAAATCTCAGCCGTGACGATCAGCTACTATGAGCAGACGCAGCCCGCAGCGCCTTCTGGGCCCCTGTCGCAACCGAATGATACGGTACCGACAACACCCACACCAGCGAGACGGACGTCTAATCTAGGACCTTCACGCGATCGACCAGCAACGGGCGACAGGCTTCCCTCGAGCGACGACGCATCTGCCATGGTCAGCAAAGGTCGTGATTATGAAGCATCCACATCGACGGCGCCCAAATTGTTCCAAATTCCGTCCACCAAAGTTGCACAGTCTCCGGCGTGGGCATTGGTTAGAGATTCTATATCCAGCGTTCCGAGTGAACTGCGATACGAACTGCTCAATCGCATCCGCATTGCCAAGGCATTTTCTTCCTCAGATATCAGTGCTCAGGAGATACTGGAGCTTCGGTTACTTGCTATTGCAAATCTAGCATATGCTCTCAGCGAGGGCAAGTTTCAAGATCGAGTAGGCATTGCCGACGCCGAGGAGCCGAGAAGATTCCACCTTGCTCAGCAGTTGTGCGATTTGTTACAGCCTGCCGCAACTGGTCAGACAGCCTTGACACTGCAGACAGAGACCACGGTTGTCATGACCTTGGAGGCGCTGACCAAGAGTCGGCACAAAGTGTCTGAAGTGGCAGATTCTCTTGCCATCTCCGTCAATCATGGCGTGCTGTACTATGAGCTGCGCAAGGTTGTGGCTACCTTAGCTGAGCAGCAGAGCGTTGACAAGGCGACCGAGCTCGAGGAGAGCAAGTGGCGTGATGCGGTTTTCGATCTGGTCAATAGTCTGCTTCAATCCAACGCGCAAGCTCGATACGGAGAGAAGATGGTAGCCGCTGGGATCATGGGCATACTGGCGGAAGCACTCACCCTGCGCACCTCGCGCGCCGAGCGCTTCTACGAACGCATATTACAGTTTTTCGACAGTTTCATACATGGCATAGCCAGCGCGTTTCAGACCCTGGCCGACATCAAGGGTCTCGATACCATTGCCGATCTGACTGCCTTCCAGGTGGAAACAGCGCTCCAGCATGCGAATAGCGGGAATGGGCTCCCACAGGCGCACAAATCCAAAGTGGTCGACTACGACATTCCGTTCTACCAGCAGTCTACCCTTCGCCAGGTTTTTAAGAACACTGTGCACATGTTTGAGCACAACACAGGCGGTCACGATCGCTTATTGAGGAATCTGATTGATACTCCGCAGGTACTTGGTGCTTTGCGCAGCGTGATCCAGAACTCGGCGATATTCGGTGCGAATGTCTGGAGCGGCGCGGTCAACATTGTCAGCAGCTTTATACACAATGAGCCCACGAGTTATCAGGTGATTGGCGAAGCTGGTCTCAGCAGGAGCTTTCTGGAGTCTATCACCGGCCAGAAGATTCCCGAAAACTTGCCATCGCCCGGCGAGATCGTGGCTGCGTCCGAGACCGCTAGCATTGTGGCAGATGGCTCTGGTCATATACTTTCTCCCTCGATTGCTGACATTCTTCCTGTTGGAGAAGTCCTATGCGATGTGCCAACGGCATTTGGAGCAATTTGCTTGAACGAGAATGGTATGCAGCTTTTCCAAGCATCCGGGGCCCTCGTCAAGTACTTTGGCATATTTCATTCCCCAACGCATGTGCGTGCGATGGAGGACGAAGGCCAAACTGCTACCACGATTGGACACTCTTTCGATGAATTGGCGCGGCACCATCCTCGACTCAAGGGTCAAATAATGTCAGCCGTATTCAACATGCTCAAGCGTGTCAAAGAGCTTACCGCCATCTTATCGCAAGCAAAGCAGGCTGGTGCCAAGCTATGGGAGAATGTCGACGGCAAACTAGTTGTCTCTGGCGGTAGTGCTGCACTCTCACCTGCCCTTCCAAGGTCCGTAGAACAGGGTGCGTCGAGCGACACGATCGCAGATGATGGCACTGAAGACGAGCGAGAGCGTGCGCCTGCCATACCCTACCTCAGCGCAGCCTTCAAATTCCTGGAAGGATTTTTCCACAACAACAGCATGTGCAGCTTGTTCTGCGAAGAATCGGGCGCCGAACTCCTCCTCGACCTTGCCATGAGTCCGAGCAATCCGTATGATATGGTCGCATTTCCCCTCTTCAGCAAAATCGCTCAAGTCCTCAAAACGATGTGTGAAGCCAAGGCTGCATTGGTGTTGCCGAGCATTATCAGACGGACTCAGCAAGCCACCAGTAGCCTCAAGCCCTTCGCCAACATCGACACTCGGACATGCACCTTCTCAGGATTCCTGGATGTCTCACGGCCCAGAACATCAGCTCTGCCGGAAGGCGTGGATGGAACCACGATCGTCAAAGCTCTGCTCTCCATACACATGCTGACTCACATTTTGGGTCGCACGATGGCACCTCCTCCGTACACTTTGCGACATGGGAGTCAAACCAACCACCTCTTCAGCAGTCTCAACTTCACAGATGTCTATCTTGAACTTGTGGATGACCTTAGCAAGTTACATGCAGCCTGTAGCTGGGAAGGTCTGCTTATGCTACGTGACATGTCCGATCAAGTCATGAGCAAGACAGAACCCCGTGCGTTCAATATGCGTCGAATTGACGCGAACGGACACGTCGAGCTCGCAGTCGATCGCAATGATTCCGCACGCTATGGTCTCAACACGTCCGCCGCCCCCGTGCCCAAGGAAGGTCAATCGCGCGAGTCTGTCCTTGGCATGAAAAATTCTCGTACCATCCGGTACCTCCTGAGTCAAGTACCGATGGGCATCGAATCATTCTACCACTCACTCGGCCAGGCCATTGTGACAAAGCGAAGCGAAACACTTGTCAGGCAGCACGCCATTCTCGTCGCAGAACAGCTTGCCCAAGCCATCATCTGGGAGATCGACTTCAGACGCAACGAGAGCCACGAAGAGATCCTGGAAACAAAGTACATCTGCCAAGTGCTGAAGATGATTGGTCGTATGCTTCTTCGAAATTCGTATTCTATGGAGGCTTTCGGTACCAAAGAGGCTCTGACACTGGTCATGACGAAATTCTACAGTGCGGGCGGCTTTGAAAAGCTGAATGATTACCTGGATCGGTTTGTGCAGCTGCTTGCCAAGCAGTCCGAGAAGGACAAGGTGGATGCTTCGGTCAAGGATGCTATTGCGGCCATATTGACCTTTTATGGCCAAATTGTGCGCCCCAAATGTATCACTGAGGCTGGTCAATCCTCCATCATTGCTCTCAGAGACCGTACTCAGCCTGACTATTTCCAGCCTGGACAGTTTCTCGTCGAGGTGCGGCGCGCAATCTTACCAGCAGTCAGCAAGATTTGGCACTCTGACCACATTGACTCACTCAGCAAAGCAAACGTCGAGTCCATAATCAGTATTCTGCGACTCGTTCTGAAGGCCGAAGGTGAAGAGCGTGCTATCAGGCGCTCTGAAAATGTGAGCAGGCGTGTGTTGGCCCACAGGCCTGAATTCAAGCTTTTTGGCACCCAACACCTCGGCGCATTGACAGAAGCAGGCTTCGACGTCGTCCTTAGCCGTGAAGCACTGTATCGTTGCTGCAACAGCCAACACCTCGCAGAGGCATACTGTAAACTGAGACAAAAGGATGCTCTCGTTCCACGCTTCCCAATTCCCGAAGGAGAGTCTGCGGCAGGAGGCGGCGATACTACCAATCGGCGCCCACAGTCTGACGCTCAGACACAAACTTTGACGACACAAGGAGATGCTGGCAGCAGTGTCAATACGGACGATGACCATAGTCGTAGCAGCATCCACACTGACGCGCTTACAATGGATGTGGACGGCAACTCGCGCCTTGTTCTCTCCTCCGACGATAATACCTCGGAAGACGACTTTGGGACGCTGGGTCGTATCCCCGACGATATGCAATTGGACACGAGTGATCTCGTCGCGGCCATTGGCAATCCTGCAGCACTCAGTATGCTACAACCCATAAATGCACCTGGTCCAGGACTGCCGGCCGAGGACAGTCATCAGCCTTTCGTCACGATTGATGATCTCAACGACGATCGTGATGAACTCCGTCAAAATCTCATAGACCAATGTCTCAATGTGCTTAGTACACAAGATGGTATCACCTTTGAGCTGGCCGATCTGATTCAAGCTGCGGTAGCCAAAGCTGGCGACGGCGCGAACCCTCGAGCTGACATTGGTACCACATTGGTGTCTTCATTGCTGTCCTTGCAGGGTGAGGAACCCAGTGCTGACTCTGGGAAGAAGATACATGCATACGCTCATCTGGTCGCGCTCATCCTTCAGGACCGCGACTTCTTCGACTCCACACTGGACGAGCTCAAAGAGAGTTTCGACAGTCTGGTGAAGTGGGTACAGCTGGAACCCGAGCAGAAGCCAGAAAGCGCTCCCTGGATCGAGATGATTCTTCTCATCATCGAACGTGTGCTTGCAGAGGACGAACAGCCTATGGAAGTTGCGTGGGTCCCGCCGCCGAGCGATGAGCCTTTGAAACCTTTGCCTACGATCACCCGGCTAGATCCCGTAGTCTCACCGGAATTGCGCACACAACTTTTCGATGCTCTCGAAGGGCTCCTACCGAAGGTGGGTAAGCAAAAGTCGTTGGCATTGTCAGTATGCCGAGTGCTTGTCGTCTTGACGCGCAGCCGAGACCTGGCCACGCGATTAAGTGCCAAACAGACTCTGGGGAAGCTCTTCCTTATGGTGAGACAACTTGGGGCACCTCTCGATGACAAGCTGCAAGCTTCTTTCCTATTGATTCTGCGACATATTGTCGAAGATGATCAGACCGTTCGTCAGATCATGAGAGCCGAAATCAAGGTGGCATTCGACAATCATCGCTCAAGCCGAGCCATGGATACATCGTCGTATACTCGCAATCTCTATCACTTGGCGATTCGCAACCCAGATGCTTTCGTAGACGTGACGCAGGAGATGCTCGAAATCACACGCTACGATGGAAATCCCCACCGTGGGCAGCAGCTCGGTCTGAAGAGGCCAGCAGAGCCCGAGCCCGAAGCTCCACGACCTATTCCAGCATCTGCAGCATCTGAGATGATTGCCCCAGTTGCTGAGGGTCAAAAGGCCACAGAAGTGAAGATGCCCAGCGTAGAAGGCTCAGATGGTATTGTGCAGTTTTTGTTGCGCGAGCTATCTTCCTACAGAGAAGTTGCAGATCCAGTGTCTGGTAGAGAGCCCCAACAAGATCTGTCGGGCTCCGAAACTACGAGCGTCGACATCGAGATGGCTGATGTCTCTCCAGCAATCGCAAACTTTACGGCACTGCCAAAGCCACTCGACGCAAAGAATGAGAAGCCACCATTCAGGGCAGAGGAACATACGATCTACATTTATCGCTGCTTCCTTCTGCAATGTTTGGCCGAGCTTGTGGCGTGCTACAATCGCTCGAAGCTCGAGTTTATCAATTTCTCGCGCAAGTCAGATGCTCAGCCGGCAACACCATCCAAGCCCCGTTCTGGCACGCTCAATTACCTCCTGAACGTGCTTCTACCTGTGGGCACGCTCGAACATCGGGACGATGTCGCACATCGCAAGAGAGCTGCGACATCCAACTGGACCATCAATGTTCTCGTGTCATTGTGTACAAAGACGCAGGAGCGGCAAGCAAGTGGTCTGCCATCCTTCGATTCGGTCGAATTTGAGAAACAGGAACCGGAGCTCACATACGTGCGCAAATTTGTCCTCGAACACGCCTTGCGTTCGTTCCGAGAGGCCACTGCGTCTTCTGAACCGCTTGACCAACGTTACTCGCGCTTGCTGTCGCTGGGCGAACTATTCAACCGCATTCTCAATGGCAAGGTGGATCTGCAGAGATCTAACGTGGTCGCTGCTGGAACATTCTCTGCTCATCAACAGATTGGGCGATTGATGTATGAGAAGAACTTCATCGGTGCCTTCACGTCGGCGATAGCAGAGCTGGACCTCAACTTCCCCCATGCAAAGCGTGCTGTGAAGTACATCTTAGGCCCTTTGAAGCAACTCACGGAGTTGGGCGTCACTCTCAGCCAAAACTCAGATGTTTCCTCCACCGATCCTCGCACCAGTGCTGACGAGGACGAGATCTCGTCGGCCACATCAGTCTCTGACGATAATGAGGAGCGTGAACAGACGCCAGACCTCCTTCGCAACACGACCTTGGGCGAAGATGATGACGAGTCTGACGATGAGGAGGATGACGATGACGATGGCATAGAGTATGATGAATACGACGAGGAAATGGAGTACGACGAGGAGGAGATGCCTGAGCATGGAGATGTTGTCAGCGACGAGGACGAAGATGGCCTCGGAGACCTGGGCGACATTGAAGGTCGACCAGGAGACATCGATATGGACATGGATGCTATGGAAGAAGATGATGACGACGAAGAAGAAGATTCGGACGACTCGGACGACTCGGACGATCAAGAAGACGACGATGAGATGGGTGATGACTACGAGCACGCCCATCTCGAAGAAGTCACTGGAGACGACGAGAATGCCAGCCTGGACGAACACGACGCCGATGAATGGGAGGAGGAAGGCATGGTATTCGAACCACGCGACATGGTCGTAGATGGCGTAGATGGCGGCTCTCCCCATGGAGGTGCACTCGAGCACCTTGAGCACGTGCTCGGTGCTGACGACCCATCGGATCTAGGCGACCACGATCACGGCCACCTTGTCAGAATCGACATGGGCGACGGGGAGGAAGAATATTTTGATGACGAAGTCGCTCCGGAGGACGACGAAGACGAAGAAGAGGCCGATTATGGAGCGGATATCGTCTACGATGAGGGCGAAGACGCTGATGGAGGGTGGGCATGGGACATCCAGCCGGCTGCCGCAGTGCTACGTGGCGCACCTCATCATCACCACCATCATCATGGTCACCTCCCTCGGGGCGGATTCACCGAGATGTTTGGGATGATGAACGATCCTTTGCGTCCGATGGGCATCAGATCTCATCGCTCCACGCCTAATGCGCGTGACGAAGAAGGCATTAACCCTCTACTTCAGCGATCTAACAGTTTGCGAGCGGAGCGAGATGGGCTCGAGGTAACAGCCGGTCGAGTGGGCGCACGTCGCACATTCCTACCGCGTGCAGGCCCGGAAGCTATCCTTCAGGAGCTGGTCGCCACGGTGGGCCCAAATGTCGGTGGACATGGTATCATCAACGTCAACATGGACGTTGCAGCCTTGCCGGGCCTTGACGGCCTTGCGCCCACATTCACGGTGCACACGAGAACAGGCGCGCACGCTATGATTGACATTGATCCTGCCCGCCCTCTACGCGAGCAGTTTGGCACACTACCAGACGGTCGGCGGTGGGCAGAAATAATCCCCGGTGGGCAGCTGCCCGAGCGCGGCAGTACTGGCAACGAAGAAGCTCAGGCTGTAGAGTGCCGGCTCGGCTCTACTGCCAGTCGGTGGCAAGAAGAAGCTCGTATGCTGTTCCCTGGAAAGTTCCACGAGAAAGCACTCCGTTTGATCAACCTGCTTCTTCGCACCTTGGTACCAGCTGCTATGGACGCTAAGAGAATTCGGGACAAGGAAGAAGCGGAGCGCAAGGCTGCCGCGCTGAAGGCCGAACAAGAAGCCCGCGTGAAGGCCGAGGTTGAGCAGGCGGAGAAAGACGCGCGGGAGCAGAGAGAGCGTGAGGAACGAGAAGCTCATGAGCGTGCTGAACAAGAGGCAAGAGCCCGCGCGCAAGCTGAGCAAGCTGCCGTCGCTGACGAAGCCACCGAGTCCAGCGGTATGGAAGGTATCGAACAAGGTCAAGACGATTCAACAGACGAAACACAACCTCAGCCTGAAACGGGCTCCACCGAATCTGCACGAACAGGGCCACGGATTACCATTAACCTTCGTGGTCGTGAGCTCGATATCACTACTCTCGGGATCGATCGCGAGTATATCGAAGCTCTGCCAGAGGATATGAGAGAAGAGGTCATCATGGCGCAATTCGCCGAGCAGCGTTCACAGGCTGTCCAGTCTGGAGAGCCGCAGAGTGAGATCAGCCGAGAGTTCCTCGAAGCTCTTCCCCCTGACATCCAGCAAGAGCTTCTGAGGTCAGAGCAGTTCGAGCGTCGCCGTCGCGAGCGGGATGAGGAACGTCGCCGGAGAGCCCAAGAGGGCGGCCAGCCAGCGGCTGCAGCGCAACCTGACGATATCAATACCGCTGACTTTATGGCCACGCTCGACCCTGGTCTTCGTCAGGCAGTTCTGTTGGATTCCGACGAGACTGTCATCGCAGCACTTCCCGAGGCCATCCAGGCTGAAGCCCGCGCACTGTTCAGCGATCGTCGACCGCGTGGAGAACCTGCAGGTAGGCTCGGCCGTACCATGGAGAGTGCTGCTGCACGTGTCCTCAACGGACTTGGTGCTCCAGGGCGTGCAGAGGGCGTAGCTCGTGAGCCAAGTCGACCACGCCGACCAGTAGCCCAAATGCTAGACAAGGCGGGCATTGCCACGCTGTTGCGCCTGATGTTTGTCTCTTTGAATCACAAGGCGAGGAGTAATTTACATGGCATTTTGTCGGATGTCTGCAAGAATACGCAAAACCGTGCAGAGGTCATCAGCATCCTGCTGTCCATTCTGCAGGATGGCACTGTCGATTTGAACGCTGTTGAGCGTAGCTTTGCGCAGTTGTCGCTCAGAGCCAAGCAGCCAACAGGACCAAAGACACCGCAGCCCTTGAAACGCAGTCTTACCGGACAACAAAGCCTTACACCAACCACCGACTTGTCGCCGCTCAACATAGTGCAGCAGTGCCTGGGCACACTCAACGCACTGGCCGGCGACAATCCTCGTGTGCCATCGTTCTTCCTGAGCGAGCATGAGACCATTGCAAGCCAGAAAGCGACGCCTGCCAAGAAAGGCAAAGGTCGAGAAACCAGAGCTGCCAAGTTCCCGCTCAACGCCCTGTTGACGCTGCTTGACCGTAAGCTGATCACCGAGAATACTGCTGTAATGGAGACGTTAGCGTCACTTCTCAGCCAGGTAACGCAGCCGCTCACGATCTTGTTGCGCCGCGCAAAGGAGGCACAAGGCGCTGAGTCGACGGAACACAGCCAGCCAGCAGTGCCCACCGAGCTTCAGGGCACTGCTACAAGTAGATCCGATGTAGCGATGCACGAAGCGCCTACCAGTGACACTGCGAACGACGCGCACGACAAGCCCACGACGCCGGTGGCCGACGCTGATGCCAAGAAGAAGCATCGCGACCTGGTGCCACCCGAGGTTCCCGAAGAGAACATCGGCTTAGTCGTCAACATACTCGCCGCTCGCGAGTGTCCTAGCAAGACTTTCAGTGATACTCTCGACATCATTAAAAACTTGTCTGCCATTCCAGGCGCGAAGTCAGTCTTTGGCAGGGAGCTCACAAGACAGGCGCAAGAGCTCGGCAACGCCCTCTTGGCTGACTTGGGAGAACTTGCCCAGCAGATCAATCTTGCCGCGACCGGTACTGATTTACAGGGCGTGGCTCTTGCAAGCTTTTCTTCTGCTGGCTCGAAGCAGAAGAAGCTCCTTCGTGTATTGGTCGCGCTTGATCACTTGTTCGATCCCAAACGTACGCCGCAGACTTCGATCACGCTCGACTCTAGCACTGAACAAAAGCTCAAGGACGACATCCTTGCCGCCCTGTATCAGAGCTCTGCATTCCAGAAGCTATGGGAGAGTCTCAGCGTTTGTCTCACAGCTATCCGCCAGCGCGGTAACATGGTCAATGTTGCGACCATCCTGCTACCGCTCATTGAGTCCCTCATGGTGATGTGCCGCAACAGCGCACTGAAAGAAGCGCCCGCGACAGTCACATCACCTGCCGACGCCCACGTTGGCACACCGCCCCCTGGCACAAGCATGGAGAACCTTTTCTTCAGTTTCACCGATGAGCATCGCAAGATCCTCAATGAGCTCATCCGCAATAATCCCAAGCTGATGAATGGCAACTTGGCCGTGTTGGCCAGAAACTCGAAAGTGCTCGAATTTGACAACAAGCGTGCGTACTTCAGCCGCAAGCTCCACGACCGCCGTACCGAGGCCCGTGTCTCTCATCCGTCCCTGCAGCTGAACATACGCCGAAATCAGGTCTTCCTTGATTCCTTCAAATCCTTGTATTACAAGACCGGGAACGAGATCAAGTATGGAAAGCTTAATATTCGATTCCATGGAGAAGAAGGTGTAGATGCTGGTGGTGTATCGCGCGAGTGGTTTGCTGCTATGGCGCGACAGATGTTCAATCCTGACTATGGTCTGTTCAATCCTGTCGCTGCCGATCGTACCACATTCCACCCCAACACACACAGCGGGGTCAACGATGAGCATTTCATGTTCTTCAAGTTTATTGGTAGGATCATCGGCAAAGCACTCTACGAGAATAGAGTGCTGGATTGCCATTTCAGCAGAGCAGTGTACAGAAAGATTCTGGGCAAGTCTGTGTCCCTCAAGGACATGGAGTCACTCGATCTCGATTACTACAAGTCCCTGGTGTGGATTCTGGAGAACGACATCACAGATGTGACCTTTGAGACTTTCTCTATCGATCTCGATAAGTTCGGTGTCACCGAAACCATTGATCTGATTGAGGGCGGTCGTGATATCTCAGTCACTGAAGAGAATAAGCATGAATACGTCCGCCACGTGGTAGAATATCGCCTCATCAAGTCTGTGCAAGAACAGCTGGACAACTTCCTTCAGGGATTCCACGAAGTCATTCCGGCTGAGCTGATCTCCATCTTCAATGAACAGGAGCTGGAACTGCTCATCTCTGGGCTCCCCGACATTGATGTTGATGACTGGAAGAACAACACTGAGTACACCAACTACACGCCTACTTCCCCACAAGTGCAGTGGTTCTGGCGAGCGGTCCGCAGCTTCGACAAAGAGGAAAAGGCCAAGTTGCTGCAGTTCGTCACCGGCACCAGCAAGGTCCCACTGAATGGCTTCAAGGAACTCGAAGGCATGAATGGCTTCTCACGATTCGCGATTCACCGTGACTATAGCAACAAGGAGAGGTTGCCGTCCAGTCACACTTGCTTCAATCGTAAGTACCTATTCTCTATTATCTTCCATGAACAAACCAACATATGCTGACTGACATTGTGCAGAACTCGACCTTCCAGAGTACGATAGCTACGAGCACCTTCGACACCAGCTCTACACTGCTATCACCGCAGGCAGTGAGTATTTCGGCTTCGCATAGATGTAGTATAGATGATTGCAGCAGCACATGGGCGGCGCCGGGAGTTTAGGAGCCTCGAGCGAAAGAGGTTTGGCAGCATTTGCGTGGTGTGGAATTGCAGGTTTTCGACGGGACTTTCAAACAGAATGTAGCAACAGCATAGCTCGTAGACAAGGATGGAAGTGTAGCGTGTTATGGATGATCTGTTCTCGTCTCCGTCGTCTTGTTGGTCCTGATATGATACATATGCACCCTTCCGAAGGCTCGAATTGATGGGCGAGGATGGTCACGTGCCGACTTCGCCTTCCGTCATGCCTCTCGACCTGACCTCCCACTCCTCCATTTACACCACCAGACTACTCCAAAGCTACTACCTACAGTCATGTAACGAACGTGCTATGGACTCGACATCATCACGCACAGAAGACGTCCGCGTCCGGAATGTCGCATGTCATCGAGGAGACAAAAAGGATCATGGCACTCTGACGCTGCGGAGACATCACCTGGTTTTCACCTATGTTCCTACACCACCGGACCAGCATGGCTCCGGCCTTAGCAGCGACGCAGGAGTGCCGCCAAAGACTCCTGGTGCGAAGAAGCGGAAACTGAAGGATATGTGGCTGCCATACCCTCTGATCAACCACTGTGTCCTGCGGCCGGGGCATCAGCACCCGCGTCCGCAGCAATCGGATGAACATGGCGACCACGGCGACCACGGCGACCATGGCGACGACTCTCGGTTTCCTCCTGTATATGGAACCACCAGTACACATCCCCGACCATCGACAGATTCGTCTATGCAAGCTTCTCATGGATCGCCACGACGATCGTCCTCACCAGTCAGTATCAATTCCGCTCCGCAAATCATCACCGGCACGGGGCAGGATCCAGGAATCCGCATTCGTACTCGCGACTTCAGGCTCATGGCCTTCACATTCTACGGTGACGCTGTAAAGTCATCTGACGCGGCAGCCCGTGAAGTGTTTTACTGTTTGAGGAATCGCTGTTGCGTTGATCGTGTTCAAGACCTGCATGCTTTCTATTTCAAGGCACCTCAAGAAGAGACTTCTATTTCTGGCACGGCGTATGATGCACGGCGAGAGTTTGCACGTATGGGGATTGGTGCCAAAGCTGCAGAAGGAGTGGGAAGTGCCTGGCGCATCTCGACCATCAATGAAGACTACACGTTTTCGCCCACTTACCCAAGCATCTTGTGCGTACCAGCCACAGTCAGCGATAACATGCTCAAATACGGAGGACCGTATCGGTCGAAGAGCAGAATCCCGGCGCTGACCTACCTCCACTCCAACGGTGGCAGCATTACTCGATCTTCGCAGCCCATGCCAGGCCTTGCAGGGAAGCGGAACCCCCAGGACGAGCGTCTGGTATCAGCCATTTTCTCGAGCCAGACGCCGTCTGAGGATGCTTCCACACCAGCGTCACTGCAAGACACTTCGCACCAACTCACGCCAGAGGAGAGTGACGAGAAAAGTGCGCGTGATCACGAACGTGGAGACGGCCGCATTCTCGCAGATACAGATCCTGCCACTACCAGTAGCGACGCAGTAGGAAACGAAAATATGCCCCGACCCAAGGTCTATGGTACCACTCGCAAGAGACTGATTGTGGATGCACGCCCGAGGCTGAACGCTTTGGCTAATCGGGCTACTGGAGGTGGCATTGAGGATGTGTCCAACTATTGTGACTCGTCCGGTGAGCTTCCTCAAAGGTTGTTCCTGGACATAGCAAACATCCACGTGATGCGCAAGTCCTTGGCCCTCGTCGTCGAGAGCTTCGGAAGCGCTGATTATATTCGGGCGGCACCTCTGTCAGACCTTCTGCAGAAGTCTGGTTGGCTCGGCCACATTGCAGGACTTCTCGATGGCTCAGAAAAGGTTGCCAGAGCGGTCGGTCTTGGTGGTGATCACGTCCTCGTGCATTGCTCCGATGGCTGGGATCGCACTTCGCAGGTTGCTGCAATTGCGGAGGTCATGTTGGATCCCTACTATCGTACATTCACCGGTTTCATGACTTTGATTCAGAAGGACTTTCTCTCTTTTGGTCACAAATTCAATCACCGCCACGGCGTTCTAGGGTGTGAAAAGTGGTTCGATATCGAGCATGAGCGTGTGATGCCTATGAACCCCCGGGAAAACGGAGTTGCCGTCTCGAACTTGGGCTCGAAAGCATTGTCGGGCGCGAAGAACTGGTTCGAGAAGAATCGCAACGGCCTCTTCAAACAACAGAACGATAGTCGCAGCAGCCTGGATGGCTCGCCATCTCGGCCACCCTCGCCACCAACGAACCCGATATTGCATTCGCCGGCAACATTGAGTACGGTGAAAGATCGAGAACACAAGGTAAAGGAAGACGAGATTGCACCCATTTTTCATCAATTCCTGGACGCAGTCTACCAGCTGCAGTACTCGTACCCGACAGCCTTCGAGTTCAACGAGGTATATCTGAGGCGGCTACTCTATCAGGTCTACTCGTGCCAATACGGAGAATTCTTGTTTAACAACGAGCAAGAACGATTAGCGCAGGGGCATGTGTTGCCTTCCGTATGGCCGCACTTTGTCGCAAGGCAAGGAGAATTCTCGAATCCCAACTATGCACCGAAGCTCCACGATTCCCTACTGTTACCCAAACGGTCCGCGGCTGGGCGAGACCTGGAAGTACGCTGGTGGAGTCAGGTCTTCTGGCAGGACGATGAGAAAATGAACATGCCGAGCAATCTGGCGTTGAAGTTGAATATCGAGCACCAATCGTCCGTCACACCGTCCGAGACGGCGACGCTCTCGGCGCCGTCATCTTCCGCTTCTGCGCCGCCCACTCTGCACTCCCCTTTGCAGGCAGAAGGCAGCGCGACGCCGCCTGAAAGAGAGAGTACATCGGCAGCAGGATTAGCTCTTCGACCGGTATTGCAACAACGCGAGACCGACACGGATGTGCTTGCACGCTACGTAGACGCTTCCGCAGCGCCCATTCCGACAGGCAAAGGGGCGAGGACAGAGCCAGCAGCACTTGCAGCACGAAGCGGACTCGACTTTGCAGCCTTTGCCCAGAACAGCGCGTATAGCGATAGGTAACGTACATGAACCTACATAGGGATACCTCCTAGGTGCATCTACATACTACCTACATGTATGTGGCATGTGGGTGAAAATGAAATGGGGATTTCGTGATTACTCAGCCTACGTAACCGCCCCAGCAATTGCCTCCTCCATCCACCCTCCACAACAGTTCCTCACTGTAAGATACAACAACAACAACAACATCCTCACATCCTCACACTCTTTCGCCGTCATGTCGTCCAAGCCTGCGGCTCGTGCCCTCACACAGGCGCTCCGACGACCTGCCATCCGCACATCCGTCGAGCGCTGCGTGCGCATCAGCCACACCAGCTTCGCCATCCGAAGCGCAAGCACCTTGTCTTCTTCAGCCTCTTCCCTCCGGCCAACACTGCAGCGACATCACCCGCCGAGCGCCAGTAGTACAGCGCGGCGCACCATCTTCATTCAGACCGAGGACACGCCCAACGCCGATGCGCTCAAATTCATCCCGAACCACCAAATCCTGCCCGACAACTTCTCCTCGTCGTTCCTCGAATATATGACGCCGCGCTCCACGCTCGCACCGCCGCACCCCTCTCCGCTCGCGCAGCAGCTCATGAACGTAGACGGCGTGTCGAGCGTCTTCTATGGCCGCGACTACATTACTGTGACCAAGGAGAGCTCGACGCCGTGGGCGCACGTCAAGCCCGAAGTGTTCAGTCTCATCACCGAGGCTGTCACGAGCGGGCAGCAGATTGTGAACACGGTGGAAAATAAAGCGGGCGACGATGGCCAGTCATCAGGCGACGAGGCTGTCACATATGCGCCCGAGGATGAGGAGGTGGTCGGCATGATCCAAGAACTATTGGAGACGCGCATCAGGCCTGCCATTCAAGAAGACGGTGGAGACATTGACTTTAGGGGCTTTCACGATGGGCAAGTGCTGCTCAAGCTGCGAGGCGCGTGCAGGACGTGCGACAGCAGCACGGTGACGTTGAAGAATGGCATCGAGAGCATGTTGATGCACTATATTGAGGAAGTCAAAGGTGTGCAACAAGTAATGGATCCGGAAGAGGAGATTGCTATGCAAGAGTTTGCCAAGTTTGAAGAGAAGCTACGGAACCAGAAGGGCGAGGTGCCTCCTACGAGTCCCAGTCCAGGCAGTATGGATAAAATAGCTTGAAGGTGGTTCAATGACGGCCATATCGAGGCAACATATCATTGACGAAGCCTGTAGGAGACCATGACGCCGCCATGCATCATTGGAATGCAAACACTAGGAGCGCGAGGCCTCAGAAGCTGCTTGCTGTACATTGCGCAGAGTGCCATGAGTACGCACCCGATTGCATGTGCCGACATGGTGAAGATGGTTGCAGTATGGAGGGACGTGTGCCATTATATTGCAACTAAGTAGGTGGTATACCGCCAAGTGTCTGTGAGCCTCTACCTCCCGTCGCTAGGAGGTACAGTTGGAGGTATGGCAGTACGCTACTCGCACAAGCGTGTCGCTTTTCGCCTCTTCTGCAGCAAATGGCCGACGATCTCAAGCAGACTGGCAGTGGTGCCGTGCGACTTGCTGAGTCAGTGTCCGAAGCCAGACCAGTTTCAGTTGCCAACTGATGACACTGGACAGAGAAGAGGGGTATGAACCAATGAAATTATATTATGTGCTACGCTTGTGACTTGTACCTCCTAATGGCGCCAACGTTTGTCTCCACTGCGCGTCACCAAGCTACAGTAGGAGGTATGTACATAGACGAGGAGGTAGGAGGTACATATGTAGTCTCCAATGTACATACCTCCAACCTCCAGGGACCGGTACTGTCTGTGATGGACATTGGGGGGGTTGTGTGTCAATATATCTCGACAAGATGAGTCTCGACACAGCACTGTTGTCCAGGAAGCTGGAAGCATACCAGAGGGAGCAAGACATGATGGCCAAGATGCGCCGAGACTGGAGGAATGACACAAACGCGGCGAGAAAGGTTCAGTTCGTGCCCAAGTTTGCAGCAAAGCAGTTTGTAGCCACTGCTACACCTGCTAGTGCGAAACCTGCGATCCGGAACCATCATCAACTCGTGGCAAGGATCCAATCGATTGCAGAACCAGTCGCAGACCATGGCAGCAGCAGCAGCAGCAGCAGTAGCGCGGCCATGTTGGGGAAGAAGCGCGACTCGATGGTATACCGACCTGGAGATGCGGCTAGACGACGACGCTCCATGTTCGAAATGTCATATCCGAGCGATGATATTACGACGCACAGCGACTTTCACCTCCAGCGAAGGACGTCGAATCCGGCGGCGGCGGCGGCGGCGGCGCTACAGGATGATGTCTCTCTGCTTAATAGTAATCACAGTCTCGACCGCTTCAAGCAGTCTACTCTGCCACAGCAGCAGCAGCAGCAGCAGCAGCAACAAGTCGAGGAAAAGGAAAAGGAAAGCTCGAGGACATGGATGATGATGAGTAGTAGTAGTAGTAACTGTATGCCTCGACCAAAGTTAGTGCCGAATGATCGGCCGGACTGGATGCAACGATCGGAGGAGAAGGAGAATGGACATGTGTCGCAGCAGTCGCACCATGGCTTGCATTTGTTTGCGCGGACCAAGGCTGACGACTCTCCTGGTGCGCAAGAGGGGGCGGGTTCTGTCCCAGAGACGGGACATCTCGTTGCGGATGCTGTCAAAGTGATCAAGCGGCAGGAAAAGGAAAGGGAAAAGTCGCATCGGAGGAGAAGTGTGTTGGGGTTTTTCAAAAAGCTGTAGTTGGGATGGATGGATGGGTGGGAGTGCATTTTTTTTTT
>JH792480.1:68932-86710 GCA_000291705.1 Sphaerulina populicola P02.02b
CTTCTTCTTGGTGTCAGTGTCACACATGTATCTTCCTACCTTACCTTACCTAGTCATACAGGTAGTCATACAGGTCATACAGGTAGGTTAGGTACCTACATACATGTTCACGCACTCCACAGACACACTCTCTCTCCACTTCCACCTCCACCTCCACCTCCACCTTCACCTCCACTAACTTACCCCCTTGCTTGCCTTGGCTTGGCCGACATTCCCTGCCTTCCCCACGGGGCAGTCAGAACTTAGAACCATCATCTACTGTACTGTACATATCCTCGGGGATAAATGAATTCAGTACTTACTCACTCTCTGGCGGGCGAAAGTAGAATTCAGTAGGAGGTAGGCTTGCTTGTAGTTGTCCATTCATTCGATAGAGGAAATGTGCCACTTTTTATTCTTCTTCTTCTTCTTCTTCTTCTTCCTCTTCTTCTTTTCGTCCTTGTCAATTGTTTTGTACTTTTCCAGGTACGACAAGGAGCTCTTTCGTACATCATTACACAGCGAGAGAGCTCCTCCTCCTCCTCCCATCCGCGTTGCCACATATATACCTCTCCCCTCCACATGGACACCACCACCACCACCACCATCATCAACAACACCAACACCAACACCAACACCCATCAAGTCCACAAGCACCGACAAAACCACCCACACCGCCCTCCAGCTCGCCCACAGCCACGCCACCGACGGCCAAGTCCCAGACACAGTCAACCTGCGAGCGGCCACCAAAGGCGATGGATGACGTAGCCCGAGGACCGAGAACAAGCCTGATTCCCCGACCCATCATCGCACGATGCCGCCAACGATCGATCCTCTGCAATGGGGAGGCGTGGAAGCAGACGACGACGACGATTCTCGTGGTGGGGTCGCTGTAATTCATTTAGTGTCGAATCTGTACGGCGCTGTGGGGCCCGTCGACGGTATATAAATATATTATTGGGATGGATGTAATGCGCAGGAAATTTGGAATTAACGCCGACGATAGCTTCGGGAATTGAGTTCGTATCTGAATGTGAGTTTTCTTTTTTCTTTTCTTCTTCCTTTTTTTCTTTTCTTCTTCTTTTTTTTTCTTGTCCCTTTTTATAGAGAAATGCTAATGGCCCATGTTGGATACAAGTAGGGGAGAGGGGAGAGTAGAGAGGAGAGATGGGATAGAGAGCTCTTGACTGACGTCTGAAAAAAAAATTCGATTCTTTCGACAGATCCTCTACGGCTGCGGGACACTCATCACCGTACCCATGTATCTGAAACATGGACGAAGGCCCGTCATGCTGCTGAGTCTGATTGTCTATCTCGCCCGGCCTGATCGGTTGCAGTCAAGCCACATCATATAGGGGACGACGCATGACGGCGCGGATTTTTGCCAGTCTCGCGAGCGGCGTGTGCGAAGCATTGTAAGTGTGCTCCGACCGGGTTCCATCTGCATCGCATCACTGCATGTAGTGTCAGAGTCCGTCATTTGTTTTGGAGGCGGTGTGCTTACCATCATCATATCACAGACCGGTCCAGCTGGTAAACGACATCTTCTATTGTAGGTCATTGCTTGTGGGGCAACAGGTGGTTCGAGAAATGGGGACTGACAGGTGTTCGTGTAGTGCACGAACGAGCAACCAAGTTAGGCAATACCGTTGCTCTCTGTCTGGGAGCTACTGGTCCCTTGTACGCTGGCTACATGGTAAGTTTCTCGCAGCTCGATGTCTCTCACTCGGCAAGTTCAAAGAACAGATCTGTGATGAAAACTTTGCGCATAGACTTATACCTCCTGACCCAACAATGTGACGACTACTGTAGCTCGCAGGAGGCTACAGCTGGAGACTGTACTTTTACGTGGAAATTGCCCTCGCGGGCGCCCTGCTCATCACGGCATTCCTCTTCGTCGAAGAGTCGGGATACAAACGACCACCTCCGACCTCTGACGTTTCGGACATGTCGCGCGAAAATTCCAAGAGTCACACCGAGCATGTCGAAATCAGCTGTGTGACCATCCCGGCGCGACGGAGCTTTTGGCAAACCGTCACCTTCTGGAGCCCGGTCGATCATGAGGTCGAGTTCTTCTGGACGGCGATATGTTCCTTTTCGTATTTCCTGGTGCCTTCGGTGCTGTGGGTGGTCAGTACATACGGCATCTACATTGGACTGGGGGCTCTGACCTTCAACTATACATTTCCCATGTTGATCACCGTGCCTCCGTACAACTGGTCCCCGGAGAACTCGGGCCTCGTCTGCTTGGGCAATGTCATCGGACACGCGCTCGCCATTCCCCTGTTGTTCACATTCGATCGCCTTGCAGCTTACCTAACCAAGCGTAACGGAGGTATCCGAGAGGCGGAGATGAGACTCGGTGCGATGCTGCCCGCAGCATTGATCGCCCCGGCGGGATTGATCGTGTACGGCATGACTGCCGAGCGCCACTTGCACTGGATTGGCTACTTTTTGGGGTTGCCATGTGTAATTGGGGGGCCTGTAAGTATTCGCAGTGGCGGTTTGCTGAGATGTTGTGTGTGTGTGTCGCTTATGGTGATGCTGATGATGGCCATGACAGATTTCTACTTCACGGGAACGTTAGCGTATGCCGTCGACTCGTACAATGCCAACGTCTCGGAGATGCTCATCGCCATGTGTGTGGGCAAGCAGCTCATCAGCTTCGCATTTGGAGTCTATCTGCTCGACTGGGTTCACAAGTCAGGGTACGCTGTCATCATTGCAGGCGTCTTTTGTGGAGTGCTACTGGGCAACAACCTGTGCGTCCTGCTTTTCATGTTCTTCGGGAAGAGGATGCGACGCTATCTCGCAGGCACTGCTCTGGCAAGGCTGCACAGGAAGAGCATTCGACAGGTCATGGCTCATTGATGAAAGGGATGGATCACAAAGTACTTTTCTTTTCCCTCGGGAACTGCTTGCCAGAGGGCAATACTGCCGGGCCTATCTACCAATGCATGTCAGATACTTGTACACGAACGCCGCCGCTTGAATCATGGATATCTGGAGCTTTTTGGTGTTGGACCGTAGAACCGAAGCGCCTCGACGCCTGTAAGGCCAGACCACGCCACGCCGGAAAGATGAATGTTGGTCGAAAGATGATGTTGTTGTTGTTGTTGTTGTTGTTGTTGTTGTCGAAAGTCGAAAGTCGAAAGTCGAAAGTCGAGAGATGAAGTTTGGCGAGGAGCCACCTCCGTCCTAGGCGCCGTCGCTTTCGCTTGTTGGCGAGCCCGGACCTCCAGTGGCTTCGGCCCACGATCGCACCTGCTTCCTTTGTTCACTAACGCGGTCCAATGCCCCTCGCACCATGATTGTTTGTCTCTCGACACTGAAGCCGCACACTCCATATGCAGATGGGTCAAATCGCAGCTCATTCACCATTTCGAACCCGTGTTTTTCGTAGAGTGGCTTGGCCGTATCCGTTGCTTCCAGATAGCACTCCACGCCCGCCTCGTCAGCTTCCGTCAGAATGTCTTCGAGGAGCATTGTTCCTGCGCCGTGATGTTGGTAGGTCGGCTGCGTGGCCAGCATGCTGATATCTGTAAGAGAGAACCAAGAAGAAAAAAACATCGGTTAGTGCAATCCTCGCAAATAGTCGCAGCAATCAAACATCTTCTTACAGCAATGCTTCTGGGTGCCCATGTAGTCTCGCTTGAGCTTCTCATTCAGCGCAAACCAGTCCCGATTCATGAGAGCCTCGTTCTCATGTCCGCTGTCTGGCGGACTCGCCAGCTCATCTTGCGTGTAAGCCTTGGTCTCCGTCTTTGCCCATGAAATGATCAGACCAGTCTCCCTGTCCGTCACTTTGCGAAACCTCACGACATCGCCGTTCGACCGACGATCCAGTCGACGAGCAGAGGCAGACTTTCGTCGTCTGCGATTGGCATCGGACCGGCCGATGGCGCTCTGGTAGGACCGTACGGCCCGCTCGAGATGTGCTGGCTGGCGGTAGTCTCGGTAGGACAGAATGTGGTTGGTTCGTTCCTTTTCAAAGGCGAAGAATTCAATGTCGACCAGTCTTCGAATGTCGTCGTATTTGGCCAGAGACACGGAGAAGGAGGTCGAGCGTGGCTTGCGTCTGGGTGGAGGAGAGGGGGTAGGTCGTCGGTAGGGCTCCATGATGAATGGAGACATGTTGTTGGTGTGGTTGGTGTGGACGGGAAAGGATGGTGTGGAGGGGAAAGGATGGTGGCAGTGAGAGGGCCGAGGAGAACGGAGGAGTGGCTTCTTGTACGGTCCCGTGTCGGGTCAGGAGAGACAGGTGGTTCCTGCCGGATGGAATCGAACACGTAGGGAACAGCGCAGGCAGGTAGTGTAGCACAAGGTCGGGGCGAGGCCGTGAATATGACTTGTCAGGAGCAGAGCAGGTGCGACGCGTGATATGCGGGAAGGGTGATACGTCGTATTCTCAGCAAACAGGAACGACACTGGACACGGGCGAGCCATTGTGAGGCCAGTGGGTGGGTCTAGGGAGGTACATAAGTGAGAACAAGAAGCAGCAGAAAGCACATGACATGGTGAGGAGTGAGGAGAACGTCAGCAGGAGGAGAGGAGAGGAGAGGAGAACGGAGAACGGAGAACGGAAACGGGGAGAAGGGTTCGTAAAAATGGAAAGTGAGGCAGGAGGCAGAGCATCATCAGTCTGCCGTCTGCGGTCTGCGGTCTGCGGTCGACCATCCCACGCACGCGGAATTCCTCACTCGTTCCCGTCCCCGAGAATCAGTCCAATTTCTGCATATTGACACCACGTCCCATTTCTGCATATTGAGGCACAGTAACCTCCTATACCTATAGGAGATACATATGTATATACACTATGATATGTGTTGGGTCAGCACAATGGCTCTGAGTGGTCCGTCACACCGTTTCTGCAAATCGACGTCTGCCCCGAATCGGTCATGGTGGCCTCCGCATGGCGCTGTGGAGCGTTGCACACCCCCACGGCCCTAGTGCCAGATCCACGCGATCCGGGTCCAACCTCCTCAGGAACCTTACCGCCTAGGAGGCAGTGTTTTCTTGGCTCCTGACTCGCCGACGTCGCTAACTAGGAGGTAGAAGTACAGTTTGGAAGGTAATGACTGGTGATCATGCTCGACTCATGTATGTATTGCCAGTATTGGATGGAGGGAGGTACGACTATTGGCGCTTCATTTCCAATTCTTTCCCCTGCTCCCCTGCCCTGCTCCCTTCAGGTTGTTACAGCTGTACATCCCGGAGTCCCCGCACGATCCCTCCGTAGAACGTCCATGTACTACTGTACGGTAGTGTGACGGAAAGTCGGAAACGGACCAGGATGTCTGCACGATGATGTACTCCAATACGACATATAGTACATGTCCTAGGAGGTAATGTACATAGGTAGGTACCCGGCCGGCGGCGGTAAATGTCGTCGTCCCGGTCCACAGCAGAATTAGGTGATGGTGTAATGTAGGAAACCTGCTCCGACTGGCCCAAGCCTGTCGTACACTGCACTACCTCCTACGTTTTGTTGATATATCGTACTCTTCACTACAGCCTACAGGCCCTAGCCAAGACTACAGAAGAAGAAGAAGAAGAAGAAACTGTCGAAATCCGGGGCTATAATCAAGATATACGGCCCGTCCTCGAGTACCTAGATGCGACTGGTATATGTGTACATGTACTTGCAGCATCATCTCCAGCTATCGATATACCAGAAACTAAAAGCGCAGGTTCGCAGGAGTAGTCATCCCACTTCAGTAGTCCCGAACAAGCTAATGCAATGAGGCGAAAAGACTGCCTACCTACCTCCTACCTCCTATGTATGCCAATCCCCCAAGGCCAACAATTGAAATAACACAGCCAAAAGCTCGAGAGAGTTCCCACAGACGCGCTAAGCGCTCGTCTACCTGCCTTTGCATCCATCACCCATGCCGATAGCCCAAACACAAAACTGAAAAAGAGAGCGAGTCAGGCGAAAGTTCGACGAACCCCCACGCCCTTCTCTCTCTCATCACACGCCACAAAGAGGAGTCAGACTACCTCCTAGGAGGTATGTACATACGACAAGAGGGTGTCCGGCACTGGGGCGGAGCCGAAGACGAAAAGAAGGACCGCATGTTGTTTTCGTCACGTTATTGGAGTTGCAGGTGGAAGTTTAGCTCTCGTCTCTCCTCTTTTACACTTACTCTTTCACTTTCATCCGCCACAATTGCTGTAATACCATGACTTGCCTCCACCAAAAAAAAGAAAGCAGAAAAAATTAGCTGAACATTTGCTTCTTGTTGTCCTCTCTGTAGAAAGATCATCGCAGACATCGTTTCACCCTTTTGTGAACCCATCATGCCGTACCAACGTCGACGGCCAAAACAAGAGGCCCGAAAGGCTCCTCTTGCTCCACCTTCAGCGCACCTTTCGAACCGAGGCTCAGTACATGCAGGAAAGCCTGAGCAGCTACGATGTGGCTGTTATCTCTTGGTGGCAGCAGGGTCTCGAAGTCGACAGTCTCGTCCTGGTTGCGCTCATCGTGTTCATCAATGGCAGTCTGCACAAACTCGAGAAAGTTGGCGCTCTCGCCACTGAGTGCAGTCTTCTGCCACTGAGTCTGGGCAGCAGTCTGTGTATCGACCTGCGCTGCCACACCGTACAGCGCAAACTCGTCTTCATCGTTCAGGCCACTCATGTTGATATCTGATCCAGGAGCCAGTTGGAAATCGTCGAGCTCATCGCCAACGGCGCCGCGACCCACGAGTGGCGAAGCGGTCGTGAGACGACTGCCACGACGGCCGGTGATGTTGAGTAACGGACCTCCTCCAAAGGATGCTGAAGTTGGCTGGTTGACATCAGTCGGTCGACGAGAACCGTGACTTTGATTCCACGGCAACAAGCTTGACAGCTGGCGATCGTCAAGTGGTGTTGGGGCTTCTCGTCCGCGCTCAATGGTATCATCGTCCACCATGAGGAATTCGTCACTACCTGTAGTCTGCATCTCGAGCCTGCGGCCAATCTCATGCGTTGGCGTGTTGCGCGAACGCTTCGCTTCACTGTTCTCTGAGCCTTCGGCCTCATCACGGGATCGTTTCGTGCCTCCGGTGAGGTCGATGCCTGTGAAAGCGTCGAGGAGTGCCGCACCGGAAAACATGTCCAGCGGGCCAAGCATACCCTGTGCGAGAATGGTACCAGTGCCCAAGACCCAAAGCTCCGCGTTCCTCTTTGCAATTGCGGCTAGCTTTTTCTGTTGATGCTTCTGATTTTCATCACGCATCCTATCCAGGTAGTTATGGTTCTGTTCGTTGAGCATCCTGTTCCCCATCGAAGTGGTCATGTCCATTTGAATCAGCTTCTTCGCGACTTTGCGTGCCTGTCTCATGTTCGTTGCTGTGGCAGTCTCCGAGGTGGTCTCGTGTTGAGTCTGATCTTGAGCCTCTTGCGTGGGATCCTGACCGTGGTCGCTCGCGAGGTTATAGGCATCGTCAGATGGCATAAGATCCTCGTCCTGGCTGATCTGTGGCCTTGTGTCAGAAGTGAATCACGTTTGAGCAAACAGGGGGCCGTGAGGTTTGTCTACTAGGGGTCTCACCATTGGCTGATCAGCATGTTCGCTCTGAATCCGCTCGGCGTCTCTCGCTGGATCTGTCCGGTCAGCTCTCGTGGCTGGTCCGCGTGGTTGACGTACCGGGCCAGAACTCATGACTGGCATGCCCAAATCCAGACCGAGGTCGTCATCATCTAGCAGTCGCGCTGGCGTCTTTGCAGTTCCATGACCAGAATCGCCACGCACACCAAACAGATCCCGACCACCAACAGGACCGCCGCCAAATGAGTTGTTCGATGTGGGTATCATCAGTCCTCCGATGCTCTGCTGGGAGGCATTGGTAAGCGATTGGCTCCCATTCGGAGACTGGCTGAATTGCTGGGTCTCGTCCATGAGATTATTATTGAGCATTTCGAAATCAGCCACCACCAAATCAAGGTCCGGAGCAAAGTTGGGGTCGTCTTGGAGCATGAGCTCGTCAGCGCTGAGCGAAAGTCAGTTCAAACCGGCTCTACACTGCTCTCCAAGGTGCGTGTTCGAGGTGCTGCCGCACGCATCTGGCTTCCATTCAACCACCAAATATATCGCGGACCACTTACCGAGCCCTGTTCGCGCCCTCTGGTCCTAATTCAGCTTGCTTGATGACCCGGGATATGGCGCGCAAATTGTTGCGTGCAGCTTCAGCGTCTGTCAAGACGTAGCCGCACTGCTGCGCGTAGACTCGGGCGATACCATACCTATCGTGTGTCAGTAAATCAGTCACCTGCTTGAATCGCATTGCCGCTCACAGCAGATTGGACTGCAATCGCAGAGCCATGGGCGCCTCGGGAGCCACGATGGTGTCGCATGCCTTTGCAACATCGACGTTGAGAATGGCTTTTCGCGTGACTTTCTTCAGCGAGGACTTCGCTCCCAGAGTCGCGACGAGCCAGACGGTGGCCACACCATACTTGCGTGAAGTGAGGACCTCATGTGAGTAGAACTAACGCACGCGTGTCAGCAGACGCGTCAAGTCGCGTACATGTACCTACCTAGCAAGCTTGACTTACCATTGCAGAGGCTGGGAGCTGTAATATTGATGAACGGTGGTGGGTGGTAGGGTCGGACAGCTAAGGTGCTTCCATTTTGCACAGTACATGTGGAAGTGCTGAAAAATGCGGCCGTTAAAAGTGGAACCGGAGTGTCGCGAGGAAGGCACGACCATCGCTTCAGCTACCTGATCCTCTATCGCTACCACAGTACCGTTTGACGGTGCATATATGGTATCTACAAGCAGTGTCATTGTGAGCACGAATTTCTGTTCTGGCTGAGCACGCCCGTAATCACTTGATCACTAAGGTGATATGCTGGTGCTTTAACTGCGAGACAGTCATCCTAAATGTCCGGCTAGGAACACCGATCTCTGCATCCTCAAGCGTGCTCATTACCATTCGTACTGCCATTGGATTCCGGAGCTTTAGAGCCATCGGCGAGATACCCAGCTGGCATAGCCACCTTTCCACCCGGGCTATCTTCCAGTCTCGCAGTCAAAATCTCTACGCCGTCTTCAGTTACAAGCAGCGTATGCTCGAACTGTGCTGTCTTCTTGCCATCTGCGGTGACACTTGTCCAGTCATCCGGCCACGTCTTGTCCTTGTAGCTCCCAAGCGTGATCATGGGCTCGATGGTAAAGCACATGCCTGGTTTAGCCTCACCAATCGCCTTGTTCTTCGCGTAATGTGGCACGTTGGGCGCAGTGTGGAACAGCTGGTTGATGCCATGCCCACAGTATGTCTTAACGACTTGGCAGTTCCTGGTCTTTGCAATCTTCTCAATGGTATTGCCATAGTCCCGGAAAAGTGCACCAGGCTTGACGAGCGCGATTGAAGCATCCAGACAGTCTCTCGCAGCCTCCACAACACGCACATTGTCTGGGTTCTGGGATGCCGAGTCTCCGATATAGTAGGTCTCGTTCAAGTCGCCATGGAAGCCTTCGTGATACAACGTCACATCGATGTTGAGAATGTCGCCGTCTTGCAAAGCTCGCTGGTCCGGGATTCCGTGGCAGATGACCTCGTTCGGTGATGTGCAGACTGACTTCGGGAAATGGCAGTAGTTCAGTGGTGATGGGTAGGACTGTCAAGACTCAGCAAGATCCCATAATGATAAAATCCTGCGTGAGAAGGAAAGAACCTACATTACGTTCCACGCAGGCGTCGTGGACGACTTTGTCGATGTGGTCAGTCGTCACGCCCGGCTTGGCTGCGCGTGCTGCTATGTCCAGAACTTCTCTTGCTAAGCGGCATACTTTACGCATCCCATCCTGCTCCTTCTTCGTGAGAATCTTGATCGTTTTGCGTCCGACGAAGACCTTGTCAACGTCAGTATATACCGCCCATCCCTAGACATGTAGCTCTCCGTACCTGTTCGCTCTTTGGTATGCCATTGTGAGCATAGTCCGGATGGGGTATTCTCGCCGGTATCGTTCGCTTCTCCGATAGAGGGTAGACGGGTCTCAAAGTGCCAGTGAATGCGTACGAAGGAAAGGGATTGAAGTGACCATCTGCGTCTGGTAAGGACACAACCTTGGGTGTGAAAATATTGGAGAGCGTACTGTTTTGAGCCTTATGGAGCTTCTTATGTTCTGCCTATCTTGCATTAGCCTACGCCAATGTCCAGCAACTGCAGCTTTCGGCCGTGCTTTCTGCAACGCTACAAGGACACCACTGACCTACCCAGTTCCTCTTGAAGCAATCTTGACTGCAGAAGAATGCGGTTTTGCCTAGCTTCTGGCACGTCGGACACTGAAGTGTCCCAGCGTCATTCTCGCAGTCGCTGCCCTCGCATTTGGCCGCCTTCTCCACGACTACCTCTTTGGCTGGCGCCTGGTCCATATCTGGATTTTTTACGTACTCAGATCGGTGGAGGAGCTCGGGGAGTGTTGTGGCACGGTGTGCACTCGAAGGAGGGTGACAGGAGTATGCGCAGTCGCGTGCGTGGTGATGGGCGAGTCTCGGGGAGCGCAAGGCCGGTGAGGGTGCAAGCCGACGATCAATGTGTCCTGAACAAGGTGTCGTCGCACTTTCTCGCCATGCGTGACAATCACGCGCGTCAAAAACATGACATCGGATTCGCATGGGAGAAATTATGCATGGCCGCCTGAGGCAGAGAAGAATATTCCGTACGCTAGACACGTTTGTGCACGGGCTGGGCTGAACGTTGCCGGTCACGCCCTCCATTCGGAGGTAGTCCGCCCGCATTATTCAAGACATTGAACCTAGAAAAGCTTGCATGCCCGTCATCGGGAAGTTGCAGTCATAGACTGTGCGGACAGTGCGGTACTCATCGTCATCTTATAGACAATATGTATATACATGCCTAATAGCCCACAGGCACCGGGTCGGCAATGACAGCTTCGTCCCAACTCATCCTCGCTGGAAGGTACTGGATTCTTAGGTCATGGCCAAATCGGGCAATTTGAAGTGCGTGGTGATCGGCGCAGGCCCCGTGGGTGCGCTGGCGGGCCTCTATGCTGCCAGACGAGGGTGGCAAGTGGAAGTGTATGATCTGAGGCCTGGTATGTGTCGCCGTGATCGGGTCGCGTTGCTCACATGTACATGCAGCTACATACAGTTGCCCGGACTGACGATTGGCAGACCTGCGAGATGCATCAACCACACCTCTCAACTTCACGAAAAGCATCAATCTGGCTCTGTCCGAGCGAGGCATCAATGCCTTACGGCAGTCCGATTCTCCCGAGCTTCTTGAGGCCGTCATGAACGCGACCATACCCATGTACGGACGCATGATCCATGGCCAGGACTCCAGTGGCAGTTGGACTGAAGTTGCCCAACCCTACGATGTGAACGGGCGCGCCATCAATGCCGTAGATCGAGGTGATCTCAACACACGCTTGTTGGATGAACTCGAAGACATGCCCAACGTTAAGCTGCGGTTTGGGCACAAGATCACTGGGGTTGACTTTCGGCGACGATTGGCTTGGCTAGAACAGAAGGGCACCTCCAGGCGACCGAGCGAGAACACTCGCTTCAGTGGACGACCTGGACGACCCGAGGAGATTGAGATCGACTTTGATCTGATTCTAGGCTGTGATGGTGCTCACAGCAGTGTGCGTTTTCATATGATGAAGTTCGTGCGGCTTGACTTCCAGCAAACTTATATCGATACGCTGTGGTGTGAGTTCCAGATACCTCCAGCAAAGGCAGGGAATGGCAAGACCGCATCTGCAAAGGAAGGGTTTCGCACAAGCCCAAACCACTTACATATATGGCCTGGCGCGGACAAAATGTTCATTGCGATCCCTAGCATTGACAAGACCTTCACCTCGACGCTCTTCGCTCCGGCGGGCGACTTTGAGGCTCTCGAAGCAGATCCAGAGTCAGTTGAGCTCTACTTCAAGAAGCATTTTCCTGGTGCTGTTGATCTCATCGGACCAGAGTTGATGCACGAGCAGTTCACGGAGAATCCACATTTGCCACTCGTCAACATCAAGTGCTCACCACACTACTTCGAGGACTGTGGTGTAGTCCTAGGCGATGCGGCACATGCAATGGTCCCCTTCTACGGCCAGGGCATGAATGCGGGATTGGAAGATGTTCGCGTGCTGTTCTCACATCTGGACTCCAATCCTGCAACCAGGGAAGGCCGTGCTCGAGCACTGAAGGAGTACAATAGCGAACGTATTGCGGATGCGCATGCAATCAATGACCTCTCCATGGCAAACTTCTACGACATGCGAGCGGGGACTACCTCGACCATCGTCCAATTGCGTAAGAAGATCGAAGAGTTTTTGTCGGACAAGCTGCCAAGCACCGGTTTCGCCACGCAGTACAGCAGAGTGAGCTTTAGTAATCAACGCTATTCCGAGGTGATCAAGGCCGTCAACAAACAGAAGAAGATTCTCATTGAAGGCATGGCAGTCACGACGGTATTGCCCGTGCTCGGCCTTACTGCTTGGTTGGCCATGCGTTGGTACCATGGACTTGGAAAGCCTGATGTATTCGCTGGATTTAGATTGGTCGGCGAGACGATTCGTCACATGCTCGTGAAACAATAGGTTTTGCTGCATACCGACTTTATGTCTTTTCTTTCCTCAGCGTTCCGGCCGGCCAAGGCCGCAAACATTCGATATCACTATGGTGTCTCCGTGCAAAGCCGCACGTTCACAGTGCGGCATCCTGATGCTTTCCTACACGCTGGGTCATAACGCTACACGCTCAGGACCGCGAGATGGGCTGCACTCTCAGCAAGTCGAAAGCTCACGCCCTCGCCAGGAGCACGGGAGACCGACATGCATTCGAGTCAGCAGAAGAAGAAGACGAAGAAGAAGAAGAAGAAGAAGAAGAAACGGACCTATCAGAACTTGAGGTCCTCTCCCGCAAGCGCAAGACCTCTCTCGCGATACCTTTGCGCGCCAAAGGACCTTCTGTCGCCCAGAAAAGCCTCGAAGAGATCTTGCCAGCAGCGGATGACCAGAGGAGCAAGCGGGGGAAGGACATCCGACCTGTGGGATGGGGTTTCTGGAAGACTAAGCATGACAGGCAGGAATTCATACGTCAGTACAAAACCATGTTAGATGCTGCTCAGTGAGAGCAGCGTTCATCTCGATCAATCTAATGGCTTACTGACAGCATGTGTTTATACACACAGGCGCTGCGTTGATCGTTCTCTCCGGGAATGGCTTCCGTGCCATTTCAGGCTATCGAATTGAAATGTTCTTCCCTCGCTGCGGCATGGAGCTGCTGGCGTACCGCGCCGCTCTAGCAGTCATGGCCGACAGTGACGTGGTCATTTACAGCTTCATGGGCCGTCAGTTTGGAGTAGATCGGAAGTCTGCATTCCAAGAACTCATATTAGATGTGGAAGCAATGCTCGAACATCATCTCCACAATGGAAACACGCACATTAGCAGGCATGGAATTGGAGGTGGCCAGAGAGAAGTAGAACAACAGTTGAGGAATCGCGCGATCCGAAGGGGCGTCGAGGAGATGGAGCCTTCAGAAGCGGCACATGCTATGAATGGGCTTGTGGAGCCGTATTTCTTCCACCGAAACCACAATCATGGTGGGTTTGTGATGGGTGAAGTAGGAATTCCCGATGCTGCCGCAGCACCTAGTCCCCATCCGACGACAGGTGGTGCTGGAGCGGTTCCTTATGGTGACTGGATGCGACCTCATAATGGCGCACCTCAGAGGGCACGCCAAATGTGGCCCCGGTCCATGCCACTAGAACGTCAGACTCTGTTGAATATGGCCGGTTTGACGAGGAGGGAAAGCTACCCGAATCACGCATCTGGAAACATCGAGGCAGGAAGCAGCTTTGGCGCACACGCGCACGACAGAACCCATTCCATGTCGGCGTCGCGCTCGGGGCCCAGCAATACTATGCCCGCTGTACCTCCTCTGGCCTCATTGTCGGACGCATCAACGGGCTACATGTACCTTTCCACTCCCGCTTCTGACGTCCGACAGGATGCGACGTCAGCTTCTTCGGGACCTTCACAATCCGCTGCACTACACCAGCTCTTCCAATCCGGACCTATCGCCGCCATGCCGGACGTGCCGAACCACGCCTTGGGTGAAGTCTCTGATAGCACCAGTATCTCGCCGCTGGAAACTGCTCGATTGCCTCTTGTTGCTTCCGCCACTAATGTTCCCATCATCGAGGAGCCTCAGCCTGTGAGCAAGACCAGCGGTTCCACAGGGAAGGCCAGGAACAAGAAGCAGCTCCCCAATGATAAGGGAAAGAGGAATATGATGCGCAACATGAGGGCGAGGCCGAGCACTCAGATGCAATACTTTGGTTTGGACAAGTTGGAAGAGGATGCGGAGAATTCGGAAGAGGGGAAGCTGTTCGCATAGTCGGCGGAAATGTCCAGAGGACAGTAGGTAGGTCGGTACATGAAGCGATTAAAGTCCTGATGTACATGTAGTTGTGGCGGGCGAGTGAAGTTGCATATACACGTGGCTTGGGAAATGTCCAGACCAACCTGAACTTAATCGGTGCGAGCACATGCAAGCAACATGTTTCCATTTATAAGGTACGGTCAGCAAGCCGCCGCCCTGTGCAGACTAGGTACAAACCGGTTTGACGTTGCGGTGAGCAGCGAGCCGCCCCTGTCCTTTTCCTCGAAGGCGACTGCCTCCTGGCCTCCTACTGCTTCCTTCGTATGGACGAGCAGGAGAGCAGGAGCCCCGCCAGCGTCCCCTGCAGCTGCCATGGACGTGCATGATGCGAGTGGAGCGACACGGTGACAAATGGGCAGGTGCTGTTGGACGTCGAGGAAGGAGTGGAGCGGAGGGGGAGGGGAGGGGGAGAGGAGGGAAGGGGAGGGGGGTGGAGTGGAGTGGAGTGGAGTGGAGTGGGGTGGAGTGGAGTGGTGTAGAGTGGTGTGGTGTGGTGTGGTGCTGGTGTTGGTGTACACCTTCTACCTCCTAGTGCGGTGCGGTGCGGTGTGGTGCGGTGCGGCGCGGTGCGGTGTAGACTCACTGTGGTGCAGGTGCAAATGCAAACTGCAGAGGTGTTTCCCGCCCTTTATTCCAGGAATTTCGCAGCAACTGCCAATACCGCTAGTGACTGCCCCCAGCTGCCTTTGACTTTCCTTCCTCTCCCACCAGCACAGCTCCGCCAGCCAACCAACCACCAGCCACCTCGACCATTACCACTCTTCCTCACACAACACACTCCAATGAGAACAACAACATAGCCCCGCCTTGTCTCTTCCCACCGCTTCCTTCACCCACCGCCACCACTACTCCCACCACTCCCGCCGCCGCCACCACCACCACCACCTCCTCCTCCTTCACCACCACCACCACCACCACCACCACCACCACCACTCTCCCGCCCCCCCTCTCCCGCCCTCCTCCGCCCTCCCCGGTCCCTTTCACGCTCAAAACTGCCCAGAGCTAAGCTCCTTGTACGAAAGGCCCCCAGACCCCTCCCCACTTCTTGCACCCTGCTGCTGGGGAGCTTCGATTTTGTACTGACGCGCTACTGCTTTGCGCGAGACAGCTCCTCTCCGACCGCGCGCCCTTCACCTTTCACGCCGCTCCTAGCTTCGACGCCTACCTCTCGTCCCCCAGACCCTCTACCAAGGTCCTACTTCGGCTCCCAAAGTAGCCACCCATCAGCCCAGCCCCTCCACTTTCTGCATCAAGAACATGTCGGCAGACGAGCAGAACTCACCTCCTATGGACTCTGGTGTCGACACCATTACCGATAGGCTAGGTATCAACAACCTCCAAGACGAGTCACTGCGAACCGACGACGAATATGCCCAATCACAGCTCACCCTGCGAGCCATTGTGACTTCCAAGGAAGCCGGTGTGATTATCGGCAAGGCAGGACAGAATGTGGCAGACCTACGAGACAAGACTGGCGTGCGCGCTGGAGTGAGCAAAGTCGTGCCGGGCGTGCATGACCGCGTTCTGACTGTCACTGGCGTTCTCAATGGCATCGCCGACGCCTATGGACTCGTGGCAGACTGCCTGGTCAAGGGTGCACCACAGATGGGCATTGGGGGATCAGTAGCGGCGGCGCCTAACACTCACCGTAAGATCAATCCACCACCCACCCCCTCTCCCTCCACGACCCGCAGCTAACATGGCCTAGCTATTCGTCTCCTCATCTCACACAACCAGATGGGTACCATCATTGGCCGACAGGGACTGAAGATCAAGCAGATTCAGGATGCAAGCGGTGTACGCATGGTTGCACAGAAAGAGATGCTTCCACAATCAACCGAACGCATTGTCGAGGTGCAAGGCACGCCAGACGGCATTCAAAAGGCGGTGTGGGAAATTGGCAAGTGCTTGGTAGATGATGAGCAGCGCGGATATGGCACCGTGCTCTACAGTCCTTCTGCTCGTGTCGGAGGAGGTGCACCCGCTGTACCTCTCAATGGCACTGGTGAATCACGCGGATACAATGCACCACGGAGCTACAACAGAACTGGAAATGGTGCCGACTTCACGAGCGGTGCTCCTGCATCTTACCCACCTCGCCGGAATGGCGCATCCGAAGGCGGCGGCGGCAGCGGTCCCCCGCCACGTGTGGAAGAGGGCGAGGACATCCAGACGCAGAACATCAGCATCCCTGCCGACATGGTTGGTTGCATCATCGGTCGTGGAGGCACCAAGATCAGCGAGATCCGAAAGAGCTCCGGAGCACGCATTTCCATTGCCAAGGCACCTCACGATGATACTGGCGAGCGCATGTTCACCATCACTGGCGGTCCACAAGCCAATGAGAAGGCCTTGTATCTCCTGTACGAGAACCTGGAGCAAGAAAAGATGCGTCGAAGCCAAATCCCGGAGGCTGCAGCATAGGGTGCTGATCCGTACTGCCAGAGAGGAGGTGTGAGCGTGGGATCGCCGTCTGCACAGATTCCGCCATCGCTGCTGGGTCACTGAACGATAGCCTCCATCACTGCCCCCGACATGCCTTTTTCTGACAGTGGCATGCAGCCTCCCAGACGCTGACCAGCGTTTGGACACGATTATGTCTTTTCTTTTTCACGGGTAATGACCATGATGACCTTTACGCTTCGACGACATACGACCTCGAATGCCTAATGAAGTCTCCTGGTGGCCTCTCTACTACTACAAAAACAACAACAACAAGAACAACAACAACAAGAACAATAACCGCGACTTACATCAACACCCACAATTCACCACTATCCGATCATACCCAAGCCACCTCGATACAATCAAAATGATACTGGTAATGCTGCTCAGCTAGGAAGGGGTATGGGCGGCGCCCTCAGTCTGGTTTTTTTTTCTCATGGCGTAGCAAGTCGCTGCATTTTGCTAAAAAGGGGGCGCAGCCTTGGATCTGCTTATGCATAGCGCTGATACCACTTCCGATATGTAGCAATAGGCAGTGAAATGAGAAGGAGCAGTTGCATACTCTTTCGTAGCCTCTTGTGGTGATGATTGCTTCAGGTCTGTGTTGTTCATGGCAGATGATGTATCAAGCCACCACAGGACCACGTAACATCAGGTACCTACCTAGCTAATGTAGTAGTAGTAGTAGTACCCTTGATGTCGCGATGCCAGTCCTCTGGCACCCCTCAATCCCCAAAAAACTTGCATCTTCAGCAAAGCGGTTCCAACGCCTGCCGTCCCATGTGCGGCCCCAGTTCCATCCCAAAGCCTCCCGTTCCACGTTCCATGTGACCTCCTCGTGCCTCGAGGATATACCATCAACGCCGTGCCCAGTGTATCCCTCCCTTCCCAAAAAAAAGAAGAATCATGCCTCCCCTTTCTCACTCATTGTCGCGCTCTCTCTCTGTCTCTCTCTCT
>JH792480.1:87189-104581 GCA_000291705.1 Sphaerulina populicola P02.02b
CTCTCTCTCTCTCGTACGTCGTCGTCTTCGTCCTCGACCCGACCCCCCCCCCCCCCCCCTTACCATGGGGAAAGGAAGCCGAGTGAAAGAACGAATGACTGGAATGGAATTGAATGCATCAATCCATCCATCCATCAATTCACCTGACACAACAGTTCCTGTTCCAGAATGTATTTCCCCTCCTTGTACTTTTCCGTCGATTCATACGCTCGATCGTATTTCCACCCGACAATCTCTTTGCACTGTCGACAGTAAATGTCGCGCACCACGTGTCTGCCTGTCGTCATGTTACGTTCTCCCGCTTCGCCTTGTTGGATGTTTACGACGCTGTTGAACAGATAGGCTTTCCCGTGTTGGCCGCGGAAGTTCTGTTTTGGTATTTCAGAGAAGAGGGTGTTAGTAATTGGGGAGGTGTGTGTGTGTGTGTGTGTGTGTGGAGAGGACCATGGGAGAGGGATAGATGGGGGAGAGGAAAAGAGCCGCAGAGGACGTACGCGAGATATGATTTCATCGTGGTCTGCGAGGTGGGTTTTGCAGTTTTTGCAGCCGTAGATTCTTTTGGCGGACAGGTAGACGTTGTAGGCGAGGCCCATGTTATTGGGAGTGTTGTCTCGGGGACAGCTACTTGGCCAGGGCCTAGCCGACTGTCTGTCCGCCTTGATTCTCTGCTCTACTCTTTCGTGTTACGCCTGCTGCGGTGGGATCTCAGCTCGGTCCTGTGAGTAGCGGTTGTTGCTCGCTTTCTTCGTTCGTTTGGGGACTAGGAAAAGACTAAGACGTGGAGGGCGGGGAGGCGGTCGGTGTTTATGGTATAAGGTGGGGGGTCCGATCAGATCAGATCGGATCAGGTCAGATGATGACTCCTGGAATAGGCAGAAACGCGACTGCTTTGGGTGAGGTGTGGCAGCGATGCCGTGGACTGCTTCGTACAGTCCTCAGGCGTGGATATCGACTTCGCAGGTAGCGTGGTGGTGGTGGTAGTGGTGGTGATGGTGCAACAGCAGTGTTCGTTGTTTCGGTACGAGGTTGGAGAGCTTGACATATGATGGCACGTCATGCAGCTGCCCGCTCTGTCTCGGAGCGGGACCCCCAGTTTTCTCGTCACATGCTTCCGTTCGGAACACATCGGCTCCTCCATTCACATTCACAGATAGGAGGTAGGAGGTAACACGTATTATACAGACTTTGTTCTCTGCGACGACGGACGAATACTCCCCGGATACTCCCCGGAAGCTCTGTACCTATCACTGTTCAATGACTGGGAGTGTGGGAATGTCAACGGACCTGGCTACCACGGTATTATATCGGTGACTTAACCATGGACCCCCTTCTGCAAACCGCTTCAACAGCTTGCACGGCATGTCTGAGGATTCATCTTGGTTGCCATAAACGCCTTCCAGGCTGCATATTCCAGCTTGAAGGCATCCGTTCCAGCAACCAGCGTTGTCGAATCAGCTGGATAGATGGCTATGGCCGCTACGGAAGTACCTAGTCTCCTCGCAGTAGGAGGGCAATCAGGACGGTTCCCACGCGCAGCGGTTAGGGGATACCTTAGGCACTCGCAACTCTCAACAGCAGTGATGTAGGGCGTCGGGATAAGAAGCGCACCCCCATCCCTCTCTGGCTCGACAGTCGCGTGAGAGCCGATGGTGTCTCAAGTGGGCAACGTCGCCGTGGATGGATACGGATTCTCTCGAGGTTGTCAAACATGCCCTCGGTACCGGCCTCTCTGGAGCAGGAAACTCGATATATCCAGCGTGTGTGGATATTCGCGATGGGCACTCGACTTGTTGGCATGAAAAGCGGTCTTCCCTAATCCAGCTCGTCGTCGTTGCTAGCGGATGGCTTGTCCGCCTTCTCCTCGTCTGCTTCTTTAGTCTCGATAGGCTTGCCTTCACTGTCTACAGGCAGTAATTCGAAAATGATAACGAAGAGTGGTTCGTCCGTGGCTCGGTTCTTCATCACGTATCTAAGCGAGTGTGAGCTTTGTCCGCACGTTAGTTTTCTCCCCCGCAAAAAGCAAGAACGCATACACAAAGGCAGTGCGAGGAGAACTTACCGGAGTGGCTGGCCATCCCAGTGGCTGATGATGGGAATAGTAATGCCAGGAATCATGTAGAATCCTGGGAGCTTCAGAGCAAAGTCTGACAATAAACACTGTCAGCAAAGGTGTCCTGTCCCGCTCAGTATGTGCACATACCGTTGAAGTCCAGGTAGGGATTGAAGAAGTCGTTTGAGTATTCTCTTCCCTTCTCAAAAGTGAAGTCCTTCAGATTGGACTCTGTCAAGAAGTGTTTCTGTCTTGCTGGTCCCGCTTCTGGCAACCCGAGAGTATCTCGTATTTCCTGTCCATCTCCATCCGCACCTTCCATAAACACCAATGTCTCCTCGTTTGCGCGAACTTCTTCAACCTTCTCTTGCTCCCTATCGTCCTTGGGTCCCACCCTCAGCACGTTCATCGAGCTGAGCAGAGGACTGTAGAGGTATGGCTCGTCTGCATATACATCGCCGTAAAGCCCTGGGTCGATATACCACGTCGCTATCTTGAAGGCTTGACTGAAGCCCGGTGGCAGCTTATCTTTGATGGGGTGGTCGAAGTCATTGCCAAAGACGACATCGTGGCCATTGAGGTCTTTCTTTGGGGTAAACGTGAAGGCGATCGAGTATAGGTCGTTCTTATGCTTTTCGTGCTCGAAGTATGGCGACGTCTTGGGTGAGTTTTCAGGCAGACCGCGGTAGTTTTGAATGCGGACCCTGAGGTCTACCGTGACATGTTCGTTGGAGATCTGGACCGATTTCTCCGAGTTGACAGCAACGGGCTTCTGGTCCTTGTAGTCGGGACCCGCAGTAACTTGGAGGATGTACTTGTCGGCCATGCTGCTACTGGCAAAGGCTTGCCCGGGAAACACAGACGAGTTTGGTAGTGTCACGATGTGACTATACCAAGAAGTGATGGGAGAGGATCTGGATGTTCACATGAACAAGTATGATGTATGTGGGTAGGTAGGTAGGTACATGTAGGTAGATAGATACTGTAGGTCAGGTATGCAAGGATAGGTAGGTACATGTATTGTCTCCAAACGCGCATCTGAAAATCTGCCTTCTGTACGTCACTCACTCCAAGCCCCGCGTGGCGACGTCAAGGTACATGTACATACCACCTACATGTACACCTCATGTACATGTACTTTATACCTCATGTACCTTACACAGGCTTACAGGTATCTGCCCGCATCCTCCAGAAACCTTGAGAGAGAACCCGAATTTCAGTCAATGTTGACATATTGCTCAATGCTACATACCTACCTACCTCCTGAGATAGGAGCTGCCTGACCGAGACCATCTCTCGCTATTCTAACGCCTTGCTCTCTCAAATGCCGCGCGCACGCTTATCGCAACATCATGCAATCCATGCCAAATCAACGCACATGTCAATCAGAGGACAAGTCGGCCGGGCTCTTTCTCCAGCACGAGCTTCAATCGCTCCAGATACTCCGTCGCCCTCGACTCCTCGCCGTCCTTGGCAACTACAGAGAAGATGTTGTCGCTGGTAGATATGCCCGCAGGGACAGAAGCAGGAGGGACCGGAGCATGCTTCTTCGCTTTCGGTGCTAGCAAATCAATAATGTCGGGCTTCTTAGTCGGCTTACTCCTCAACAATGATGGCGTGCTCAGCCCAGTGATCTGCGGGAAGTATGCACCATTCTTCGACGCAACCACCTGATCAAGGCCAAGGATGGAGTTGAATAGCTCGTCCGCGGTGGGCTTTCGTCGCTTGTCGAGTGGCAGATCTGCGTTGGCGAGCTCAGATGCTCTGGCAATGAACGTGGAGAGAGGGAGGTGAATGTCTAATGTGTCCTTGACTCTCTTCTGCGTTGCAATCACTTGAGACAGCGAGATGGGAATGGCGATTTCCGTTTCTGCCGGCACTTCTGGCACAGACTTCTCTGTAGGCTTCGTGTCAGGCTTCGCTTCCACTTTGTTTGCAAGCTGAATATTGCTCAGGTCCAAATGAGCAAGCTTCGCTAGCCTTTTCGAAGCCTCTGCTGGATAGTCCTTGTCGATCTTTCCGAGATATGCGAGAACGTCTCCCTTCAGCAGGCGTCCAGCCGGTCCTGTAGCTGTAATTTTGTCTGCGTCCTGGGCAGAAAGACCATTCTGGTGCAGCAGAGTCTCGACTGATGGGTACAACGGAAATTTCCTGGTCGCAGGACCGCCCCTTTGCTTTCCTTCCTGACCTGCTCTTTGTGTTGCTACTGGCGCATCTTTCTCCTCCTCCTCTTCCTCCTTCTTCTCCGGCTCCTGGGACTTCGTCTCTTGAGCCGGCACTGGCTTATCCTCTTTCGCCTGCTTCTGTTGTGTAGCACCTTCTTCAGCCGGCACTTCCAGAGAGCTGATATCGTCCCCAGCATCTGCAGTAACCGCTATCCGATCTCCGACCTTGATACCCTTGCTGCCCTCGGTCTTGATGATCTTGAATAGGATCCCATCATCTTGTGCCTCGACGTCCATAGTCGCCTTGTCCGTCTCGATTTCCAGAATGACATCTCCTGCCACGAACGAGTCTCCCTCCTTGAGATTCCATTTGGAGATATTGCCTTCCGTCATGGTAGGTGACAGCGCGGGCATCGTGTAGTTCTGCGCAGCTGCTGCACGCTGAGAAGCATGGAACCCTCTTCTCGCTGCGGTATGAGAGGCGCATCTGGTCGCCACGCGGGCGGACAGCCGCGCAGTGTTCGCGAATCCGGACATGTTGTTCCAAGATCTCGGTATAGCCCTGCACTTGGAGTGCCTCCGCTCGTCGGGTCACTTTTCAGCGATTACCAGAAAGATGGCTGACGCGATATGTCGCAGGTGGGAGGAGAGGGCATGGGCAGTAGAGTACTGTAGTAAGGTAGGTAGTGAGCTTGAAGTGAGCTGTGTAGAACAGCTATTATGTGACCATCGGAGGATTATTGTTGAGAAACGGACCTCCGAGACCCATTCGGCCCGGTTGACTTGGGACTAGGTAAAACTGGAGGTACCTCCTACCTACTACCTCCTACCGTATTCTGTAGGACTGACTACCTGACTACCATAGGTATACAGGTACCTCGTTCTCGTCATTATCATCACAATGACCACCAACTTACGGCTGCTCTTCAAGCTACCGCCAGCGATATGCCAACAGCTCCTCGTTCCGCAGCCACTTCTCGGCGGAGCTAGAACTACATGTTGTGGCTGCACCGTGAGCAGTCATGGCCTCGTTAATGGCCCATCATCAAGGCCTTTGAGCATCTCAGCCCATCTCTCCAAACAAGGCGGAAAGAATAAGGCCATGTACAAAAACGCGCTACCTCAAGTACCCAAGCCTCAAGCTCGAGATATACCCAAACCACAACCAGCACCAGCAGCAGCAGCAGCAGCAGCAGCAACACCACCACCACCACCACCACTACCACGACAACCCGCCGCACCGGCTTCTCCTTCATTAAATGCACCTGCCAGCCCACCTCCTCCACCACCAAAGGCCTCAGCATACTCCGGCACCCCAAATCCACTCTCCCCGCCACCAGATTGGCTCTCCGCCAAATTTCCACGTCAAGATGTAATCCTCCTTTACGTTGCACCCAACCATACCGCATTCGCCATCGCTTCGTATGCATTCGGATTCTTCTTCTTATACGGCGCGGTCAGTTATGCACAAATGTTTCTGAAAGATCCCCCCGAAGACTCCAACAGGCCCAAGCTGCCCTGGTATGTCAAGTTGACGGGGGCGGTGCCTACCGTCGCGTTGGCAGCTTTTGCTACGGTGTTTATCTTGGCGCCGATAAAGCTGATCAAGTCTGTCACTGCTGTGCGGCAACAACAACAACAAAAGCTCCAGATGACGGCAGCCACTGCGAGACAGGTCGCATGGCATTCCACTCCAACGCCTTGGAAACTGAGAATCGAAGTCAAACGGGCTGTGCCGTTTGCGAAAAGCGATTTCTTAGATTTGAAAGATCTGAAGCAGGTTTCGATGGATCGAAGTGTTCCCTTGGCGTCGCAGAATATTGCGCTTACTTCGTACAACATCGAGGACTCAAAGTGGTTTACGGAGATGTATGCTTTCGCTGGTACGATGGAACACGAGCGAGGAGGTGTCTTTTCCCATGTGATGAGAAGTATGGTGAACATTTGGCCGGGAATCAAGAGAGAGGTGAAGCGCATGTTTATGCGAGATCAAATGGCGTACATGCGGATCGAGGGAAATGGGAACTTTAAGCTGGATCTTCAGAATAGTCATATGCTGGATGGAGGTAAAGTACTGGACAGAATGGTAGGCACCGATGAAGACACGCGGCCTGCATGGAGAGGTTTGCTGTTCAATCTTCTGAAGACCAAGTAGAGACGAGGACAATGAAATTTGTACAGTACAGTAGTAATTCTACGTACATACATCACAATAATCCTTTGTACCCAAGTACCTTACCGGAGCTCTAGCGATAGCGATCACCGTATATACGCGATGTCGTGACTATGCGAGATTGTAATACGTATTACTATATTACTTTACTCTAACACTATGTTATCAAATTTATAGTGTAATATAATTTCTATATTAAGCTATTGTTATATAATTTCATCTATACCGTATTAAGGTGAAATTACGTGTCCAGTCGTTTATACGGTATCAATAAGATGTACGTATTAATATCGCTACTTGTATTATTTTTATTATCGTATCGCTCGTATATACGTATTAATATTTCTACCTATATAATTGATATTACCGTATCAGATAGCTGCATATATTATTCTTAAGTATATATCGATTCTACGTATATATTATAGATACGATATATGTTCTCTATATTACCGTGAATATATATATACTATATTTATACGAGAAGACAAGATTTATATATAATTGCCGGAAAATACAATATTCCGTATACTATATATCGTATATACTATATTACAAGGTATATAAATTCAGGTACTACTCAGGCTACCTAGCTCTCTATCTATCTCCGAGCATTATCTCCGTAGGTGCCCTATACCCCCGACCCTCGCGATCGTCGACTCTCCTCGCCTCTATTAGACTAGCCTACCCTAGTATAAGCCTTTATCTATAATACAGATATAGAAGCTTTACGGTATACTAGATTCGGGGTACTATAGGTTGTAGAAGCCTTTCTAGGTAGGTATACGTTTAGTTAGTACCGGGTATTATCGTTCTGAAAACTTTACCTCAATTAATCCTCGGTCGCAAAATCGATAAACGGTCCCTTCCGATAGCGACATACCTCCCTATTCAACTACTATATTCAGGTAGTATTAAGATAGATACTATATTATATAGCTATTAGCAAGACGAACTAGATATATATAGGTTAGAGACCTAAAGTAACCTACTAAGAGAATACTAGCGATAGAAAGAGTAGGATATATAAGGTACCTAAGTAGAAACTATAGAGGCAATCGTAGGAGACTATAGAGTAATAAGCGATAGTAATAGACGGATAGACGATAGTAGTAGACGGACGAGAGTAATAGATAGACGAGAGTAATAGATAGACGAGAGTAATAGATAGACGAGAGTAATAGATAGACGAGAGTAATAGATAGACGAGAGTAATAGATAGATAGAGTAATAGATAGATAGAGTGATAGACGGATAAGAGTAATAGATAGATAAGAGTAATAGATAGATAAGAGTAATAGATAGATAGAGTAATAGATAGATAGAGTAATAGATAGATAGAGTAATAGATAGATAAGAGTAATAGATAGATAAGAGTAATAGATAGATAAGAGTAATAGATAGATAAGATCATAAGAGTAATAGATAGATAGAGCTATAGGTACCTTTATAGGCTGCGGTAGATGTTACCGCAAGAATGCAATATCGCCTATCAAGAACCCCTATCTAGACGAGGCCTAAGTTGTTGATTAGGTACCTAATATTTCGCTGTTCTGCCGCTAGGGTGCTTGGACGCTAGTAGCGCTACAGCTACTATATAGTGTACTATAACCAAATAAACTTAGTTGCGTCTATAGCAGGCTTTGCTAATCTAATAGAACCGTCGTAAATAGTCTTGATTAGGACTACGTATATATATCCAGTACTAATCGATAGAAGTCCGATAACTAGTATACCGGGTTCTACTACTAGATCCATTCGTTAGAAGCTATAACTAAGGATAGTATCGTTAATAGGTAGATAGCTAGGACTCTGATTCTATATACGCGAAGCCGTAATAAACAAGCGCTACTTGCCTTTATACTTATAGACGAATATCTGGTTAATACGGACTAGGCTCTCGCCGAAGCGGATAAAGTTACTAATCTTGTACGTATATCGTCGCTATAAGAGTTTGTTATAGAAGCCGAACTTCTTACTCTAGGCAAATGTTCCTTAGAACATAACGATACTAGGTATACTATAATTACGGCTATACGCCGTAGTTAGAGCCTAAGTAAAAGTAGGGTATAGTATACTAATATTATTTGTTGTACGGGTCGGAAGCATTATCGTCCTCTAAACATAGCTAGCCTAGATACATCTAGTCGTACTTAGGTTAATATAGTTAGAATCTACTTCGAGTCCTTCGAGCTTATTATCCTTATTACCTTTAGTAAGACTTATAAATTCGGATCGTAGAAGGAGAGTCGAGAACAGCGCTAGGCATTGTATATAAATGTCTTTCGTAAGTATAGTAGTAAGCTTATCGGTACTAGCAAAGGTACCCGCTAATAGGAATCGGAGTACTTATCTAAGATTTTCCTTAAAAAGTAGATCCTTTTCGGGGTTTCGATAATTCGTACCAAATATCCACTTCTTAAATTCACGGTACTTATCCTTACCAATTAGTATATTAATGTTTATAGGCAACCCGAATACATCTGCTATTACTAGGTAATAGATAGTAATATATATATTAGGCTTCTTTATATCTACGAAATACCCTTCGGCTTTCTTGTTTACTTCAACTATACTAGTCTTATAACTAGGGGTTACTAATTGAGAACGCCGGTTAAGACTAGAGGTAGGGCTAGGAGTCGCTAATTAAGAACGTCCCCTACCTCTACTCCGGCGCTTATCTATAAGTATTAAAGTTGAAAGGGCTAAAAGCAATTACTAGAGATTCGACCGATACCTACGGACGATAGTCTCTATCTTACTACGGTCGTAGAGACTAACTAATAGGCTTATTAGTACTAAGTTGCTCCGGGTAGATACTGTATACTAGCTACAAATATACCTAACTAGGTCTGCAATATAAGTAAAGGCTAAGGAAGCAAGTAGTAACTTCCGGATATACTTCTTTTATAACTATACTCGGAGTAGAATAGGTATAACGTATAACTATCGTACGTACTCGGATAGGTTATAACTCTTTAGGTAGTATAGTAGACCTTATATACGTAGCTAGCTTAGAGGGAATAGAAACGTCCGAAGCAAAGCCGTATATTCTTTTACGGCGAGTAGTAGTAGTACTCCTTCAATTAAGAGGCTATAGAGTATCCTAGAAAGGCTACTATACTCCGAATAGGCTAGGTCTCTAGGTCGAGTAATAATTAGGTTAGATATAGGTAATATTCTCTCTTATAGGACTATAGTATCTAGGCTTAGATCGATACCCTAGATAATACTATATTTATCTCGAGCTTTTAGTATCGTACGTTAAGCTATATCCTAACGTATATATATTGCAGTATTATAATATCTTCCTTTAACAAAGGTATTATATACAAGATCCCTACGGTTATTAACGTAGATATAGCATATCCGGTATCTAAGGTTCGCTTTCTGTATCTTTATTCCCGAGTTCTTCTATTGTTAGGGTATATCGCTAATATATACAAAGGTAAAGGCGATAAGTAGTACTCTCTCTCCTACTATCTCAATTTCAATACCCTTATCGAGAGCCGTAAGACCTTTGTCGCTAATAGCGTTTACTATAGCTACAAAGTTCGATCCGTAAGGGCCTAGGGTAATAGGGAAGACATTCGTTCGACGAGCCCGCTTATAGAAGCTTATACCTACTAGGATGCAGTAGAACCCTATCAATAATCGATACGCATTACGGTAGAGCCTAAATCTATTAATAAAAAGGAGAAATAGCAAGGAAATCGTCCGGCGGCTACTCCGGTTGTTAAGTGTCTCTAGGTATAGCCGGCTATAGTACTGAATCTCGAGTTCGCTAGCAATAGGATTACTAAGGCATACCGGGGTAACTACCGTACCGTCGGCTCGTACGTCAATAATACGACGAACTACGAATCTATCCCTAGATAGGTAATCTAGTAGGGCTACTTCTAGCTTATCGTTCTTAAAGATGTAATCGATAAAGACGTTGTCTATATAAGTAGCGATATACGACTCGCGACAGAAGTACATATTATTCTATAAAAGTACTAGCTTATTAGCAAGAAGTAGAGGATTAAAGCTATACTAGATATCGTTTAAACTAAAGGCTTCTTAGATTTAGAGTACTAGTATTCTAGGTCTATATTAATATTAAGATATAGTACGAAAGTCTAGACTAATAGAAAGCACCCTACTAATATAGAAGGTATCGTTTTCTAAGTAGGCCTTCTAATACGTTGTATTATACTTAAAGGTAACGAAGTCTAATAGGAAGATCGGCCTATCGGAGTCGGGGAAATAGGCGAAATCACTAGATATTGATCGAATTGATAACCTCTATTAGAGGGACTTCTAATACTTATCCTTAAGATAAGAGTTATAGAACTAACCAAAGCTAGTATATATCTCGATATTAGACCTAACAATCGTACTAAACGTATTAACTATATTAAACATAATAAGGTCCTCCTCCGTCTTATTAGTAGAATCGGACTATTATTTAGGGCGGAGGGCGGTCTTCTAGGAGTATATCCCGAGTAGTAGAAGGTAGGATTTAGCCTGCTTCTTAAGTATTAATACGTATATTAGAAGGCTAGGTAGCTCGTCTTATATCTTACGTATACGTAGCACCTTAAGTAGACTCTTGTACTAGGTACGTAAGATACCGGCTTCGTTATACTATAGGCCTAAAGCCGTCTTGAAGCGCGGTAGGTTTGGATCGGTAGAGCGTTTATAGTAAATAGAATCGGGGTTGTTGCTCTTACGTAGAGTATCGGCTGTTACTACTACTAGATCGAAGTACTCTAGATCGAAGTACTATATTAGAATTACTACAAGATTATCTTTATTCTCCGGAATTAGCGGCTTAGTATATTAGTCTATCTACTAGAGCTCCTTAAGGTCCAAATCAACCGGCAGAATAGATACGTCGTCGATATAGAGGTCTAGAGCTTTAATCAGATTATCAATATTAGTAATAGGAGCGTCTAACTTAGCGAGTTCAGTAGTAGTAAGCTCTAGCTCTTGCTCTTCTATATATCCGCCCTTATCGCTAAATTCTTTACCGTCTAATTCTTTACCGTCCAATTCTCTACCGTCCAATTCTCTACCGTCCAATTCTCTACCGTCCAATTCTCTACCGTCCAATTCTCTACCGTCCAATTCTCTACCGTCCAATTCTCTACCGTCCAATTCTCTACCGTCCAATTCTCTACCGTCCAATTCTCTACCGTCAAATTCTTCTCTATCGAACCCGTTGTCGTCTATAAATTCATCCTATACGTTTCCTTAATACTCGGGGCGGTCGTAACTGAATCGTCCCTTAGGGACTTTAGTAGCCTGCCTTCTGCTTATAGTATAGTAGCGGTAGTTGCGGTAGTAGCGATAGTAGCGGTAGTAGCGGTAGTAGCGGTAGTAGCGGTAGTTGCGGTAGTTGCGGTAGTAGCGATAGTAGTAGCAGTAACGATAGTAGTAGCAGAGAGGCAAAGTAACGTTGATCAAACGTTAATAGATAGAAATTGAAGTACGTATCGCGTATCGTGTCGCGTGTCGCGTTACTAAGCGCGTACAATCGAGCGCGTCCAATTTACGAGCGCGTGCAATTTACGAGCGCGTACAATTTACGAGCGTATACTAAGCGCGTACAATTTACGAGCGTATGTAATATCGCGCCGTACGTTCTATTACTAGCGACCAACACTTTCTCTCTTATCAACCTCTTATTAACCTCCTCTTATCAACCTCCTCTTATTAACCTCCTTATTAACCTATTCTACTAATTCATTCTACTAACCTATTCTACCAATTTATTCTACTAACCTATTCTACTAACCTATTCTACTACAAGTTCTACTAAGGTATACCGGACTCGAACTAGAACGACATATCGCTCGCGATGCCTCCTAAGTATAGCGAACTCGCTAGTAGCGATACTTCTCGTAATAGTACTAACTATACTACTACTAATCGTAGCACTCCTGTTCGCGGTAGCCGTAGTAGCCGTAGTAGTCGTAGTAGCCGCGGTGCCCGTAGTGCCCGTAGTAGCCGTAGTAGCGCTAGTACTAGCACTAGTACCCCTACTCGCAACCTAGTTAGGACTCCTGTTCGCGGTACCCCTCGTACAAATACGGGCTCTATTCGCCCTAGCGCTAGTATTGGCCGTAGCGGTACTCCTAGAGGAGGTAAGTAATATTTAGATTAAGTACGATAGAGCCATTTTGTACTAATGCCCGGTTAGGGATTTTAGGTTCCTAACTAACCTCTACCTACTCCGACCTAACGTAGTAGGATTAGAATCTATACCCGTCGCTCGATCCGAACTTGTTTATACGTAGTCCCGGCCCTATAATAGGCCTCTTATCGCAGAACGAGCGCTTTAGTATATAGAGTATTCCGATCTAAAGCCGTCGAAGCCTAGGTATCAATATACGCGGTCCTACTAGTCGCCTTAGTAATCGCCCTCCTATTACGTTCGCGCCCTAGTCAGGTTACGCTAGTCTAGCTCCGGCTAGTAATACGTTCCCTATCGATACTACTAAGCGCTAGGAGTTGCGCTAGCTAATAAAAGAAGGCAAGAAGCTACCCTCTAAGGGTAAGCTAAAGCCGTTTTCTATAAACAACCCTCTACTTACTCTAGAAGAGAAGAAGTTATTCCTAAGCAAGCTTAATCGCGCTATCCGATAGAATATACTTCTTATATACTCAAACCTAAACTTACCGGATATCCTCGAGTATATCTATAGCGATCGTATCGAAGTGAACAACTCTAATTACCTATCTGCCCGTACGAAGATATAAGAGAACTACCGTACCTATAAGTCTAAAACGTGTTCTTAACTCAAGCTCTTTGTAACAATATTGATTACTTAGGACCGATCGCTTCTCGAAATTAGTAATAATTCCTTCTTCTCGAAAGTCGAGGGTCTATTCTTATCCGAGAACTACTTTACTATCTTCTACTTTATAAAGAACTACCTTAATATTGATAGTAGTACTAATCTAGGTAAGTAGTACCTAAAGAACATCTTTACTAACTTAGCTATCCGCGTCCGTACTTAGGTAAAGAATAGCGAGACGTAGGATAAGTAGGAGAAGGTACTAGAGTTCTTCGATAAGGTTGCGCTATTAGAGGACTACGATACTATTGATATTACCGACTTCTAGTAACTAAGTAAGACCTTCCGTAGCTAGAAGGTTTTGAAGAAGCGCGACTTTACTACAACCTAGAAGTTCTACCGTTAGATAGGTCCTATACCTAAGAAGCAGCAATTAGTAGTCCTAGAGACTAACTATCGTACTAGCGACGAACAGTATATCGACGATAAAGAGGACTCGTATATTAACGAAGACGGCAATGTTATCGATCGTAATACTGGTTTTATAATCGACCTAACTACCGGTTATCTTATCGATAAGGAAGGTATACTTATTAATAAGGAGACCGGCGATCCTATCGATAACGAGGATACAGACATCGGTTTACTTAGTAGATTCGATAGTAGATTCGATAGTAGATTCGATAGTACTAATAATATCCAATATAGTAGTAGTACTAGTACTAGTACTAGTACTTCCCGCCGCTTCTTCGACCGTACTACTCCTACTCCTATTATTCTATCCTCCCGGGGTCGCAACATTACGGCTATCTATACTACTAACGTTAATACTAGCTTGTATAACCTCGACCTACGCAACTTTACTAACAGCGCGCTAGTAGACGAGACTATCGTCTAGGAGTATAACGAGGAGCATAATAAGGAGTAGGACGAAGAGTATAAGGAGTCCTAGGACACTATAGGTCGGTTTGATACTAACGAGTAATAGAGCGATAGAGCGACGGAGTAGTAAAGCGATAAAGTAATAGAGCGACGGAGTGATAAAGCGATGAAGTAATAGAGCGACGGAGTAATAAAGCGATAAAGCGATAGAGTAATAGAGCGACGGAGTAATAGAGCGACCGAGTAATAGAGCGACCGAGTAATAAAGCAACCGAGTAATAAAGCGACCGAGTAATAAAGCGATAGAGTAATAGAGCGATCGAGCTTTAGATACCTAGCGGTAGACATATACACTCCTCCTAAGACATATAGTATTAACGATAACTACAAGATGCGATAATTGGTACCTTACCTACCTACTCGAGATACCCTTAATAAGAAGCGGGTATCTCTATACCTACCTAGGTAGCTACCTAGTATAGATATAGGTAGACCGAAACAATAGAAGTCGTTCGACCGTAGGAGACACTAGTCTTATATATATACTAGGTATAGTACCTAGGTACCTCCGGAAAAGTAATACTAAGGACCGGACATGTTCGGTATAAGTTACCTATACTACAAGAAAGTATAAGTGCGTATATTGATACTATATAACATGTGTTATCTGTAATAATACGGTGTAGCGATCGCTATAATTGTGTAATATGTATGATCTATAATAATATATTTATAATGTATATATATAAATCTTGACACGGTGTAGATACGGATATAACGTATTAACATACAAATTTATTTGATACGATGATTTAAATAACACGTGTCATTCTCAACACGTAACACGCTTGATTATAGTATTGACATAAGAATTACTACGAATACGCTATTGACACGATATTGGCCATCCCTAGGACTCCGGTAAGGTAGTTGTGGAGCGGATAAGCTAATAGATATATATATAATTCTTTCTAACACAATTTATTCCCCTCGATACCGGCTCCTCCTGTCCGTGTTTGTTTTTACCGTGCTTTATCAAGGTAAGAGGACAGCCACTCTTCAGTTCCATCTTCGAAGACCCTCTTCGCAGGCTCCATGTCCATCTCATGAGTATCGGCGAAATAGCAACGATCGACAAAGCACATTTTGCCAAACTTGCAGTGATGGCTATAAGGGCAGGAAGGATCTACGCACTGGAACTTCTGCGGACAGCTGAGCGATCGCGCCTTGTGCATGAGAACCAGCTTCTCGCCGCCCGTGACCCTCTCGCCGTGCACATAGTCGCAATACTCGCCTCTCTCACACTTGCCCATCAGGTGATGGGCATTGCAGTGCTTGCCCAGTGCCTTGGTGCGTTCCGTGAATCGGCCTTCGGCGCCAGGATCGGTACGCGGCAGCTCGACGTCAATGCGTTCGTTGTAGGTGTTGACGAGCACGTGTCTGCGAACGACGGCTTTCTTGGGCGCTATGCTGATCGTCTTGGAAGTGCTGCCACTCTTACCGACAGTGGCCCACGAGGCCGCCAGCGTAGATCCGTTCGACTCCGTTGATGGTGCAGGCGAAGGCGCTTTAGGCACAAGTGTCGCAGAGTTGACTTGCACACTGGACGGCATTCGTGGTGGAACTCGCTTGGGATGAGGCGACGTGATGGATGTAGACGATCGAATCGAGTTGGTTGCTGTGTCCAGCCCGATCGTTGGCAGGGTAGACTTGACCGGTCCATTTGGTAAATTGTCAGACCGAAAGATGCGTGGCATTCGGATCCTCTCAATTCCCAATTCGAGAAAGCCCGGCTCAGCATCTCGAGTCTCGATTAACGTCATTCGACTGGAATGCTCTCTACGGTACGACTCCAGCACGGGGAGGTAGCCCGTATCATGGCATGGCGCGAAGAAGACGTGTTTGCACTGCGCAATGCGCATGTACAGACGAAGATGCTCTCGCAGCTTATGGTCCGCTCTCTCCTTGCCACCACCGACATCGACGACGCTGAAGAGAGGCTGGGCCAAGCCGAACGAGCGACCGAATGCTAGAAGTTCGTTGGGATTCATGATGATGCCGCATGATTGAAGCTTGGAGGCGAGCCCCGTCAGGTTGAGAACGACTTGGACGACGCTGTTGGCACATTAGCATCCGTAGGGAATCCACGCACGTAGTTCCATCGAGGGCGGTGCGATACTCACATATTCCAGTCGTCCACGTTAGAGTCGGGATAGATAGTCTTTAGGTGTTTCTTAACTTGCGTGTGTAGCTGATGAGCAGCTTCGGCACCACCGTCCTTGCCCATGCCGTAAAGATAGTCAGTGAAGATAGCGCCATCTCCATCTATGAGAACTACTGCAAAGTTGCTCGAGCTCTTCTCGAGTGGTCAGCATAGCTCTCTTGTATTTAACCGGAAATGGAAGAGGCGGAACTGGCGTACCGCTACCTGCTTTTGCTGCGCGAGTGCTTCGGACAACGACGTCTCACACTTGCTGGCCTTAGACTGCCACATTCGTCGTGATTCTACCTCATTCTTGTAGTCGTCGGTGATCTCTTCGATCTTGAGCTTGAGGTCCTCGTAGTCCGTCAATACTTGGGCTACCAGCGCGTCTCGTGTAGCGTCGCTCTGGCGAAACGCCTCTAGCTGCTCACTATAGCTTGTAGCCATCGTGGTGGATATGGGCGGAGACCACGATGCTGCGAGACTTTGCCAGTTCGTTCGTGTAGGTGAAAAGTGGTGTGGATCAGCCCAGGCTGTGTTTGCAGTTTGTGAGTGACCAGGTCTAGGTCCAGGTCTAAAGAATCCAAAAATTAAATCCACGCGTGTGGACTGTGGAGCCTGCCGCGGGCGGGATCCCCGCAGCCCGTAGGGAGATGGTAATAGCGCCTAGAGAGAGCTAGAGATGTCTAAACCTTAGTAAATAGTAATAGAATAGATAGGTAGTATTAGTATTCATTAAAATATAGATAGGAATAACTTACTTTTGCTAGTACTAGTAGAAGATATAGCAGAATACAGATTGTCGAGCGTATAGTATAGTCGAAGTAGTAATTGTAGTTAGGAAAGAAATTAGAAAAAGAGAGAATAGAAAAAGTCTTATATATCTCTTACTCTCTCTAATAATTAAGCTTTCTTGGCTATATCCTAGTATATTATTACGCTATATTACGCTATTGCGCTATATACTAGTATGTTATTACGCTATATTACGCTATTGCGCTATATACTAGTATGTTATTACGCTATATTATACTATTGTACTATATTCTAGTACGTTATTACGCTATATTACGCTATTGCGCTATACACTAGTATATTATTAGGCTATATTACACTATTGCGCTATATACTAGT
>JH792480.1:105389-117501 GCA_000291705.1 Sphaerulina populicola P02.02b
TCTTACGCTATTGCGCTCTTACGCTATTGCGCTCTTACGCTATTGCGCTCTTACGCTATTGCGCTCTTACGCTATTGCGCTCTTACGCTATTACGCTCTTAGATTAGTAGATTAGTAGATTAGTAGATTAGTAGATTGAAATATAGTAAAAAAAAATAAGCGAGTTTACTAGGCAATAGTTTACTAGGCAATAGTTTACTAGGCAATAGTTTACTAGGCAATAGTTTACTAGGCAATAGTTTACTAGGCAATAGTTTACTAGGCAATAGTTTACTAGGCAATAGTTTACTAGGCAATAGTATAATAGTACAATAGCGTAATTAGTATAGAACAACCTCTAAACCTTCTAAAACGTAGCGTAGGTTATAGAAAGGAGGGAGTAGAGAGCTATAAATTTTCTAGAGAGCGTACGCTCTACTTAGCGCGATCTTTTAAGGTAGGGCGCGCTTAATCTACTACCTCCTAGACCTAGGAGGTAATATATTACTATATAGTCCTTCTACCTCCGTTCGATAGTCTATCTGTACCTTGAAAATTGCCTAAGATAAAGAAGTTCCCGGCTTTTAGGTACAGAATACCTAAGGTAGCAAACAGCAAAATAAATGGTTTTCGCGATTTTTAAGCCTAGCGACGATCGAAATTCCGTCTTTCTATAGGCTGGACCTTGGGGGTACGGATCGACTATCGAACGGCTGTAGGAGGACTGTGTACACAGTCCTTATGTTCAGTGCTTTTGTCACTGCTATTTTGCCTTTTTCGCGAGCTCCTTCGCAAGCTCTTTCTGCGCTTTCTCGCGTCTGGTCAGTTGGGCTTCAATGCCAATGCCTCCAAACACCAGGCCGACACCGACCAATTGGCCCGGAGTCAGCTTGTGGCCAAACCAGAAAACCGAGAGCACCATGGTAAAAATCTTGCGTGTCACGGTGACGGTGACCAAGAGCAGACTGCCGAAAATGGAGAGAGTCATGACTGCAAGGGTTAGTGATGGAGACAAATGCCAGGCTAACATCGAGACTCACATATGAAGACTTGTCCAAGCGCACCACTTGCTGCAAAGCCGAGAATATCCCAGCCCACTGCTGGGTGTCTCTGGATGAAATCCAGAGCTCCGTATAGCTCTCCAACTCCTGTGCCCAAGTCCAGGCCAATCAAGGATCCAATGCCGCTCTGTGCGAGATATGGAAGCACGAGCAAGTAGGTCGACGTCAACAGACTGGACATTATGTTCAAAGCACACATCATTTGTTGTCCACTATACGGCCTGAATTTGGAATATATGCTATCCTGGGCCGCATTCGTCAAGCCATCGAAGAGAAGATTGATAGCGAGCAGGAGCAGGCCGAAGCTGCTGTTGCCATCGGCACCTTTCTTCTTTTTGCCAGCTGGTTGTTGCAGCGTGAATATGGCGACACCTGCAGTCACAAGCCCAACCACGGCATATTTGTAGAAGGGGTATCTCTTTCCGTAGAGTGTGACGTGGAGGAACATGACAGGCAAAAGCTTGCATGATTTGGCCAGAATAAATGTGATGTAATCCACGTACTGGAGGCTGGCGTATCCAAAGGGCGAGGCAAATGCTGATGTGAGGGTGACCATACCTAATGGCCATAGCATCTCCATCTTGGGAATGATGGGGAGATCAGTGGACGACTTGCGGGTCATCAGAACGAAGACATAGCCAAAGATGGCAGCGAATATCGACTGGACGGTGTTCATGAAGATGGAGTATTTGAACACTTCTCGTTTGGCATCGGTGCCATAGTTTGTCGTGGTGATTCGTTCTTGGAGGATTCCCCATGTCAGACTGAGAAATGTCAGCGACCATGTCCGTCAAATACCGTACTGTAAGGTAGTAGGTAACACATAGGGAGTGCGCGAGAGCATACATACAAAGATGCGTAAATACCCCCGACACATATCAGAAGCCTCAGCCACGAAGCCGAATCCTCAGTATTCTGCTCGCTTGTGACGGCAATGTCATTCTTGCCGGCGATTACTGCACCGTCTGGCAGTTTGCCATTCGATGACTGCCTTTGACGAATACTGCCATTGTTTTTCGTTTTCGTTTTCGACATATCGAGCAAAAGACCCTCCCGCCGCTCAATGAGAAGAGCCAAAAGTGCACCAAAAGATCCGGTGAGGTCAGGTAGGTATGTATAGGTACATGTAGCTGGTATGTACCGGTAAGGACGAAGTTGTTGGCACAGAAGATTCCAGTTGCCAAGGCATGGAAGTTGCAACGTTGTTAGGAACTGAGTAGCTTGGCGTGCCAAGAAATGACCCGTGTCAACTGACGGCCACGTTTCAAAGTGACACCATGATCCATCCATAGGAGGTAGGAGGTACTGTACAGTATGTGAGAGCAACATGAAGGTCGCACAGAATCATCGTTGATACGTTATTCCATATATGCACGCCCCATGGGAAATCTAATGCCCTCTCTGTCCTCGCAGCTGATCATACCTCAGCACAGCCCCCATCAGAACATTCGCTCCATCCGCACACGCCTCAGGGCTGGAATACTCTGTCGGATTGTGCGAAACACCGTCCCTACATGGTACAAACACCATTGTCGTTGGGCATCTCTTGCTTGTATAGACTGAATCGTGACCTGCACCAGAAGTCATGAACTTGCCCCATGCACCAATATCCAATCCTGAAACTTCGCTCTCCCCACAGAGCGCTCTCCCGGCATCTTGCACACATTTGATACAATCCTCGTGGAAGTTGGTGGCTGGCGACACAAAGTCTGTACGCCACTCGACGGAGCATTGTCGATCCGAGATGGCACAGTTGGCATTGACGCCTTCAACGTCTTTCCCTTCCACGATCGCCGTGAAGGCTTCTTTGCATTCTGCTTCCACGGCATCGACGACTTCGTTTGTTGGTGCGCGAATGTCCAAGGAGAATTGCACGTGGCCAGGCACCGTGTTTGTCGAGCCGGGCTTCAAGGTCAAAATACCGGTCGATGCGAGAGCTTTGTGTCGATGGGCAATTTTGTGACTGGCTAGGATCATTTTCGAGGTGGTAAGAAGCGAGTCTGCTCGATGGGCAAAGGTTGTTGCACCAGTGTGGGCGTCACGGCCTTTTACGGTGACGGTGAACCATTTGTAAGACTGAACCCCTCGAACAACGCCAATACGACGATTTTCGGCTTCGAGGATTGGTCCTTGTTCAATATGCAGCTCAAAGTGCGCCGCCATAGGTGTACTCTTGTAGCTTGCAGGTGTGGAACCCAGGTAGCCGATACGTTCTAGCTCACTCTTCATGGTAGCGGTATCATTGGGAGGTATGACTGATTTGAGATTATGGGCAGTCTCTAGAGGGATCGACTCGGCCCAGACACCAGAAGATACCATGGACATGGGGAAACGGGCACCCTCTTCGTTTGTCCAATTCACGACGCCCACGGGGTAATTCGTCTCGATCCAATTGTCATTCATGGTTTTGAGCATCTCTACTGCTGCCGTCACGCCGAGGATACCATCGTAGCGACCGCCACTGGGCTGTGTGTCTAGATGTGAACCGGCATATGTTGGCTTGCCATCTTCCTTGCCTACAGACATCGTAGTCAGCGCCGAACTCGAGTTAGGATGATCGAGAGTCGAGGAGATGCATGGCGCGTCAGGCTCATTAAATCAGAATTTTGTTGGTTGTTCATTACGAAAACGTACGTAGACATTCAAACAAAAGAGTGATCATCATTCGCAACAAGGGATTGTGGAAGCTACGACACATACCTGGTCTAATGGCGAACTGGTTGCCCATCGCATCGTAATGCACTTTGCAGCCCAAGCGGCTTGTGGTCTCCGCAAACCAGTCGCGCGCCTGTTTGTCGGAGTCGGAGAGTGAGAGCCTAGCCATTCCAACCTCTGTGGGAGCACTGCGAAGCAGAAATGTCAGCAGAGTATTCAGGATTCGAGTCTTGACATGTCCAAGTACGTAGGAAGGTGTATGTTCAGTTGGCCGTTCGATCGATCACCATTTCCTCGTGAAAGGATAAGACAAAAATTTGGTGTGCTTGTTCGAAGTTCATCATTTGGTCCGCAGAATTGCGGCGCGTAGGTGCAGGTTGGAGGGGAAGGATAACTTACTCTCCCCATGGCTCTCCTTTGCCCCATTCGCTGGTGGTGTGAATGTCGTTCATCAGTCTGTCCTGATCGACTTTGAGGCTCGCGAAATCGCGTTCAGACATTTCGGAGACAGCGAGCTCGCGTGCTGCGGAGCTGGCAAAGGCGCGCCATGGTCGCAGCGTAGGAGACCGTGCTCTCGTCGCTAATGGGAGTGAGGGGAGTGTGCGCGCAGAAGGCGCGGCATTTCGAAGGCTTCTACATGTTGTTGAGGTAGCTGTTGATGATGAAAGGGAGAAAGCCATTTGTGTCGAAAAGATTGACACAAAATTCGGTGGATGTTCGGAATTTCGGAGGGTAGGTGCTCGCCTTGGCAGTTTTGAGCTCGGGTACCTAGGCGTAGGAGGTAGGTAGGGCTAGGGATGATGATGCTCTCTTGTTAAGATCTCTGAGCCTCTGGAGGCCCCAGTTGATGTATGGCTTGTGTCGAGGACGAAGCTTGATAGCCTGCGCAACCGTGAAACCGAGTATCTGAGTGTGCAATGTTGATCGTAGCTAGTCACGCGAACTTGTTGCCCGCGCTCGGCAGATAGGGCAATTAGGTACCTTAGTAAGTTATGTATATGACATGTACAACATCACAATGGCGAGGCTTATGACGATAAGTCAAGGCGATTCAATGGCTACCACGAGAGATACACAACAACAACACAAGTTGAGATCTTTGGGATCATGACACGAGTTACGCCAGCTATCGTGGATTGTCTTCTTACGTTGTTTCAGCCAGTCGGCGGCTTGTCCTCGTCTATCGCAATTTTTGATGTTCTGGACATCGGGTCTTGTATCTGCTTCAGCTGGAAAGCCTGAGATGAAGATGCTTGATCAACATCTACCATAGACCAGCAAATGTGTTGGCAGCCGCAGCTGGCTCTGCATGGTTGTCCGCCCATCCACCTGTTGCTCCCTGGGCAGTGCCACCCCGCTCAGGATCGTCCTTCTAAGACTGAGCTGGTGGAGCACCACGGCCACGGCCAAAGCCACCACGGAACTCTGGGTTGAAGCCACCTGGGGCAGCGCCGTCCTTGTTCTCACCGAATTCACGGCGGCGGTATCCACCCTCGCGGTCACCTCCCTCGCGGCGTGGTCCGCCACGGCCACCACCACGTCGCTCGCGGTCGCCATCACCACCCAACATTCCTCGTGGAGGAGCGTGCGAGCGCTGTTGCTTGACGTGAGTCTGAGGAACGATCTCAGCTGGCAGGTGGAGCCACTCGCGGAGGTAGTCGAGACCCTCAGGAGTGAGAGTGTAGTAGTACCATTGCCACGAGAACTGGGTCTTCAGGTAGCCGCGCGAGGTGAGAGACTGGCAAGCCTTGATGACCTAGAAAGTATGTTAGTGCGTGTCGCACGCACGTTTTGCCCAGGCAATGTCGTACGTAGAGGTTCTTGGTGTCAATCTCGTTGTGCTTTGGCTGGTTGAAGTCCTTCTTGGCCACGGCGACACCCTCCTTGAAAAGGTACTCGTGGATCTTCTTGCGGTCCTCCTTTGGAATCAGCCTGCCGCTTGTTAGTATGATCTAAAAAGTATTGTGAGAAATTGTGAAGGGCAACACACATCTTGACGGTGTTGAGAAGGTTGCTCGAGGTGTATTCGTTAGGTGACTGTCGTGGTGAAGCTTCAGGCGCTATCGAATATCATAAATTGAGAATGCGCTAGCGCCGTGGGTTGCCGGGATCAGCCGCATGCCAAGTATCGCTTGTCCTCTGACATTCCCCGTACAGTCTCGACAGTCCCTACCAGGTACATGTAGTCATTACTACCTACAATACACAACTTCGGAACACAAGCCTTAGCATGGCGGATATGGAACCCACAATCAACGTTCTGCTCACGACCTTCGCTGGTCTAGGACTCCCAAGAACACTCTCTCTGCCTACGAAGGCTTCCACCCCAATCAGCTCCGTCTACAGCACGATCCAATCACGCCTACCATCCTCCACAACGGATGACGGCCTTCTAATCACCACAGTCTCCAACAAGCAGCTCCTCCCTCACAATGAATCACCGCTCACATCTCTCCTCAGCTCGCCCAATGACACGATCCTCTCGCTCCGCCTCTCGCGCAGACTATGCGGTGGCAAAGGCGGTTTCGGCTCCCAGTTACGCGCTGCAGGCGGTCGCATGAGCAGTCGCAAGAACCGTAATAGCAACGTGAACCCTAACGCCTCTAATCGAAATCTCGATGGGAGGCGGTTGAGGACAGTGGACGAGGCGAAGAAATTAGCGGATTATCTTGCCATAAAACCTGAAATGGAGAAGAAGGAACGGGAAGAGAGAAAGAAGAGGTGGCAGGAGGTTGTTGATGCTGCTGAGAGGAGGGAGGAAGAAATCAAGAGTGGGAAGGGTGGCGCAAGTAAAGGCAGACTGAACGCCGACTGGGTGGAAGGGAAGGAGGAAGTGGAGAACAAGACGAGGGAGGCTGTTGTGCGGGCCATGAGGGAGGGTCTGTTGGAGCAGAGAACGGGAAGTGAGAGTAGTGCTGAGGCCGAGGACAGCGAGGGCGAGGATGCTGAGCAGAGTTGTAGCTCGAGCGATGGAGTTGGGGCTGAAGCTCCCAATACTGCTGCGGATGGCGGCAGGAGCTTCTTCGGCTGGGATGAAGACGACGATGAGGACGACGACGAGGACTCGGAGGATGACGAAGTTACCGAGGAGGCATATGAAGGGAAAGGAAAAGGAAAAGCGAAAGTCTGAAGGTCGCGTCTTGACCACATCCTGCCTGATGAACTTTGAGCGATATCTTCCTAGCCTAAGCCACTCTTGGCCCGAGCATGATCCGCCTCCCTTTTCCGCCTCGTTGTGTTTTTCCCGTGCTGGTCGCTGCCTTTACGTCGTTGAGCGGCATGCATTCTAGGCGCGGGTGTCAGTCTAGAGGCCAGGAGATCGGGAGGGTACTCCTACGTCTGTCTTGGCGATCGCTCAGAACCAGCCAGAGAACCAGCCCGGGGCGGTCTTCTTGACGCGAATGAAGTCCTTTCTGTTGGCTCTGTAGACTTCGGCGCCGTACTTCTCGAGAGCTGCCTCGCATAGCTTCTGGGCTTCCTTGTCGGTCGGATGAAATCCCTCGTTGACTCCTTTTCGCCCGGTTTGTCAGTATGTTCCTTCTTACACGCGCGACACGAACCCATTCGCTGCAAACGCAACCAAGTTGCAGCCAATCAGACCTGTCGCACGGTGGCTCCATGTCCATCGCAGTGAATTCCAGTCCATTGCTGCTACTGCTGCTGCTGCTGCTGCTGCTGCCGCCGTGATGAGGGGACGAGAGGAGAACGGGGACGATGGGTACATACCGGCGCACTCGGTGGTCGGATTCTGGAATTTGACAGAGCGACCCTGTCCGGCCTTGCACGCCGCGCTGCCTGGGACCTGGCAGGGCACGATGAAGCGCGGCATGGTGAGGGTGTGGGTGGTGCGATTGTCTCTGATATTCACGTCAGTCGGCTCCATTGCATTGGTGGCGGGCGATGGGGGGCGGATGTGTGAGTTCGTTGTCGTGACATCTATCACCGAGCGGGTACGCGACGGTGAGGGCGAGAGGAGAGGGGAGAGGGGAGACGACTTACCTGTGAGTCGACTCGCTGCAGCCGCAGTGCACTTGCAATGGGCGACACATGTTGCTTGTGGTTGTTGGTTGAGAGTGATGGAATGTGCGAGTAATGTGGTGTGTGTTTGTGTTTGCAATAGTTGTGCGAGTGCGAGCGGATGTCGATATTCTTGGTGGAAAGGCGGCGACGAGAGCTTTTCCTTTTTTTTTGTTTGTGAATAAGTCGGCTGTTGCCAAGAGAAGGGTGTTATTGGCTGGGAACGGGTGAAATTGGAAAGAGCTCAGTAGTGTAGTGGAAGCTACTCGAATGTGCGGAAGAGGACGGTGGTAGCTGGGGGAAGATTGACTGCGGCGCACAAACAGCTGCTGGGCGGGTCGCCGCGAGGTCGAAGTGGTGAAGCAAGCCGTGATGATGAGGAGCGCAAGACTATATCAACTCGCCTCTGCCACCCACTTCACCGCCCAATCTGGTCAGGGGCGCGCGTACTTTGGCCTCATCCTCCTCCCCCTTTTCACCCACGAGCCAGCCTCGCAGCCACGCTTTCCAGCTCGCTCGACCCATTCCACCATTGTTTACACGCCAGAGCGCGAGTCCGTATTTCCTCAGTGCTTCCGCACACACCTCCTCACACGTCTCAGTTTCTGGGTGCATTCCTGCTCGGATGCCTTTTGGACGGACAAATGTGTTAGCGACCGACTGACTGACCGACTCGATGATCGATGGGAAGAAGAAGACTTCTCAGGACGCATCCTCACCTGCACACTGGGTCGGCGGGTTTTGGAAGCTTTTCATCTTGCTCAGGCCAGCTTTGCAGTCTCCCGAACCCGGCTGCTCGCATGCCATCTTCAGGTCGCCAAAGGTGAGCATGTGGTCTGAGATTATGTCTCCGTATGGCGTCTGCCGCTGGCATGTCACTGTCAACAGGCGGCACATGTTTGAATCTGGAGTTTTCTGGTTGAAAAGCTGCTTTGGGAGGCCGGGAAGATACTTTGTATGAATTTGGAGCAAAGTGAACGGAGTGAATAACGTGGACGCTGCTCGCGATGGATTGAAGACGGCAGAAAATGGCAGCGGCCTGCACAATTCAAGAACAGTACCGGAATTATTCATATGGCTTGGAAACTTCCAGTTACTTCTTGAGGGGCTCCGCATGAACGACTTCCACACTCACGCCATCGTGTCCTCCTCCACCCAGCTTCTCCTCCACGGCCGCCGGCACAATCACATCTTCTTCGGCAAAGTAGTTCGTCTCCTTCACGTACACAGCAATCACATAGAGCAGACAAGCCAAGCCAATCGCATACAGCAGCAGCTGAATAATGGCCTGATTCCGATAACTGACACCCTCGGAATCAATCACGAACGAAACACACATGCCCAAACTCACCGTCCCCTTGAACGCGCCCGCATATCTCGCGCAGAGACTCGGATCGTTTGTCAAGGCCGCCAGCGTCCACTGCGTCGCAATCTGAAAGCACGCGTACACGATGCCGAACAGTAGATAGAGAATGAAGCCTGCGGCAAAGGCCGGTTCGGACCAGTCGATGGCGGGAGGGTCCAAGTGCCGATCCACGTCGTTGTTGATGATCCAGCCGAGCAGTCCTCCCATGGCTGCGATGCTGATGACGCCTACGACGGCGGATCCGTACAATCCTCGAGAGCGCCGAGAGGGGATTTTTTGGTTGTCCATGATCATTGCGAGGCAGATGGGCGCCGGAATCATGATGACTTGGAAGAGGAGGTTGTTCAAGGATCGCGTGCGGAGGTTGAAGTAGTATGCTTTTTTTTTTTTTCGTTGTCGCGTTAGCTCAGTGAGGCTGTTTTGCTAGCTACCTAGGCAGCTAGCAGTCGAGGAAGGCCGAGAAAAACGTACCATTGATGCTGCTGACGAGTGCAAGGCACATTTCTCCTACGAACATTGCTGGCCAGAGAATGAGGATCTTGGGATCTCTCAACACTGCTAATAACCCGAGAAGCTCATCACGGAGATTGGGCTCGCGGAAGATGGCGAGGTGTCGCCCATCATCACGGACGACGTCTTTTGGATGTATGATCATGGTCAGATCTAAGATGATGGCACTAGAAGTTTTTGTCAGACCCGAAGGAGGAAGAGGAAGAGGAGGAGGAGGAGGAGGAGGAGGAGGAGGAGGAAGAGGAGGACCTACCATGCTTGAATGACGACAAAGGTGATATAAATTGCCGCTGGAACACCCGTTGCCTCTTGTTTATCCCGATTGACGCCAAAAGCAATCAAAGCACCGACCGTACTCCCGGTACAGGTCATGACCCATTGTTGCGTAATATACGCAGCCTTGTCTTTCTCTTCCGCATACGCGAATTGGATATATCCCGAACTCGTCCAGAGCAATGCTGCTGTCACACCGAGGATTGCACCTCCTGCGAGAGGAAAGGCCGATTGTCCGGTCCGGTCGTAATACCATAGACCTCCCAGGTAGATGGGATACCCCGTGGCACCCAGAGCGCTGAGAGGCAGCATCGCATTCATTCAGCACGTGTACGTGTACGTGTACGTGTACTGGGCTGGGCTGGGCTGGGCGCTATATGTAGGCTCGATGGACTTACATGGTGATTTTTGGCTTCAAGAAGTTCAGAACAGTACCGGCTAGCCATCCTGCGACGAAGTATATCCCGTACAGAATGGCGTTGGTCAGTGAGCCGACGTGTACGGACGAGGGCTTGCCTCCGCCTGCTCCTAAGCCTGTCAAAGCGAGGTAAATGCCAGGACAACAGAAGAGTACGCTAGCAAAAGGAAGAACATGGTCAGCTGTGATGTTCTTTTTGGGGGGGAGGGGGTCTGTGTAGTTGGGTTCAGCTTACGAGCCCACGATGAGATTCTGGTTGACGGGACGCGACAGGCGCAGTTTTTGCTTCAGCGTGAGTTTGGCCGCCATTGTGCTTGTTCTCGGAATGGAAGACGAGTCAGGAGGACGGTGGACGGTGGACGGTGGACGGATGGACGGATGGACGGATTCTATAGCGTAAGGGCGCATTGAGGACTCAGGAGTATACCTTGGTACATAGATGTGTGGTTGACTGTTGCCGCCTTCGGCCTCATCACGTTATCTTTCCAGATGATTTGTTGGACGTTGTTCCTCTATAGTACAGTCCAGGGTCACCCATGGCCATCGCTCGATCAAATTGGTGTTGTTCGTTATCAAACTCAGCATCAGCAACATATAGAGTTGTTTTGATAACGCTTCGGCCTAAATATCTAGAGTTCGGTGTTTCGGTGGAATAGAGCAGCATTATCTGTGAGGGACTGTCAAGGGACTCCAGGCTCACCCTGTATAGACTTGGTACGTCGATACGTCGACACGTAAAAAGACATAGGAACATCTTCTTCACTCAAAAGGGACTGGAGACCCTCGTACTCGTAGGTGAGGTCTACGAATCAGTTGTTGTAACCATGTCGAATACAGCAACAGTTAACCACCACCAGCCTCCGCCGGTCGAGAAACATGAAGATACTCTCATCTCGTTTGAGCGGATAGTGGAGGCATACCACACGGACTGGCCGTCGCGGCAACACATCGAGGTGCCGGTGTTTTCCGCAGACGCCGATGCGCAGGATGTCGTGGCGGGCATCAAGAAGGCGGGCGGGTGCATTGTGCGCCAAATCGTGCCGGTCGAGTCACTCGCACAGATGGAAAAGGACATTCGACCGCACTTGGAAGCCGACGTGCCCTGGGAAGCCGACACGTTCTTCCCGCCGACGACCAAGCGCGCGTTTGGGTTGATTGGCAAGTCGCGGGCGTTTGCGCTGGCCGTCATTGGCAACGAGCTCTACCAGGCCGTGTGCGACGCCTTCTTGACGACCAAGTGCTATCCGTACTTTGGCAATCGCAACATCCCCAACGTCTCGCGGCCGCAGGTCAACAATACCATTGCCTTTTCCGTGCGGCCGGGCAACAGCTACGACCAGCCGCTGCACCGCGACGACGATATTCACTACGCCGACCGGCCTCGCGTGGACCGCTATCCCGAGCAGACCAACGCGCGCGACTGTGGCGTCGGCTTCTTCGTGGCCGTGAAGAAATCGACGCGGGCCAACGGCGCCACGCGCTTCATTCCCGGCAGCCATCTCGAGGCCACAGTGCAGCCGCCCGAGGAGGACTGTGCCGTGTATGCCGAGCTGGAGCCCGGCGATGGCTTCATCATGCTGTCGAGCTGCTACCATGGCGGCAGCGCCAACACGACCACCGACGAGGAACGCTTACTCGTCAGCTGCTTCATGACGAGAGGTTATCTGCGACAAGAGGAGAATCAATACCTGGCCGTGCCCTTGGAGAAAGCTCGCGCTCTACCGCCTCGCATCCAGAGGCTGATGGGTTATGCCCCGAGTGATGTGAGTGTGCACTGGAACTCTGTCTCGCTTGAATTTACCAACAGCATGTGCTGACCGCGTGGATTTTTTT
>JH792480.1:117857-132766 GCA_000291705.1 Sphaerulina populicola P02.02b
CTTTTTCTTTTCTATTCTTTTTTTTTTTCCAATATTCCAATCCCTCACGTCCAATGGTGGATGATGATGTAATATGAACTAGACTAGATCTACCATATCCCCCCTTTGTACACAGCGGCTCAGGCTTCAGGGTTGGCCTCGGCCAGCAGTAGAATTGTCAAAGATAAAAAGAGGCGACGGCGACGCTGACGAGAGAGTTCAATGTTGATGAGCGTCAGTGAGTCTCGAAAGCTTGATAAGGCCCGCCCAAGATAGGTATTTTCCCACCTGGTGAGTTTCGGACGAACAGAGAGCGACTCCCATATCCCCGCCAGATGATGGCACGGTGGTTTTCTGTTCAAGGCATGTAGTATATTAGTATATTAGTTTTGTTTTTTAAATAGAAAAGAAAGAAGAAAGAAAAGAAAAGAAAAGAAAAAAAAAAGAAGAAGAAAACCATGTCCACCATCCAGCCCGTTCCACCAAACTACCCTCCGGAAATCACAGGCTACGCCGAGCCCTGGATCGTCAATGCCGGCGAAGAAGTAGCCATCAAAATCTCCTGCACCGAGCCCTCGTACAAGTCGCGCACCGTCCACGTTCTCCAAGGCTACGACGACGGCTCGCACAGTCCGGCGCGAGTAGTGAAAGAGATTCCCGAAATTCCCTCACAAAATGTGCATCGGCCGGGACGATTCCAGTGGGCGAATCCCGGCTCGTGGGCGGAATTGCCGCCTGTGCTCTTTCGGGACGGTGATCCGGATGGCATCAGAGTGACTTTTTATGCGCAGCCGTGGTTGGTCGCTGGCGGTTGTGACCATGTGCAGACGTTGCTGTCTACGCTGGATATCGCTGCTTGTACCGGGTTTGCTGTCGTCTTGGGTACTGATGGGGCTTTTCAGGTCTGCATAGGAACGGGAGAGAAGGTCGAAGTGTTGACGACGAAGAAGGAGGAGATGGAGATGGAGATGGAATTCATGGCTGAGAAATTTCGCTGGATTCGAGTGGTCCTCGAGGTCGACGGTTGTACTGTACGGCTTCACGTTGCAGAGCTAGAGGATGGACTTGTGCCCCCTGGCCGTGTACTGGATCAGACGTTTGAGCTGGACGTCTCTGCGAAAGTGCGCAATTCCACATCTGAATTGCTCCTGGCTGCTTCACGTGCTGTGTCTTTTTCTTCAGAAGAAGAAGAAGAAGAAGAAAAAGATGGTATTCACGCAAACCACTTCAACGGTCGTCTCGAGGCCGTCACATTGGAAACATTTGGAGCAGCAGCAGCAGCAGCAGCAGCAACAGCAAATCTACCACCACCACCACCACGTATATTAGCGCAATATGATTTCTCTTGCGAGATTTCCAGCGATACAGTGATTGACGTATCAGGTCAAGAACGGCATGGCAGATTATTCAATGCGCCCACGCGAGCGGTCAAAGGCTACAATTGGCCGGGCACAGAAGTCGACTGGACGAAAAACAGGCAACACTACGGCGCAATTCATTTCCATGAGGATGATCTCGACGATGCGGCGTGGGACACGGATTTCACGATTACGGTTCCTGTCACGGCGAGATCGGGTGTTTATGCTGTGGAGATTGAAAGCACTTCTGGGAACGCTACGGATATGATTCCTTTCTTTGTACGGCCACCCTCGGATCATAGTAATTCTTCTTCTTCTTCTTTGCATCAGCCCAAGGTGGCTCTGGTAGCATCCACTTTTACATATCTCGCTGTAAGTCTTGACCAGAACCTTCATTCACTTCATGCTAGAGGAGGCTAACAACATGTCTTTCCTCAAACGAAAAAAAACAAAAAAAAGTACGCCAACGAACACATGTGGGATCCCAACTCACCCGCACGCGCCGAAGTGCCCGATGATTTCGGCTCCTTTCAATTCCACCGAGACGAAGACTTTGACAAACTCGTCCGACGCAAAGATCTCGGTCTGTCCTGCTACGACGTCCACAGTGATGGCAGCGGCGTCGTCTTCTCCTCCAGCAAACGTCCTCTTCTGAACCATCGACCGGGATATATCAATTGGACGGGCCATCGACCACGAGAACTCTCGGCAGAACTTCTCATGGTGGGATATCTGGAACGATTGGGGATTGCGTATGATGTCCTCACGGATCATGATTTGCATTTTCAAGGCTTTTCCGCTTTGCAGAGATATACCGTTGTACTCACGGGTTGTCATCCGGAATATCCTACTCTGCAATCGTACACGGCATACGAACAATTCCTGCACCACGGCGGCAAGCTCATGTATTTGGGAGGCAACGGTTTCTACTGGTCGAGCGCGCTGCACCCAACCCTCAACCCGCATCGCTTAGAAGTCCGACGAGGGGGACAAGGCGTTCGAACTTCGCACCAGCAACCCGGCGAACGCCATCATTCCAGCGACGGCTTAGTCGGTGGCTTGTGGAGAGACCGAGGCAAAGCTGCCAACTATCTCGTGGGAATTGGATGTTGTGGCGAAGGAGCCGGTCCGGGTGTACCTTATCGCATATCACCCACTTTATCCCAGGAATTCCCTCAACTGTGCGCAGACATTTTCGCGGGCGTCCTGTTCAACAACAACAATAATAACAACGAAAATGAAAATGATGATCAAAATGCACAAAACTTCACCTTTGGCCACAACACCCTAGGCGGATTCGGAGGCGGAGCGTCGGCAGATGAAATCGATCGAGTAGACGTACAATACGGTTCTCCGCGCCACCTGGTCGTGTTGGCGAGTTCGACTGGTCATTCCGATCGCTTTGGCCTGTTTCCCGAAGATGTACATTTCCCCATGATGAAGACGTTGGGTACGCAGACGGACTTGATTCGCTCAGATATGACTTTTCACGAGACGGCGGGAGGAGGGGCGGTGTTTTCTGTGGGGAGTATCAGTTGGTATGTGGCATTGGGGTGGCAGGATTATGATAATGATGTGGCGAGGATTACGGCGAATGTATTGAGGATGTTTTTGGGGGGTGGTGGTGATGGTGGTGGTGGTGGTAGTGGTGGTGGTGGTGGTGGTGATGGTAGTGGTGGTGGTGATGGTGGTGGTGATGGTCGGAAGCAGGTATAGAGAGGGATCGGGCAAAGACGGATCGTATATTCATCACGTGTGTGTGGAGGTCGGACCTGTTAGTGACCGATGCACGTTCGGATGGCGGGCGCCGGGCGTTCTTGGGAAAGTGCGGGGAGTTCACTTACATAAATGTCCACATATCCGGGGAGTCGCATCGGATGTGCTCTTCGGCTACCTCCTAGCACCCACTGTACCTATGAGGCTAGGAGGTATGACGCTCTCTGGCCTGGCCTGGCCCGTCTAAGGTATCCTCTCAAGACCTGACGAGTGTAGGTACGGAGGTACCGGTACTCCCATCTCTCTTACTTATCTCCTACTTGCCTACTTACCTACATACTTGCCTCACTGGCTGTCTCTGCCAGTCCTCACACTATCTACCTAGGTACGAAGGTACTTGCATACCTGATATTGACAGCAGCACGAGACTCACGAGACCCACGAGACGAATAACTGAATAGAGAGCCCACTCACCGCATAAAGCACCCAACCACCATGTCGTCCGACTCACTCGCCGTCTTCCGAAAAGGCTTCGGACCTGATCTCAATGGGCTCGCAGAAAAGCACATGCAACATGAGTACGTACACTGATCGCTCCTCATATCTCTCCCTCCCTCACTCCCTCACTCTCTCACTCCCTCAACTCAACTCATCATTGACAATGTGAAAAATAGTCTTACCTCCTCCGACCGCGACGCCCTCAAAAACGCCGCCTCCACCGTCTCCCTCCACGCCACGCTCGGATCCGCCCTCGGCATCGCCCTCAGCGTCCTCCTGGCCTATCGCATCCGCAGCGGTCGCAAAGCCATGTTCCGCACATTCCGCACTGCAGAAAAACCCTCGGCTGTGCGATTCGCCAACGGGAGAGAGGAGATGTTGCCGGATTTGACGCCGTTGCTGCGGCCCAGTCGCGCGGGCGATGTGGCGACGTTTGGGTTCCTGGGGCTGGGAGGGCTGTTTGTAGGGGGTGAGCTGGGCTTGTTGTCGGGGAGTTTGCAGGCGAGAAGGTCGATTAATCGGGATGGGGAGAGTCGGGAGAGGATTCGGAATGCGTTTTTGAGGTTTCAGGCGGATGCGTTGAGGAAAGAGGCGGAGGCGTTGGAGAAGAATGTGACGAGTGGGGGGATGGGCGGGATTTGGAAATGAAGTGATGAAAGGACAAGATGCTGAAGGTGATATGTCCTGGTCACCAGTTCAGGCATATATGTGTATAAAGTAAGATGAGAATAACTCCCCTTCTGGAGACAGGTAATGAATGTCTGACGCTGTCTGAGCTGCTGTCCGGCGGAAGAGAGAAGGAAGTCGTCTCATTGGCTGCAACTAGAATATCGCCCATGTGCATGGACAAGGTCGGCCTGTATTCATTAGCGACCTCACTCGGTACAGCATCACCTCTTACTTGTCATTTCATGACCATTGCCATTACCATTACCATCATTACCATCAATTACCATCAATTACCATCATCACCATCATCGTCATCATCACCATCATCACCATCATCACCATTATCATCATCATCAGCATCATTATACACGCCAAAGGTAAAAGGTACCGCACCGCACTTTCATGGCGCACTTTCAGCTTCCCCGTGAGACGACACGAAATCACAATGCAATGTCGGGGTGAGGTCGATTCCTCCAGAGATGAGGTATTCTGACGTCTGCCTCTTCGACCTCGTACCGGGCCGCGATTCAGTAGAGAGCTGCGTGCGTGCCTCGTGCGAAAAGACGGCGCCGACTACCTCCTAGCTCGACTCGACTACTTCCTAGCTCGACTACCAACCAACTTCATTTGACGTCCAGACTCAGGGCACTCCCTATGCATGCCGCCTTAGGGTAGGTAGGAGGTAGATCACAACACCGATCGGGATGGGAACGAAACATCCCGTGTCTTCCTTCCTTTCTTTTGAGTTCCTTCCTTCCAGTCCCCCCTCGTTCGCGCGCCTTCCTCGCCACGTGTGAGAGACGAGACTACCCTCTAGCAGCTTCTTCTTTTTCTTCTTTTTCTTTCTCTTCTTCTTCTTCTTCTTCCACTACCACCACCACCACCACCACCACCACCATGGTCTACTCTCTGGCCTACCGCCGTCCGCCACACGTCCCCGGCTCTTCCCAACGCTCTCTCGATGGCCACGAAAAGCAACCCTCACTCAATGACTCTCTCCAGTCTGGCACCTCGGACATGAGCCATGGCATCCCAGCCGCTTTATCTTTTGACCGAATCGTCACTGGTGGCACTTGTCCTGTATAGTAGTATCTGCTCTCCTGATGTTTCTGATCTTCTGCTTACATCCCACTAGCCTGTGACGCTACGAGAGTTTATGAACTACCTCATATACATAGAGTACTCGGCCGAGAACTTGCAATTCTACCTCTGGTACAGAGATTACGCCTCCCGATGGGAGCAGCTCAAGGATGGCGATAGAGCACTGTCCCCCGAATGGAAGACGGTTGCCGAAGCCGATTTGTCGCTCTCGCCACCTCGTCCGAACAGACTCGCGCCGCAAATTGCAGAAGTCCTCAAGGACACGGACTTGACAACAACATCAAAGCCCGCCGTGGAGCGCGTCGACCCCTTCAGTACGCCACAGACCAGTTCGTTGGACGAGAGACAGGATAATGGCCCCGACTATGCCTCGTCGCTGAGTGACGAGAATACCATGCTCAGCAGCGGCAATGGCAACAGTCATCATCGCCTTGTTACCGACCAAGCCTTTGATGAAGCGGGATTGAAATGGAAGCCATGTATGTTGTTGTACTCAGGAAACATCGCCATCGGCACGTCGAGCATGCTCTGACCAGCACTAGTCACCACCCAGCCAAATCGCGACGAGGTCTCACGTATCGTGAGTATATACATCGCTGAGGGGAGCCCTCGAGAGCTCAACCTATCCTCTCGCGAGCGCCAAGCTGTATTACATGCGCTGCAACACACGACTCACCCGAGCGCCTTTAGCGCCATCATCACGAGCGTGGAGTTCTCGCTTCGCAAACAGGCCCACCCCAACTTCATTCGCTGGACCATTTGCAACGGCAACAGGCCCCGCGTTCTCTTCGCTCGTGGTCTGGGCGTGTCACTCATGCTCATTGGTCTCGTGGCAGATATCCTCATTACACTCAGCTCTGCCGGACGTGGTTGGAGAGTGTTTCCAATTGTCGCATGGCTCCTCGGCATATCCACCCTCATCGCAGCCTGGAAGGGAATGTGCGTGGTCCTTCATGGCCTGCATCACCGACACGTGCGGCCATGGGAACTATTCTCCGACGATTCCGAAGAAGCACTCAACGAGAAGTGGGCCTCGAAGGAGTCCTTTGCGGCTAGCACTCGCAACTCGTTCGAACAGGAGCCCTGGGTGCCTCGCTACAAGCAGCGGAATATCATTCGAAAGATTTTCGATCGCCAAGTCTGGATCCAGGAACCGGCACTTCGTCAGATTCAAGACACCATCTTTCTCCAGTCTCTGCTGGGCGCATTGGTGGCTTCGGCAATCATTGTTGGCATCTTCTGCGCTGTGCCCCATGGCAATTTCTTTTAAAACCACGTCCGCTGATTGTGGCCGAGGACACGACATTGTACTATAACGACTGATGAGCCTGATTCCCACACGAGAGAGAGAGATGACACGACGTTTGCTGCTGCTGCTGGTCAGTATCGACATGTGATGTAAACCGACGTATGAAGAGAGGCAGAGAGAGAGCGAGAGCAACAGGGCGGCAGCAGTGCGTGACTGACGTCGAGTGGCTGGCATATCTCCAGCTCAATCTGGCGCAGGCGCAGGCGCAGGCGGAGGAAGCCGCATTTCATGTGCGGCGCATGTGAGAAAGCATGAAAAAGAGGCGTATTGTCAGACCATTCACATGTACATGTATTTGTTCCTACTCTGTATCAACATGTATCACCACCACTTGCACGCTACCGCGAAATCAGCGCCTGTCGAAACTTGGGCCACAGCAATCTCGATACAGCTTCGCATACGGGAGCGGTGGGCATCTTTTCGGCAACCGCCTTTTGTTGTTGTCGTTGTTGTTGTTCTTCTTCTTCTTCTTCTTCCCGACTCCCATCACGATGGGCATCTGCACCCTCAATATTCGCTCGACTATCCTCCTTGACCGCCCGGTCTGCTCCATGTCGGACCGGCCCCTTTGCAGTGGCAGGTGTAATGGGGGTATCGTCCAACAATTGCTGCCAGCGTGCCAGGTACGCGCCCGGTCCAAACGGCGTCGAGTGTGTCCTCTTGATGACGGCAGTGATTCGTGCAGTCGAGGCGTGGTGGAGTTGATCAATATACGATTTCCAGGCATCCAATTCTTCTTGTATGGCTCTTTGGTCTACGGCTGAGAGGTGCGAGAATTCGGTTTCGAGCGCGTGTTGGAGGCCCCCTGTGGTCATGTGATCCGAGACGACGGATTCGGAGGGGGGAGGGGTGTCGTCTTTGCGGAAGTTGGCGGCAGCCATGTGGATGTAGTCTTTCCACCATTCCGTCATTTCCTTTCCGTTTTTGGCGAATTGGTGGATGAATTTGTGGCAGCTGCTTTGATGGCGATGGAGCAAGTCGACAAAGTCTTCGACACTCGGGGGTTTTTGTGGTGGTTGTGATTGTACTTGTTGTTGTTGTTGTTGCTGTTCCTTCTTGGTATCGTTGACGATGCTGATCTTGAGCATGTCAGTGAGGAAGCGCTCGAAATCCCAGAGCGTATCACTCAAATTGACGGCCTGGTGGACGTGTCGAATCATGGGTGTGTAGGCATCGACGGCATCTCGGATGGCAGCCGTCAGAATGTCGGGATGTCGTTGGCAGAGCACCTTGACGATCTGCTGTCGATCTCGGATGGCAAGCTGTAGGGAGAGGTATTCTTGTGCCTTGGCATGTTGCGCCGGCGACACCTCCGACGAGACGGATGATAATGCGAGGATCATGGCGACAATGGACATGTTCTGCTCCTGGCTCTGTTTCCGGGTCTCTTCGTGTTCTTGGCGGCTGCGACCGATCCAGTCCTTGATCTCGGCCAGCACGTCCTTTGGTGGTCCATCTTTCGCCTTCTCAATCTTCTCTGCGCGTTTCTTCAGCTCGCGCTTATCCCAGCTCAGCACCTGAGAAATGATTCTACCGGGAAATTAGTATCCGGGCGTGTCCGAGCGTACCTAGAGAGAGAATACGCACTGCTGCATCAAATTCATGCCTTCGTCTGCACCACTGCTCAAACCAATCCAATTCGTCACAGTAGCCACACTAGCTTTTGCCAACACAATCCTCATGACTCCGCTGAGCATTGTTGCAACGTTACCCACCTTGAGTGTCTGGCGTATAATGGTATATGGAATCAGGTTGTGGACGCTCGAGAGCATGCGCAGCATCGTTGGACCTTCCGGTGACAGCACTAAGGTATAGTGCATAATCGATGCGATGCTAATGCGAATCAGCGTGTGTCTTCCCCCGTCCGGAGCGAGCATCGCCTGCCTGCCACCTACTTCACCACCATGAACTCATGCATGCCCTGCACCAGAGAGTCATGCTTGGTCAGGTCATCGGTCTCGGCTGCCTTTGCGAAGAGCTCGTCGATCAGATTTCCGTATACAGCTTGTTGTACGCAGTCTTGCCACGACTGTAAGACATCCTCAGGGTTCGAAATATTATACGTAGTGGATCGCTTTACTTCCTCCCTAGGAAAGCCTCCTAGAACGCCTCGAGCAGGGTACTCGAGCAAGGCAGATATAGCAGTAGCTAGAGTCTTGCGGATTCCGAGGAGACCTTTGTCATAACTTTCCGACAGCTCAGCCTCTGAAAGCTCCTGCACTAGAGCATCGACGCGGCCTTTCCAAAATCCAGGCGATATATCTCGCAGACCGGGGAGTTTGATGAGAAACTTGGATACCAGGGTTTGCAGAATGGGCGACTGCGGCGACGCGACATTGTTCTGAAAGGGCGGGCCATAGTTGTGGATGGCCCCTGGGTACTTGAAGTCTTCGATCTCCTGGTATGTTTGTTGGTGCGTCAGAATGTCGAACAGCGCCTTGGACTGATTGGCGGAGAGGGCGGGTATAGACATGGAGAACTGGAGGACTGGAGGTGTTGTAGAGGAGGTAATGTATATGAGATCCTGATGACTTTCCTAATGTATGTAATTGTAAGGAATGACGTTGACCGAAAGAACACCAAGTGCCAAGACATCCCGAGCACCGACATCCACTTCAATAGGTACCACCTCCTACCACCTACCAGCTACTCACTCATCACATACCTCCCTCCCTCCCTCCTACATGAGAACAACATGAGCGATTCAGAGGGGAATAACAACACACGCAAGCTCCTGGACCCCAGTGAACTCGGCACCAAGGAATACTGGGAAAAATGCTACCAACGCGAACTCAAGAACAACACCGAAGACCCAGATGACGAAGGCATCAACTGGTTCGAAGAGTCCCACGCAGAAGACGTCGTGCTCCAACTCCTGGCCACCTACGATCTCACATCGGGAGGCGTGCTCGATCGTGCCGAAGCGCGCTTTCTGGATCTGGGAACGGGAAATGGGCATATGCTGATGGCGCTGCGAGAGGCGGAGGATGAATATGGGGAGCGGTGGAGAGGCGAGATGTGTGGAGTGGATTATTCGCCGACGAGTGTGAGGCTTGCGAGGCGGATTTATGAGGGGAAGAGGAAGGAGGAAGAGAATGAAGAAGAGGAAAACGAAGAAGAAGAGGAAGAGGAAGAAGAAGAAGAAGAAGAAGAGGAAAAAGAAGTAGAGGAAAAAGAGGAAAAAGACGAGTATGCAAAAGTCGAGTTTGTGCAGTGGGATCTATTAACGGAACAGGCCGATGAAAAGTGGCTAAAAGATGGCTTCGACGTGGTTCTCGACAAGGGGACGTTTGATGCCATCTCTCTGATGCCTGCTGCGAGTGCTACTACTCCTCCTACTACTGAAGAAGCAGGAGGAGGAGCTGTCCACCATCCCTGCGAGACGTACCGAGAACGAGTGGTGGAATTGATCAAACCCGGCAACTTTCTCTTCGTGACTTCGTGCAATTGGACCAAGGAGGAATTAATCTCATGGCTGGTGACGGAGAACAGCGGATTGCATTATCACGACGAGGCAAAGTATCCCACATTCAAATTTGGTGGCAAGACGGGACAGAGTGTGGTCACGGTGGTGTTCAAGAGGGATCATCTGTGGACAGGCATCGTCAGATCCGACACTGCGGCAGTGGACAGCACTGCATCTGGTACGGAGTAGAAATCCGGATACAGCTATGCGTTCTGGTCTGCATTCCAAGGTCGCTGGATCGAACACTCTCGACTGCAGCAACAGTAGTAGCTGCACCGCTACTGCATATACTTCTTCAGACCTCTCAACCGCTCCTTGGCCTGCTCAAGAACATCATCATTTTTGCAAACCGCGAACCGCAGCCAATCCTCCACAATGTGTGCATTCGCATCCGTGAAGAATTCGGTCGGTGGAATGGCAGCTACTCCCAGCTCTTTGATGAGGAACCAGCAGAGCTTAAAATCCCGGGGTCGATTTGCAACATGTGGTGGGAATGTGTAATCGTCAGGGAGCTTCACCTTACTAAGGTTGGCCATGACAAAGTATCCGCCTTCGGGGTCAGAATAGGGCAGATCGAGCTCTTTGAACACCTCTGTGAAGCGATCAATCTTGCTCTTCATTTCCGTCTTACTCTCCTGCCAGAAATTGTGTGCATCTGCTTGTTCAAACGCAGCTGCCGTAGCTTCCTGCAGTGGGCTCACACTGCTATAGCATATTCGCGTATGTGCTGCAGACACGTACTTGATCAAGTGCTCCGGACCGATCAAATAGCCCACTCTCCACCCCGTTGCGTAGAACAACTTGCCCGCGGAGCCGACAGTCAAGGTCAACTTGGCAATCTCCGGAGACAATGTAGCGATGCGAGTAAAGGGCACATAGTAGAGGGCATCATAGACTTCATCTGACAGGATGATGATGTTGTGCTTGACGCAGAGATGTCCAATTGCCTGCAACTCTTGCTTGTTAAACACCTTGCCCACGGGATTGTGAGGCGTATTGATCACCACCATTCTCGTACGATGCGTGATTTTCGCTTCAAACTCTTCAATGTCCAATGTCCATTCCCCCGCACTCGTCGTTTTCGTCGCGCCCTCCTTGGGTGGCTGGAGAGGGACGTAGACGACTTTACCGCCCGACATTTCAATGTTGGAAATGTACTGATCAAAATATGGCTCAAAGACAATCACCTCGTCGCCAGGCTCGACAAAGCCCATGAATGCCGACAACATGCCCTCATTGGCACCCGTGGTGATGGTGACTTCTTTCGTGGGGTCGAGTTGTCTGCCAAACCAGGGCGAGTAGGCATCAGCGATCGCTTTTCGTAAACGTGGCCGGCCTGCGGTGGGGGAATATTGGTTGCATTCGACCCGGTCCAATGCGTCTTTGGCGGCATCGAGGACGAACTTGGGAGGGTTGTAGCCGAAGAAGCCCTGTGTGTGTGTATATGGCCAGTCAGTCAGTCAGTCAGTCTTTGTTCGGATTGCTTGCTTGCGTGCTCTTCTTCATACCTGACCCATGTTCACCACCGGCTTCTCAGACTGTGAAGCGGCCTCATTAACAATGCTCCACACATCCTGCCTCGTGCCAGCCACCCTGCTGGCAGGCTTGAACGGGTCGCCCTTGACCATAGCTGTCGTTGCAAAAGTTCGTGGGTGTTGGTGTTGGTGGTGGTGTTGTTGTTGTAAAGTCGGCTGGCGGACAATGACTTCAATCAGGCGGCGGCGGCAGTGGCGGCGTGAGGATGTGAGGAGCGGGAAGGACAACAGTGTGGGTGTAGATGTGATGGTCGGCCGCATCTCATCTCATCTCATCATCTTCAATTCCATCTTCATCCTCTTCAGCATTGAGTGATTCAAGTTGACAACCTACGCTGACGTGCTTCCCGTCATTGCCGAGTGCGGGGCTGACCGGGCCGGGCGGGGCTCCGGACCACTAGAGATACCTCACCTCTTACCTCTACCTGGTGGATTGGCCTCTCCTGCGATCAACAGCTGGACGGGAATTCCCACTACCTTGGTGTTATTATATGCAAAAAAGGCACACTATGGGCTAGTTTCGTCTTGTTGGAGAATGCCTCCACACGCAAGCAAACAAAACAAAAGCAATCAGCTGCAGGACGCTACGAAAAAATGCTTCATGAGAATCATCGTCCGTCATTGTCTTCAGTTCCACCCACGTCATAACCACCTCCTCTTCCATCTATGCGGCGCGCTCACTGCACTGTTGATCCCTGCTCCCTGCCATCTGGCGACTGCTATTCCTGATCCATAATTTCACTCTCTTCCCCAAAAGCCTCATCGCCGTCCACCTCAGTCTCGTCCAAGGCAGCAGCACCCATCATTCCCGTGAGATGTAATTGGTTGCTCTGAAAATGGGGTGGCACACCCGTCCATACCGATCCAGACGTGACAGGCGCACTTTGACTCAGTGGTGAAGGAGTATTTCCATGCGGAATGTGACCACCCCCACCAGGGTGCGAGTGCATTTGTGTCCAGGGTATCGTAGAGGGCCCTGGGACAACGAGAGTTTGATGACCCTGAGGCTGTTGTCCATGGACATTGACGACCATGACAGGTGTGTTACTGCCATCCGAGTCGGGATGCTGGTCATCAATGTCTTCCATGGGATCGCCCTCGGAGACGACAGAGGCGGGGATGGAATCCGTTCGTGGAGGTGAGGCGGCCGCCTTTTGTTCATTGAGATATTGACGAAGTTTTGCAACGCCAGTGCCGGAAAATACGCAAAAGACGTCTCGCTGGTGCTCGTTGAATTCGGGAGGTGCATCTCGACAGAACACGATGAGCTCTTCTCGCAGGAAGGCTTGTACTCCAGTCAAGCTCAGATGGGTCAGTTTGGGGCAGTGGTTGAGCAAGATATGTATGCCCTATTATACATGTGTCAGTAGGAATTCAGAGCAAGAGGAGGAGAAAAGACATACATCAAGTGTGAGCTGTGTGCAATAACTGAGATGCACTCGCTCCAAGACACTGATACCATTGACCTTTCGCCCAGCTTTGATTTCACCCATGGCCAAGCTGTAGATACTGTGGTCTGTAATTCCAGCGCATTTCACCAAGCCTATGCGCTTCAACTTGGGCAGGCTGGCCAACTTCATCACGCTGTGATCAGTCAAGTTGCTGCAGCATGCCAAGTCGATGTAGCGTATTCGATTGCATGCCTTTGCCAACGCCTCCACGGAAGAATCTGTGATACGCGCACAATGGCCGAGATGGATATAGTGCAGATTCTTGCCGAGCTTTGTAATGGCAAAGACTGCGCGATCTGTGATTTGCCGGCATTTTGCTAATATCAGATTGCGGAGCCGCGGACAGCTCTGAATGATCCTCTCCACGCCCTTGTCTCCGAGCTCGCTGCAGTCGGTCAAGTCCAAGATTCGTAAGGAGTCAAACGTCGTGGGGTGGTCGGGATCGTAGGGTATGTTCAGGAAGGCGGAGTCGTTGATCTGTGCGCAATGCGCGAGACGCAGCTCACGAAGATGCGGGCAGCTGGTGAGGAGCGCTGTTATCGAAGGGCTCTCCAACTGATGTAAGCCATAGAGATCAATTTCGAGAAGATGGGCGCTGTAGGTAGCTACAGTCTCTATCGACTGATCCGTCAATTGCATGCAGTTGTTGAACTTCAGGCGCTTCAGATGTCGACAGTTCCTCGCGATCGCTATAATCGAATTGTCAGTCAGCTTCTTACAGCCCGTCACATTCAGGCCCTGCAGTCGCAGACAATTGTCTGCGACGAACATCATGGTCCGATCAGTCAACTGGTCCAGCCCCGTCACGTCCAGCGCAAGGAGACTTCGATTCATGTCGATGAGCGGCGCAATGCTCAGGTCCGTCAACTTGAAGCAGTTGGTGAGGGTGAGGCGTTCAATCCGTTTGCACTCTTGCATGCCGACCAGTGTTCCGTCGCTCACTTGCCCGCCCAGGGTTGACATATTCAGCCTCTTCACTAGGTCCTGATACGCAAAGAACTTGTCACTCTTCCGAATGGACATGATCACACTGTGTATGCTCTCCCATCTATTCATGGCAGGGCGATGCCAGAGCAATCCCACGCTGTTTCTTGCCCATTCCTTGCATACCAGCATCGACGTCTGCAGATCCCGCGGTGAAGTCAGACGAGAGAAGATGCTAATGAGCAGTTCCGCGGGCAAGCGATGCACCGGCGACACTCGACATCTCTCCTCGTATTCTCTGCGCATGGCTTCTGTCTGCGACAACTCAGGGGACATGTCGCCGCCCAGCGAGGACTGCGAGTCGTTTGCCTGCAGCATGAAGGAGTCATTGTCATCGTCCGCGCCGCGCTCAGGAGAGGTCGAAGATGAGCTGGAGCTAGAGCCGCTGGACATACGTCGGAGGGGCCTAGAGCGTGCCATGGCGAATGGATCGACCAAAGGGTGCTGGGCTGCTGGGTGGACAGGACGAGCTTGACGGAGGAGGAGGAGGCGGAGGATGAGGAGGAGTGGATGTGAAGGAGGTGGTTAGTGGCCGCGTTCGTTGCGTCTCGTTTGGACAAAGCTGGCTGGCACTCGGATGTGGGGGTCCGGAAGTAGCAGGAGGTAGCAGTCGCGAGGGAAGCGTCGCAGCAGAGTCAGGTAATGAGAGAGAGTAAGGTGGAGGTAGGTACGGCAGAAGGTAGTTTCTGTAGTTTCTAAGGGCGTACAAGGCTAGGCGGTGGCTCCTCGTTTCGTCGTGCGCTTCCAGCCGGTCCAGTTCGTCCAGGCAGGCACTACAGTAATGAGGTACCTCCTTTGCAGCGCGCGCGCGCTCTCTCTCTCTCTCTCTCTCTCTCTCTCTCT
>JH792480.1:132934-152135 GCA_000291705.1 Sphaerulina populicola P02.02b
CTCTCTCTCTCTCTCTCTCTCTCTCTCTCTCTCTCTCTCTCCCGCCTGTTGTTTCTCTCTCTACCGTATCTCTCTCTCTTTCTCTCCTTCTCTCCTTCTCTCACCGTCTCTCCTTCTCTCACCGTCTCTCCTTCTCTCTCAGTCTCTCCTTCTCTCCTTCTCTCACTGTCACTCTCACTCTCACTGTCTCTCTCACTCTCTCAGATAAAGTACATGGGCGTGGTATGTGCTTGACAGGGAGAGGCCGAAATGGTAAGGCGGTCGACGTGCAGGAAATCACGATTGGCTGGTGCCTGACCAGCGTCTGGTAGTAGGTAGGGGTGGTGGTGGTGGTGGTGAAAGCAGTGGAGCTGGTGGTGGTGGTGGTGATCGTCGTCGTCGTCGTTGTTTGCTGTTGTTGTTGTTGCTGTTGTTTTTCTCAAGAGGCAGTCCAGACAGAGGGGCAGTCGTACATAGGCATAGGTCAAACTACCTGGTAGGTACAGAGATGGAAGTGCACTAGGAGGTACATGTACTATGCAGTCACGGGGTCAGCACTACTGGACTGTACTAGTGGCGGGTAGCGGGTGCCGGGTGGGCCGGTCGGGCATGAGCCAGAGCAGTTGAGCACAAGCACAAGCATGAATCAGTCGGTTTGTATCAAAGACGCAATGGTCGCACGATGCGGCTGTGAAACGATGGTAGGAGGTAGAAGATATGGCAATACCGTTAAGCTCTAGGATACTTTGTTGCCACCCGCCGCCTGACCTCCTAGAACGACACCGTGGCTCAGGTGCAGTTCATCTCCTAGGACGCATCGTGGCCAGAGATGCCGACCGCCTCATAGAAGCTCTGGACACCCTTCCGAAAGCCCTGCTCCCATTCCCACACAAACTCGCCCGTCTGCCTACAATCTCGCAAGCGTTTGAGAAGCCAGAGATGCAGCATACCAATCTTGTCGCCGCCCTCGAGACCCAAGTGCCTGCTGCGGGCTTCAAAGAATGCGATGGCGTCATTCCAGCCCATCGTCCAGCCCATCTCATATCGCCAATGCTCATACGAGCCTGAGCCGCGGCCATCCCAAAAGCTCATGTGCTTGGCGACATCTTCGCTTTTGCGCGCGAGACTCTGGTGCTCACGAGCCTCCCTCACACGCGCAGCGACCTCGGAAGCAGGCATCGCCAGATGGGCGGGACAGCAGATGGCGCCCTGCTGCGTCATCTGCTGGAAGCCCCACTCCCCACCAGGCATCCAATCCATCCTGTAGGTCCAGAAAAAGGTGCCTCCCGCTCGTTGCTGATATTGCGCCGACTGAGCGTGCCCAAACAGCCGAACGACTTCTTCCTTGCTCTTGCCTCCTCTCTTTGCCCACGTTTTCTCGCCCAGCACGCAGCTGTACTCGCCGACGATGACCTCGGCAGCACCCTCCTGGTGCACTGAGCCCGAGCCCGAGCCCGAGCCCGAGTTGCCGTCCAGCTCACCGAGCTTGGTCCGCACATCATCAACAATCTGATATGGCGTAAGAGACTCATGGCGCGGATCAAAGCACCAATAGAGATGCGTATCGAGCACGACGGGATTGCATCCCGTCGTCGCCCTATTCCTCGTCCGACTCCATTGTACCGCGGCTTTCAAGAAGAACCACGCGTCCGACACGTATATTGGTATCGTAGCGTCCACCGCACCCACAGCCCTCAAGACATCGTCGTACCATTTCCATCCAGACTTGCTGTTATTGCTCCACTCGGCCTCGTTCACAATCTGCAAGCCAGCAACACCGGCCATACTCTTCGCTTCCTCGGCGATAAAACACATCACTCTCGTCCCCAGCTCCATATTCTTCTTCGACGACCAGAATTCCGCTTTGTTACTGTTAGTTCCCGAATGCTCGTTCTTGTTCGCTCCTCCAGGCAGTCCGTGCACATCAATCAAAGTCCCAATTCCACGCTCATGCAATCTCGCCACCAAACTTCGGACATTCTTCCACGCATTCTGATACAAAGCCGCCACCTTCTCAAACGCCGTGCCCTTGCACCATTCCGGGCCCAGCGTGAAGAATCCGATCGGGAGACGAACAGTAGTGCATTTACCCACATCTCTCAGCCAGTCGAGGTCGGCATCCGTGACATATTCGCGCCAGTGACTTTCTTGTTTCTCCCGGGCGGCTTCGAGGCCGAAGCGTTGAATGTTGTACTCTGCCGCTGCCAGTTCCGAGGATCCCAGTCTGGGCTGGTCGGAGAATAAGGAGGGTGTGAGCCATCGTTCCAAGATGAAGATTGAGCCTAGGTTGACACCGTGATGATAGCGATATCGCATGACGTCTTGAAGCGTGACGGGGTCCACAGTAAACCGCTCTTCGTCCATCGTGCCATCGTGTGTCGTAGGAATGTGCTGTTGTGATCTGCCATGGGTGGTAATGGACTTTGCTTTATCGAGTATTCGTTTCATTCTCGGTTCGGCGAAGTGGATGACCTGTGGCCAGGGGACGAGGTGCTTCAGTGCGAGGAAGAGGACGACGGAGAAGAAGAAGCCGGTCAAGTAGTACGATGGAGTGGAAATCGGCATGCAGTCATGAGGTCTGTACCTAGGTACAGGTAGGTGGTGAGGTGGTGAGGTGGTACGTCACCACCGCTGGTGAGAGACGACGGCATGGTTGGTGTGAGACATGGTGGATGTTGGCTGCGTCGCACAAGGAAGAGCAGTCGCAATGGACGGGAACAGGCAGGACAGCTTCATGTTCCTCGGCGTCTTTCTACTTTTACACGCTCGCCTATGAGCAGTCTCTCCCGAAGTACATGTACCTACCTTAGGTCATGTATGTAACTCCTGTTACTCGTCTCCGACCCAAGAAAATGCAAGAGCTGTCAATAAAGAAGCCACCGCCCAGATGCTCGACCAGCCCACAGCGCCCATGAACTCTGTGCCCTCGATGGTGACATATGATCGCACTAGTGAGTTGACAAACGTCGATGTTGCAAGAATCGCACTTCGCTTGAATAGGATTCCTGCTCGTGGCGTGAAGCCCGCTGGACTGCAGCCGAGATTGTATGCAAGAGTCTGGCCAAATGTGGCATTCGCGGGATCAAACACAGCCTTCTCGGAGCTGGAATCCGTTCGTCCAGGGTTGGCAGCAGATCCGATTGCTGGTACAAAGATCAAGTGAGTAGCGCCGTAGCCGAGAGGCAGGAAGAGAGTGGCAAGGATGGGTGCAACGGCGTTGTGGGCCTTTTCGACGCTCTTGAGGCCGTCGAAGTGGACGACCATGTATGTGGGCAGCCAGGTGTAGAAGCTACTGTAGATGACGATGGAGTATAGCGCAGCACCAAGGGCCGCAACGATGACTTTAATGCCCATATCTTGTGCCACGACCTGGTTCGGTGTCCGTGGGGAGGCCGTGTCGCGAGCGTGGATAGTGCCACGGAAGATGGCGAATGGAATGGCGATGGTGACCACATCGATGGCAAGGGGAACGAGGGCGGCGAGGACATCGATGCCGAAGAAGGTGTGGAGCAGGAAGTAGTGAGGGACATTGCTCAAGAACGTCAACCAGGCCAGATCGACATCTGTTGCGCAGGTACATGTAGCTGTCAGTCACCAACGACTCATAGGAGGTAGGTAGGAGGTAGGTATGGTTTCGTTATTCCTGCCCGCGTGTCCGTCCACTCACAATCATAGCGCAGATACCACGCCGCCGCCAACTCGGACAGTTTCCAGCCCACCATGACGCCAATTTGCCATTCTTCCGTCAGTTCGCGACTGACCGAACCGAGCTCCGGGCCGGTGTAGTTGGATGCGAGAGTGTGGATGAAAGCGCTCAGGCTGAGAGACACGAGCACCAGCGCCGGGAATTTGATGAAGGAGGGTAATCGGTCAGCGGTGCGTCGTGAAGCTGGGTGGGATTCTTCGAGCGCGTCCATGATGGCGACGCGGTTGATGGTCGAAAGAGAAGAGCAGAGTAGGCAGTCAGTCACATAAGGTAGGGGTGTGTGTACTAAGTGAAGGTGGTGGTGGTGTCTAAACCTGAGGAATGATGTTGTTGTGATGGGCAACCCAAACTCTAATCATGAACTACTTTTCACGCGTACATGCACGTGAAGAACCTGCAGTCCGCGCGGCTTAGGAGGTACCTGTATCGACAGCAGCATCGACAGCAGCATCGACAGTAGCATCGACAGCAGACTAGGAGGTATTATGTCGCAAAAGCAGCAGGCAAGTCAGCTCTTCTTCAACCGCCAGTCAACCAAGACCAGCGCTCTGATGAAAAGTGATTGTAATGTGTTTTGGCCAAAAATTCCGTACCGATCCGAAGACCAATACGAGCAGTCAGTTGATAGTTTTCAACTAGCAAAAACGCAATCTCGGACGAATCCTCACTGATATGCGTAATGCCCTTGCACTCTATAGGATGTGTTAGTTGCTGATGATGGAAAATGTAGGGGGTGGATAGGGGGATGTACGAACCGGATAGGTTGTTGTCTTGGTCCAAGGTGCGCGAACGACTATATCTCCCGCTGTGCGCTACTGACTCGCTAGCGTGCCAAGGGCGACCCTCGACTGACAGCTTCGAGGAATACCCGAGTCATTGAGCTGCCAAAAGGTTGATAGTACCTCCTACCTCCTATAATCTTTTTTATAGGTGCTCTATAGAGGATGAGCATCTGCCCTGGAATCTCTCTAGCTACCTGACACTACATACCTACTCCCACTTCTCCTTCCACTCCTTCGTGATCCTCTCCAAATCACGATTCAGTCTCCTCTCGTTCTCTTCCGTCACAGCACCTTCCAGACTCAATTTCTGCGCCTTCGACATGATACCTCGGAACTTTTCTTGGAGATAGATTTCCGCTTCACGCCTCTCCTTCGCCTTCCGAACCAAGTACTTCATGTCATCATCCTCTAGAGCACGCGCAAAGACCTTCCGCATGTGAGGCGAGTACAACTGACAACTGCATCCTATACCTTCTCCATACGCAGGCTGGACGGTGCGATTGAACTTCTTGGCGATCGCTTGGTTCTTCTTGATCTCGGGCTCCACCACTCCTTCGAAGCAGTCTTCGCATACGGTGAATACGGGCGACAGGTCGGGGATGTAGTGCCATAAAGTACCGGTGAGGAGAGTATCCTTGGTGCACTCCCGCAGGCGGGTCTTGCGCTCTACCAGCTCAATCAGAGGCATCGGATCGGCATTTTTGCGTGCAAGAACTGCTTTCTCGTGCAAGCTGACGAGCGCATCCAGGTAGATTGAGAAGCGGGTGCTGTCCATGCGGATGGCACATGTGCTCACGGTGTAAGATGCCCGATGTGGTAGCCGTACGAAGATCCCGGCGAGGGATGGCAGCAAGCATTCAATCTTGCGCACGTCGCCGTAGCATAGGTGGAAGTCTCGCACAAAGAGACCGTCGGGGTCACGCAGGCCGTACCAGTTCTGCGCGGATTTGACGCCACCAGGGCACACTGCACTAGTCTCTTGAATGTCGGCAATGTCTTGAAGCAGCGTCAAGTCGGTGCGCTCTTGCTGTAATGTAAGCAGCCATGCAAGTCGAATCCATGGTGAGGCCAAGCCACACCGAACTTTGTCGCTATAGCTGCGTGGAAGCGATCGACGAAAGAAGTTGCGGAAGATGGTTCGCTCGAAGACGGTGTCAATGCAGTCCGGACAGAAGTCTATGTTGGTATGCCCGATTATGGTGTACCAGTCATCTTTGCCACTGACTGCTTCTGGTCTGGGGCACGCTGGCAGTCCTTTCTTGGCAAGAACCGCAATCTCTTTCTTAGTCTGCGAGGACTCGGCGAAAGAGTGCTGTCGAGCTGCGGCCGGACGATTCCAACTCGGGAATGCTTGTGCATCTGTGGGTTTGAGGCTCATGCCAGGAGCGGCGGAAGAAACTCTGTTCAACGAAGGCCGGGGTGTTCTCACGGGGGACTGTGCCGAACTGCTTGAAGATGGCAGAGAGGTTTTTGGCGGCGAGGCTATGGGCAGCCCTAGGACTCGTTTTTCGCTGACGTGCGTGTAATCTGGGGCAAGCGTTTGTTGTCTGCCTGGCTGGTAGGCATAGTCCTGCTCCGCTGGCATGAACATTGCCGATCCCATGAGGATGCTGTCTTCTGGATATGGCAGGCTGGTCGTAGATTGTGCAGGAGTCGTCTCTCGTGATGTCCCCTTGCGAGACCTGTCTGCCGCAACTGGCGGTTCCGACGTCAGTGCTGATGAGGACGCTGCATTTTGCGGGATCGCGGATGACAAGCGAGAAGCAGGCTTGTTGCGTCTGGCTGCATTTGCGGCGAGCAAGGCTGACCAGTCCATGTCCGTGCGAGGCATACGCGGTGACTCTCCGGAAGGGCGAGCAGCTGGGGAAGGCGGACGTGAACCAGCCGCCGAGGGCGGCTTTGAACCGGCAACGCTACCTTCCTGTGACGCGCACTCATCTCTGGTGAAGTCTGCGCTCAGCCAACCCGAGCGTGATGGTGATGCAGGCGCACCATTGACAACGGATCCCTCTCGAGAGCCTGGTCGTGATGTCCCATAGCCGGATTTCCGTGATCTGGTGTAGGTATCTGCCGAACTGGGATCAAGAGACCTGCCGGTCAATGTTGAGGGCAGATTCTGAGCATCACTGAGTGATGTTGCGGCCATTAGCGGCGTCGGTCGGCGTGAGTTTTCAACATTGAGTCGATTTACGGTCGGGAACGTATCGTGCGAGTCGGTATTCCTCCTGGAATCCAATGTCATTGTCCTGATAGGAGTGCCATTATCAGATGGTGCTCCCGTGAAGTTGCCACCAACAGGACGTGACAGATCAGCAGACGAGTTGCGTGGACTCTCGCTAAGTGGAAGGTCTGTTATATATTTGCTATTACTGCGTAGACGTATTGAGCCAGCCGGCTTGCGATCATTGTCGCTGTTATAGATAGCATCTTCACTGGAGTTCTGTTGCGAAGCAATATAGTCGTACCTCCTTCGAGAGGCGGTAGTAGGACTTATACGCCCAGAGTCTCGTCGAGTAGACAATGGCTCTGGTCCGCCACCGGAAAGCCGAGCGGCACTGCTAGCAGCAGAGGACGGAGGAGTCGAAAGATTCGTCGACGAAGACTGCCGTTGCAGTTCGGTTGGCTTAGTGTACGCATATGGCGAAGCAGTCCTCGTCGCGAGCTCTGGCGCTCTCTCGTCATCCTTCTTCAATTCAAGTCGTGACGGTCTTCGCCTAGCCTTACGCGCTCGCTCATCTTCGCTCGTTGGCGGCGTCGGCAAGGTCGAGATCCCTCTATCTGGGACCTGCTTGAACACAAATCGTTTCTCGTGCTCGTTGATGTACTCTGGGTTGTCCATTATCACAGGATCCTGGTCGATCGTCCCCGGCGAAGGTACCTCATCTCGACCAACACTTTTCAGCAGCCTCTGCGAGCCTGCTTCTTTCCGCAGAGCAATGGCCTCATCCTCTACGATTGGCTGCGGAGGCCACGCCCTGCGCTTGCGCGGCGCCCTTTCACTGGCCGCTGGCGGTGGATGCGGGTAGTGGTATCGTGGATCATAGCGGGCAGCACTTCCTGCGTGTGAGTCTTCCGGGCGGGGTACCGGCGAGGTTTCGTTTCGTCGTGAAGATGGTGAGGGCACACGGTGGGGGCGGTCCATTGGGGGGAGGTGCCTGCAGTCTCGTCAAAAGCATTCAGTCGTGGTGTTCGTCCATTCAAGCAGTGCAAGTGGTTCAACAGATGGAAGAAACAGAAGAGAATGGAGGGGAGGGAGAGGAGGGAGAGGAGGGAGAAAAACAGGTGAGGTTTGCTCGCAACTACAAGCGGTTCACAAACGACTCCACCTAGCTTTATGTATTCGCAATAATGCCACTTTTCTCGTGGCGTATATGCAATGCAGCCTTTGCCTTTGCTGGGCTGTGGAGGAGCAAGCTGATGCAATCTGACCGGATCCACGCATGTAGACGAGGTATATATACATGGAGTGGCTGCGACCGACTGGTGTCTGTCCAGTTTCAATTGTGCCTGTTCAGTGTTGTATTTCCGGTAGAGCGGTCGTTGTTATTATCATGACTGGTGTTCTACTACTGTAGCTACATGTACCTTTACCTCCTAGGTACCTTACTTGGGTAGGTATGTACTCAGCCTTTTACTGTACTTCCTGATGAGGTACCTCCTACAGTCAATTCACTCTTCACACCGCCACTCTCCGTTTAGGGTTTTTGAGGTCATTGTTGACAAAGCATAAGCCAGTCTGAATGTCTCCCTGCATAAAAAGGTCAGGTACAGATACCTCCTTAGGGTACCTCCTAGGCGTTGTCTCACGCCCGTCGCCCACTTGTCTCTCCACAGTGCATGAGGTCTCTGAGCTTACGGCGTCGAGGTTTTATTGCAGAAACAGCCTCTTCTGCTTACCTCCTACCATATCCAGCGACCTTCAAAGCCCTACGATGCTCATGAATGTGAATCAATGTCCGGTTGGCCCTGCCTATACATATGGAGAACGCGGAGCTGACCGCCGCCCATGTATTGTGCAAGTCTGACTCGAACTCACTATCGCTACCTCCCTGTGCGCGCGCCTCTTGCGTGCGCCTCGTGCGATGGCAACCCAGTGTAGGTCTTGCTCTCTATCGTGGGTCGTATATACAAATTTATGTACACATCAAAGTGAAAAAGTAGTCATGTACAAGTCATGAATCCATAAAGAGTCGGAGCTGCTCTTTCTTCGTTAGTATCGAGCGGCTTTTCAGTCCGTGATGAAGCCGTCAACATCGCGTGGCAAGCAATACTATTGCTGTTGCCCATTCGGCTGTCGTCGTTCCGTAATAGGTAGAAAATTGCCTACGATCAGAGAGGGTCTAGGTCACCTTGGTCAGCTTTTAGATCTTCATCGGTGTGTCAAAGAGATGCTCACATGTTATGCGTATCCCTTCTGATAGTAAAGGAAAAGCAACACCGGACAGCCTCCATCTTCTCTTTCTGCCCCTTCCCTACCTCGTCCCCGTTGCCATCGTCTTTCCTTTTAGCTGCCCTCATAAGTGTACAACTCGTCAGGATAGCTTTCTGGCTCTGATCGAAAGCTATAGCCCCGAACTTTTCCCAGTACGAAACTAAGCTGTCCTCCTTGACAATCTCGTGCATTGCCATCTTTCCATCTCGCAGATGAGATACAGGCACTCGAACGAGTTCAGCCATCTCAGCATTCCCGCGAAAGATCTCGCCTGTTCGACGCCAGCAGCAGGCAGGTATAGCCATGCTTGCGAAAACTCGATCATACTCCATGAGCGAACGTTCGAACCACATTTCCACTAGCACCAGCTGCATATCTGTCAGAGACTGCATAGCTTCCCGGAACTTGGGTCGAAAGCGATCGAGCTGCTTGAGTATCCGTAGTTGGGATGCTCGAGTGACATGTTTTGACATGTATTGGTTTAGACGCGCGTAGCCGCGGACGTAATTGAAAGGCTTGAGCATTCCGGCATCATATTTCGCCTTGAGCAGCTTTTGAAGACGATCCTCGGCGGATGAGAGTCCGGCAGGATCAGCGGCGGTCATGTAGAACTTGTCGCGGGCCCTGGAGTCAATTTGATATGTGGAGGAGGGGCGCGTAGTGTCCTGTCCTGGAGCAACTTGGGGAGTAGGCAGGCTCGGAGGTTGCATGGGCTGTGAGGGAGGCCGTTGCTGTAGACCGGCGTTGGAAGTGGTGGCGGACTGGACAGTGCTATTCAGGTTGGTGAGATCGGGATCGTTGACATGGGCGACCATAGCGGAAGTAGCTAGCAGAGGGTCCTCGAAGAGCGCTTCGGTATTGGAGTCGGTATACATGGCTCCGTCTTCCATAATAGAGGAGGACAGGAAGTCATTCAGCAGGTTGTACTCATTCGTGACTTCTGGGTGGTTGAACATGTAATTCGGATGCAGGTGGTGCATGTCCTGGAATTGACTCTGTACGCCATTGTTGTTCCAGTCGACGTTCTGGAGGAAGCCCGCAGTGCTGTCCGCCGTGTGCGGAGTGGATCTCTGTATAGTCGCCGGCGATATGGTTGTGGTTTGGGCGAGCTGGGCCTGCTGCGACACGCCATTGACCAGAGACATGCCATTCCCGTTCCCATTCCCATTCCCACTCCCCGCCCCGTTTCCGTGAAGATGTGCCGCCACATGGCCGGTCAGGCCATCGCCTGGCGCTGGGGCGAGTTCAGCAACGACTAGCTCGTTCTTGCTTTTCTTTGGCGGCTCTCGAGGCTCATCGTGGCACAAATGGCCGATATCACGCTTGACGCAGCGCGCGCATGGCCGTTCCAGGTCGCAGGTCATATGCGATCGTCGACAGTATACACAGGCATGATTGACCTTGCGCCGCTTTTTCTTGCCATCGCCGCTGCTGTTGGTGGTGCTGTCCGGGACGACGCTGCTGCTGCTGCCAATATCCTCGGCCTTGCGCTTCGGTGACGACTGACCCTGCGACGGCGTCGAGGGTGAATCTTTCGGGTCCTGTGTCGCAGCGGCCGCGGATGATGCGGATGCGATGGTGAGGAGTGGATCGGTCGTCGTTTGCGGTTCAGCCATGCTCTATCCATCCACCGATCGGCTGCAGTTCGCGTGTTGTCGCAGCGAGTTGTTTGTCTAGCAGGCCCAGTCGTATGCTGTGCTGTCGCTGGCGGCTGCACGAGTCAGGTCAACCTTGATGGGTACATGTATAGGGGACAAGTACATGACATACCGCACAGCAGAACTAGGTCCTCCTAGGAGGTAAGTCCTCCTCCTCCTCCTCCTCCTCCTCCTCCCCCCCTAGTCGCGACCTCCCCAGCCCGGTGCAGCTCGGCAGTTCACTTCGCCAAGGAGCTTTTGCTTCCTGTGCAGAAGTGTTCGCGGGCATGCATGAGACGAGGAGATGAGTGCTCGTGCAGAGGGTCGCGTCGGTAATGCGAGTCCGTGCTGCTTGCATAGGCCATAGAATAGACTTTGCGGAGACGGGAAGCCTTGTCGAAGCGAGGTTGTGCTCGTGCAGCTCGTGCAGGAACTTGGCGCTTAGTCATAGGCACGGTCCACGGAACGACGCTGGAGCTCGCATTATCCCTCACACCTCACAGATGACATTGACCCCCAAGACAACCTGACCAACATGCCACCGGCGGACAAGCCGGTTGATATCGTGGTCCGCTTCTCGACCTCCGATTCGGATGTGGTCTTGACTGTTGCCCAGCCGAGCAGCATCTCCATCGCGTCTCTCAAACTCTTAATACGCGACCAGTTACCAGCGCCAACCTCCCGAGCTCGTCTTCGCTTGATACACTCCGGCAAAGTCCTTGTCGATGATGCGGCGCTCTCGAGAAGCGTCACCATCACACAGGCACCGCCTCGGCGCGACGATGAGAACAAAAGCGCAAAGGCAAAGGGCAAGCAGCCAGCGCGAGAGCCGGCAACAGTGGCAGCGAGAGTGTATATTCACTGCTCGATAGGCCATGTTCTGACGGCAGAGGAGCTGGACTTGGAGAAAGAAGCGGCCCAGACGGCAGATGATGCTCTGCGCTCCACGACTGCTGCCTCTACCACTTCTGGCTACCAACAGCATCATGAAACGACCACAACACTCGCTCCTCGCGGCTTTGATCGTTTGCTATCGGCAGGCTTCACCACTGCAGAGGTTGCAGCACTGCGTGCGCAATTCCTCGCTATTCAGGCACACACTCATACGCCCGATACTATGCCTACTGGTCAGGAACTGATAGCTCTCGAAGAGACGTGGCTTGACAATGGTTCGAATCCAGCTACGGATGCTACTCAGGATACAGGAAGCTTCGGCTCAGAAGATGCGGGTGGGCTCGAAGATCTGCTGTATGGAAATCTGATTGGTTTCTTCTGGCCTATAGGCGGCATGTTCTGGCTGATGAGAGAGGAAGGTGTTTGGAGTCGTCGCCGGCAGATTTGCGTCTTATCGGGCTTTCTGGTCAACCTGACTCTAGGAATTACGAGGATGGCGAGCTGAGCGCAAATCCTGTCACGCGATTCATGTCTGTATGATCGTGGCCATTGGTGCGCAAATCACCTCCCGGACACGAGACACGCCCGTCACTGCCTGCCACTCATGGAGAAAGGCATCTTCTCGGCCAATACCTAGCTGACCGTTGTTGTTTTGGCCTGCCACATACAGTGCATTGCCTTCGGTTAGAACTGCTATGTGACCGCTCCCAATGCCGACATCCAGGATATCAAGAGGCTCGTCATCTGCGTTGCCTGAGATGGTCACAAGGTTCACTTCATTGGGTATCAGAGACTTGATGCAATGCTCACTCCCAGGGGTCTGTGCTCCCCACTACAATCGTCGACACGCAGTCAGTATCGCCTCATCGCGCTCCGCGGTCAAGACATCGTAGTGCGATGGTACTCACAATGTAAAGAGCGCCGTCTTCTGAGAGAGCAGCAGCCTGCCAGCCTCCAGCAGCGATCAACTTGATCGCAACGCCTCCTAACGCTTCGACTGCTCCTGGGCGATGTGCAGGCACCGCTCCGTCACCAGCGACGTCGCGCCCCAGTGACTGATATCGAGAATCGCCCCTGGATTCGTCGTAAGCATGTTAAGCCTGGTAAGAAGATCTAGCCTACTCACCAAGTCCAGACATCTCCGCGTTCCATAAGTAGAACAAAATTCGCGACGTTCGCCTGGAGAGACTTCGGACGTCCAGGAAGCATATGGTGACTCGCAGGATAGTTGGAATCTCCACTCGGATCCTCATACCAGCGAAGAAACTTCTCGAAGGTGTCGAACTCTGTAAGATGGCAGACCTGCCCTTCTGGAGTCTGCATAGCCGTCATGGCAATGCGATGATTGCATGCCTGTGCAAGATAACCGATTCGTGGGGATGCATCCATAGATTTGCATACCAGCCTTTGTTCTTCGACGACATAGAGTCTTCCTTTCTCATCAAGGCACGCAAGCATGCCATCGTGATCTCCAATGGCAGACTGTAATGCACCCGCATCCGCATCCACATCCAGCTTGTGGTCCATCTCCTGGTGTCCGGCGCTGCGAATTCGATCTCCCGCAACGATTACAGTCGTACTCCACCCAGCGAACAGAACTCTCGACGACGTGCTGCCATTTCCGGTAATGGCTTGAAACGTCTTGATGTCTTTGGTCGTTGTTGGATCCAGTTGTCCGTGAGCATTGAACCCCACTGCGTAGAGCGATTCTGGAAGTCTGCCTTCCAACGACATCGTTGCCGTCGTCGTCCAGATGAAGTAAGAAATTTGACCGTAAGGTATGTACCTATGTATGTATGTTACCTTGGGGCAAATGCGAATTTATGGCACCGCAAAGAAAACAACTACATACATGTAGGTACCTAGTATATAGCATAATAGCCACCCCACTCAAAAACTACCTACATATTGTACCTGGTAGGTACATAGGGTACCCCGCAATAGATACCTGCATCCGGCCTCGCGGCGTATATACAACTTAGGTTAGGTACATATATGTATTTCGAAGTGCTTCTTTCCAAAAATTGTCGCTAAAAAATTAACTCGACGGAGACCTATACCTACGAAACTAGGTACATGTAGGTAGGTAGTAGAGTAAAGAGGCTTATATTTAAAAAAAAAAAAAAAAAAAAGAAAAGGGACGCTATTTATACAAAATCTCCGACGTGTAACTCACTCGAAAGCCAGTTATAGTAAAAAGCGTTTATTACAGTTTAGTTTACCTTATGTACCTTACTATTAAAACTACCTATCTCCATAGATATTAGAACGATCTCCATATAGGTACATAGATGCGATATCAGATATAGACAGGAAGAATTTACCAATGCGAAGAACAGTTGTAGGGAAGACGAAGCTTTTGATCTTAAGTTTTTTTCAATAGAAATCTTTCCTAGCGTAGGGAGTGAGTGAGTGATTGAGAGTGCTATGATAGGGAGATGGTGTTGGTGCAGCATTCTCTTATGAGAATAGAGAGGTATGGACGATTGGAGTTGACGCTGGAGGAGGAGGAGGGACTTTGGACAAGACATGATGGAACGAAGACGCTCGGAAAATCGATTGCTGCAGGCCACGCACGATTGAAAAAGGGTCGAGGCCTGTTACCTCAAGAAAGTAGGTACTGTAGCATTAGCTTGAGAAAGTACAAGTATCAGTGGTCCGTGTCCGCTCTCCGAAACTCCCATCATACAACCGAGGATTCTCATCTGAATTTGCTCACAACGACGGCGATGATGAGTATCACGAGTACAGCAATAATCGCAACGGTGATGATCTTGTTGGTAGCCATTCTAAAGACGCGGTCAGTACTGAAAAAAAGTCCATTGTCGCCCAACATCACCATAAATTTGGGAAATACCTTCGTGCCATGCCCTTCAACGTCTTATTGCTCCGATCCGTATATCCTTCACTTTCCAGTAATGTGCCTCGTGTGTGCTCAATAGTCTCGCGCTGTCTACTCAGATCCGCGAGTGTATTTCGACCAATGTCCTCCGTCTCCAACGCAATCCGTTGTGATTCTCGTAGCCTCCCACTTGACCTCTCCAGCCTGTCTGTACCGCCGAGCAACTGCTGTCTCTGCTGCAGCTGATCGTCCTGTGTGGGATTGTCTGTGTAGCGCTTGCCGAACAGCGCTTGACGGTCATTACTCGCCAGACTCTTCAGTTTGCGCTTCGCTGCATCGACGTCGCTTTCATAGTTGCGGAATCGCTGGTTGACTTTGACTTTCCAGGCTTGTGGGATGTTCTGCTTCTCGAGGCGCATCGAGTCGAGCAGTTCTCTGGCCTCCTCCAACGCGCGCTCGGCCTGAGCGACGTATGTTTTGCGCTGTTCGCCGGACAGTTCGGGGATCTGGTCGAGCTTCTGGGAGATGTCGGCCTGCACCAGCTTCAGTTCGGCTTCGTAGTTGCTGAACAGCTCGGAGCCAGCTTCGGTGTCGAGTTGGTTGGACATAGTGGCCCCGGTCGGGTGGTGTGAGACGTGGCGGCGGCGGCGGCGTTGATGGGAGTAGTGTTTGCTCGTTGATCTCTACGGTATGGGATGGTATGGTGGGCTGTACGCGGAGAGTCTGTGGCAGTTGTCGTAGTCGTGGAAGTAAGTAGTAAGGTAGAGTGTTGTCCAGGATGGTCGCTGCTCGATTGGCGGAAGTGCACCGCCACCGCCACCGCCACCGTACCGTCGATGTTGTTGGTACTGGATATCACGTCTCAAGACTCCAAGAGACAGGGTCATCAATTATTACTACAGGCTAGTCTCTCTCTCTCTCGGCCAGCCACTCACTCTTCTCATGAACCTCTTCAGGCGCAAACAACCCGAGGCCAACAGCGCGAGGAAGAGAACGGAGATGGCGCCGCCGCAGAGGAAGAAGGTCGCCATCGTGGGCAGTGGATGCGCTGGTCTGGGAGCAGCCTGGGCATTAAAAGACACCGACTACGATGTTCATCTGTTCGAAAAGTCCAACCATCTCGGTGGTCATACCAACACGCAGCCGTTCCGATATGGCGACAAGACGATTCAAGTCGACACTGGCTTCATCGTCATGAATGCCGCCACCTACCCGAACTTCCTGGCCTTTCTCAAGCACATCGGAGTAGATCCCGTTGATACGGAAATGACATTTGGTGTCTCCCGGAACCATGGCGAGTTTGAATGGTCAGGGGAGGGCAAAGGCATATTTGCTCAACGTCGCAACATCTTCAGACCGCAGCATTGGCGGTTAATCTTCGACATCATCCGCTTCAATCAGTTCGCGCTGGACCTGATCGCAGACGATCCCGACGCCGCTGGACGACTGGGCGCGTCCGCTGCGAAGAAGGAGCAGGCTGCGAGGTTGACCATTGGACAGTATCTGGACCGTGAGGGCTATTCGCAGGCGTTCCGTGACGATTACCTGATTCCCATGACTGCTGCTGTCTGGAGCACGTCGCCCGACAAGGCCAGTCTCGAGTTTCCTGCTCAGACTCTGATACGATTCATGTGGAACCACCATCTACTGTCGACCTTGGCAGAACGACCACCGTGGCTGACGATACCTGGCGGCTCACGTCGATACATCGATGCTATACTCGAGCAATTCCCCAAAGATCGCTTACATGTTCACACTCGTTGCGAGGTCGCCAACGTACTCCGGCCGGCCCCCAACACGAAAGGACCAGTGAGCGTAGCGTGGATTAATCGCGAGAGCAAAAGGGTCGATAAGGAGAATTTCGACCACGTTGTATTGGCATGTCATGGCGACGAGGTTCTGCCAATATTGGCCAAACACGGGTCGAATAGATCGGCTCGGTCAGACTCGAGTGCTTCCACGAGCTCGTCGGATGCAGGCAGCTTTGTGCCGTCTTCGCGGGGTGTACAACAAAACGTGAGCCAGGAAGAACATGACATCTTCTCTGCCTTTCAGACCACCGAGAACACATGTTATCTCCACTCCGATCTGACACATATGCCTACACGCCGCGCCACTTGGACTGCTTGGAACTATCTGGTTCGTATTATGGGTTCTGATCTGCGAGAAGACGCACTAACTTGAACATCCTCTCTACCTTAGGTCAATTCCCACTCGTCACAGCAATCACATGCTGCAGCAGGCGTGAGCCTCACATACAACATGAACATTCTTCAACATTTCCCCGAAGAGCAATACGGCCATGTTTTGGTCACGATGAACCCCGACAGCGAGCCGAAAGCAGCCTTGACGCAAGGCAAGTTCCACTACACGCACCCGCTGTATACAGTAGCATCCGTGCAAGCACAAGAGCGGCTCGAGACAATACAGAACACTCGAGGCGTGAGTTATTGTGGAGCCTGGACCAAGTATGGCTTTCACGAAGACGGCTTCAGCAGTGGGTTGCGAGTCGCCCGCGAGCACCTCGGAGCCCAGTTGCCGTTTGACTTTGTGGATTCCACGTACAGTCGTGGACACAGACCGTCGTTGATATGGAAAGATTACCTGCTCCGACTGGTCTTACTCCCGATGCTGCTCTTGATCCGCGTTCTGATGAGCTTTGTAGGGCTCCCCTTGATTGCACCAGTGGTCGACGTCCTGGGCATGTATGGATCGCGCGTGCTCGATCTTGGCGAGTACGTGGGTCTGTTATGAGTGTGCTCGATCTTGGCGAGTACGTGGGTCTGTTATGAGTGTGCATCCGAGCGTGATAGATGCATGTAATGGCCTTGTGCAAAGAAAGTGAATTCCTGGACATACAGTTGTATACCTATCATATAATTACGTAAAGGTAGATTAGATGTATAGAGCGTGAAACACATGCAGCGATGAATCTGTGAATTTCCATTGTTTAGTCATAGCTCGCCTCCGCACTCTTTAGCACTCTTTAGCACTCTTTAGCACTCTTAGCACTCTTTAGCACTCTTTTGCACTCTTTTGCACTCTTTTGCACCACTACTCCATTTCTCAGGCTAAACAAAGCCACTATAATATGCTACCGGCAGTGGCGAATGATGTGCTCTCGGCCAATCCCAACTTCGAGGCGCTATATCGAGATTTGTGCGTAAACAAGCTGAATGGCAATGCCACGACCAAGGTGGATCCGAAAGTGCAAAAGGAGCGCAATGCTTTCGATGAAGTGAGTGAGTCATGACGAACTTGGGAGTGCGCAGCGCAGACAGAAAGAAGAAAGTGACGATAACTCTCGACAGGAACTCCGGGCAGCGCGAAGGTCGGCCACGAAACGGGCGATTATCAAGTCCTATTTGGAGTCTCTCGCGTACAGGAGTGAGCAGTTGCCTGCAGAGGTGTGTTCTTTGTTCTTTGTTCTCCTTTCCTTTCCTGGATGCCGGCATATCTCTCTAACTCTCGCGAGGACACAGCTCCAGGAGCTCGTGGCTATTGTCGCCGCAGCTCTGCAGTCACCAATGCCCAAAGAAGATGCTGGATTGTTGAGAGAAGACATGGATAAGTTTCAAGTGAGGCTGCTACCATGTCTGCATTAGGAGGTAGAAGTACAAACTACATGTAGGTACATGACTGACAGCGCCCACGGCGGCGGCCAGGAAAGCGGCAAGCGCATTGCGAAAGAAATATGGAAAACGGCACTCGATGACCTCGTCACACTGGCTCGCATCTCTGCTCCAGAAGGACAGTCAGAAGGACACATGCAGTCGGACGGCGGCGACGATCTGGCGGCTCGCATCCACAGGCAAAAAGACAACATAGCGGTACTGGAAGGGCGCGTGGCAGCAACACGGCTGCATATCACGCACGAGGCCACACACATGCACGCTCTGTCCCGCCAAGGGCTCGAAAGGTGCATTCGCATACTCGAACAAGTCGTGCACGGGGCCGTCTCGCGCAGCACCAAAGCGCGAGCCGAGTACAGCCACATCGTGGCCGAAGGCATGAGTAAGAAGGTGGCGGTGCAACGGGCTCAAGTGGTCTCGCAGACCAGATGTCCGGAATGGGAGGCTGCGGTCGATGGTGAGCTGATGGCGTGTAAACGTCGCATTCGGGAGGTGGAAGAGCAGCTGGAGAATATCCTTACCCAACTTAGCTAGGTAGGGATAGGTCTGGGGTTTGTGCCGCGGTAATTCTACCTCTACCTTGACACCTTAACACCTTGACACCTGTAGGGGTTTGCTCTACACACTCATTACTCTACACACTCATTACTCTACACTCACTCACTCACTCACTCACTCACTCACTCACATACAACACGCCGCTGCTGCCATGTCAGTCCTCGAACGGCTGAGGGAAGTCTTTAATCTGAGGGCTTTTGCGGAAGAAGTACAATTCACACCAACAAACACCAGCGAAGAGAAATCACTAACATGTCCCTTTCCGCCCCCTTCTAGAACGAAGAGGAAGAAGAGGAAGAAGACGACGACGACGACGACGACGACGACGACAAAGAAGACATCCGTAGTATCCCCAAGTCCCAATCCAAAAACAAAAACAAATCCAAATCCAAGTCCAAAAACTTCCTCATCCCCTGGCTCCAAACCGTCGAAATCACATCTGCAAGCCTCACCAGCGCCACGACCACGACCATCACATATCGTTTCCCCGTCACGCGCCACTATCTCAATCCCATGCGCACCTTTCACGGAGGCGCCATTGCCGCCATCTTTGACGTGTGCACCACGTGGACCTTGTTTCCTATTGCCGATTATGGCTTTTGGTCGACGATGGGCACCACGAGGAGTTTGCAGTGTACCTATGTGAAACCTGTCTTGGAGGGGGATGTCGTTGTTGTGGAGTGTCGGGTGCGTTTTTTTCTTTTCTTTTCTTTTCTTTTTCTTTTTCTTTTTCTTTTTT
>JH792480.1:152769-167401 GCA_000291705.1 Sphaerulina populicola P02.02b
TATTTTTATTTTTATTTTTATTTTTATCTTTATTTTTATTTCTATTTTTATTTCTATTTCTATTTCTATTTCTATTTCTATTTCTATTTTATTTTATTTTATTTTATTTTATTTTTTATTTTTTATTGTTTATTTTTTATTGTTTATTTTTTATTTTTATTTTATTTTTATTTTTATTTTTTCTATTTTCTATTCTTTCTATTCTTTTTGTTTTTCTATTATCTTATTTTGCTTTTAGTTTTTTTATTTTGTTTCTGTTTTTTTATTTTTTTCATTCTTTTTATTCTTTTAATTTTTTATTCTCCTTTATTTGATTTCTTTTCAATTTTTCTTTATTTTAATTTTTCTTCCTTTTTATCTTTTTATCTTTTTATCTTTTTTATCTTTTCTTTACTCATTTTTTACTCATTTTTTATTCAATTTGTATTCACTGTTTATTCATTGTGTATTCATTTTCTTTGTTCATCATTTCTGGTATGCTAACAGACTCGTTTTCTAATGTCTTCTACCACTTAGATCGTTCATGCCGGAAAGAGACTCTGTCTATTAACGGGAATCATGAAGAGGGAAAAGGATGGGGCGATTGTGGCCACTTGCGAGCATAACAAGTATAATATTGATGCAGACGACTCGAAAATGTAAAGCAATTGGCTGCTAAATATACAAAAAGACTCGTACAATCTTTTCCTTTTCAAAAATCCGTAACTCTACCATTATAACTCCAATCCCCCTGCCATCTCAACGGATCATTCTTCGGCCCTCCCACTTCGCCCGTCTTGGGATTAATCTCTCCCTGAAACTCCGGCGCAGCACCTCTTCTCACATTCGGATGTAATTCTTGACCATTACCTTTTGCAGAAACTTGTACTCGTGCTCGTGACAACTCGTCAATCGCGGAAGGGGAAGAAGAAGAAGATGCGTCCTCTAGCTGTTCCGTCTTGGTATTGGTGGTGATAGTGGACTCTACGTCTGCTGCCTCTTCTTGCTTCGGCTGACTGAAAGCTCCTGTGGACTGCTGTTGCAGGCGCTCGAAGATTTCTTGCTCTTCTTTGGGGAGTCGTGGTGGCGCGGGGCCCGTGGACCATTTCGCTCGGGCGGAGGTGGCGGTGGTGAAGAGTCTTCTGGTGAAGAACCCGGGGTGAATGGCGCGCATGGTCATGTCTCTTTTCTGCTGTGGATGTTGAGTGGCGAGGGTGTGCTGTAGGAGGTAAGTAGGAGGTAGAGGTGGGAGAAGGTAGAAAGTGATCGCCTGCACTTGTAGAGGCAAGTTTAAGCGGCAAGTTCGTCACCACTTCGGTTATACCAGCCGTAAGTGGGTTCTACCTCGATCTCCTTTCACTTCAGTCTTCATCGCGCATCTTGGCAGTTCAGATATTAGTCTGCATCTTTAACATCCTAACCCTTTTGAGTACCTATCTTTAGGACAGCTATAATCAAGTGCAAGTGAAATACGCGCTTCTCTTTTTAATGAATTACTCTGTATATACAGGCGAGTTGTACTACTTAACACGAGTAGGCCGAGTCTTGAACAGAATATTCACTCGACTTCACTAAGCGACTAGAGGTAGTAGGGATTCTTATGGACTTTTGTTAAACGCTTTTTTGGGTTTGACAGTATGAACATATCTCGAACACTCTTCGTCTTCTTCTTCTTCTTCTTCTTCTTCTTCTTCTTCTTCTCCTCCTTCTCCTCCTTCTCCTCCTTCTCCTCCTTCTCCTCCTCCTCCTTCCCCTTTTCCTGTGCATTGTGAAGCGCGTCTATTGTCAACATCCACTTGCCTCATCCCCTGAGCCGCTAACAAGCGCTAGCGTCGCCTGGACTCCAGCTCAGCAAACAATCACACCAGAAAGTGCCAAGCCCTGCTCGACACCTTCTAGCGACGCACTCTCTCCCTCCATCACACGCACAAACCACAACACAATCGCAAAAATGGTCGACTTCAAACAGTGGCCATCACTGCGCCGCTTCTTCAATCAAATACCAGGTCCAGTCCTCGCGAAGCTGACGAGACTCTGGAAAACATACCATCTTCTTGTCGGCTCCTACACCACCAGCCTGAGTCAACTGCATCAGCTCTACGGTACGTCACGTTCGCAATGGGTGACCAGGCAGCTGTGTCGACAGGCGCGCGCAGTGTCCAGAAAGCCGTGTCGATGGAGAAAGTGACGCTCGACTAACCCGCGCTCATCATCCAGGTCCTATTGTCCAAGTCGGCCCTCGAGAATACAGTTGGATGTGCGGCAACAGCAACGCCGAAAAACAAGAACTCGTCTTGATCGGCAAGACATCGACAAGAGCCATCAACACCATCGCACCCGATGCGCTGGTCTCTCTTATCGCATGTACTCACATGGACAGACTCAAGCGAAACGAACACTTGCTCCATGATTGTGACCGCCAGTTTCTCGACCTTCTTTTGCTCGCCGCCCAGAACAAGGAGCCGGTCGATGTGGCCAACGTGCTCACGCGTTACGCCTTCGAGGTGATGGTGGCTATGACCACCGAGAAACGCGCTGGCTTCTTGGATGCGTCACCGAGCACAGAGCGAGTTGTCCGTCAGCTTTCCAAATGGAGATATCACAGTGTGCTCTTCGGCGCTTTCCTACGTTATCACCCGGCGATCAAGTCTGTTCTCAACACGTTTCATTTCCATAGCCAGGGCCAGAACCTCCTGGACCCAGTCATGGAGGTGTTAGGACAGGACTCCAACGAGAACGGCAATCTTGCTTTCCCCATTCGTGAGAAAGAAGCAAGAATTGCATTGGTGCTGGCGGGCGCAGACCCTACCATGACGCTCATCCTCGAAGTCCTCAGGACTGTCAGTCAGGATCAGGAGTTGCAGTCGCAGCTGTCAGAGGAGGTGAGAACCTCCAGCTTGACCAAGCCTCTGTCATTTCAATCGATAATCCTCGACAAGGCCCAGGCTCCGCTGCTTCATGTCATGATTCAGAGGCAGATTCGTACTCAGAAGCTGTCAGATACAGGCATCAGCTTTGTTGCGGGCGCTGGCGGCGCACGAATTGGAAATGTCGTCGTGCCCGAGGACGAGACCATCACCGTCACCTCCGTTGACAGTGGCCTTGGGCCGGTCGATATTCGCAGTCTGACAGATTGCCAGCAATTGCTGGCAGCGAAGCTGTTGATACAAGTACTGCAGCACTTCAAGATCGCTAGCCTTGGTAATGGACACATGTCTTTCACAGTGGCAGCGGACGAGGCCGATAGAGGCTCTGCTTCTGCTGGATCACCGTCTGAGTCCGACACTCTGCTAACCCTTTCCGACATGGAAATTCTCCACGAGAATCTTGGTCCCCAGCTGACCGACAAACTCTTTGGGTGGTTCAACCCTGCTGAAGCCAGTGTAATGCCCAGAAATATTACTGTCATGGTCGGGCCTATAACCGATTCAGGAGCTCGGTACAACTTGCATCAAGCCCTCGAGCACATATATGGCAAGCGGATCTTGCACAAGACTGATGTCGACAATGTCGTATACATTGCTGCGAAGGGAGTGTACCTCGAGAACTTCACCTCCAGGAATTACCGAGGTACGAGAAACAATCGGGCTGGGCGTAGTCGCCGAAACGGCTACGTCCACCCCTGGTACAGAGACACTATCAAGTCTGGAGAAGAGGCGATTGATGAAGAGAAGAATGCCCCAGCGCCCGTCGTACGCTTCAAAGAGACCTTTCGCCTGACTGCCCCCAAGCCCACCAGCGCCAGGCTCGGGGGACCAAGAGAGATTATGCGCGAAGAGACAACCGTCCACGATGATACTGGCAGCACCAACACCATTGACCGTCCCGGTGCGGCATTCCCGCTACACACTGGCACGACCGGATTGCCACCATCGAATCGTACAGGTACTGGCTTTTTGCCACCGCACAGGCGAGCAGCGCTCGAGCGCCAGCGGCAGGCTGACGAGGCCGCTGCGTCTGCATCAGCCCAGCGAGTCTCGACGACTCTGGATCCCGTCGCCCCCATCTTCCTCACTGTCGCCGACAAGACCCAGCCAGAGGCGCTGAAAGCTGACAGCATGCAAACCGCGACAACGTCCTCAGAGACAGCTTCTCCTGACGCCACGGCTGACGCATTGACCTTCTTCGCCGCCACCACCCCAGCAACTTCGCCTCATGATGTGATCAACTTGTTCACCGGCGAACCTGCTACAGCAGACGACTTCGCTGACCGTTGGACCACCGAACCTGTACTCTCTGGTGACATCTCCTCCTCTGAGCAAGAGCCGCCGACTGCCCAGGCATCATCCACCTCCCCACAGCCGTCCCTCGTGCGCTCCCATGGTTCCATGGATATGACCGGTGCACCCGAACCCAGCAGCCCTGCTGCTGCTTCTCCTTCTCCTCCGAGTCCTCCTCCTTCTTCTCCTCTCGGTCCGCTCGCACCAGACTTTATCCCAGGCTCTGATTCTTCTTGAACAGAGCAAGGAGGACAAGAGTACTCTGATGGATAATACCGAAAAAAAAAGAACAACAAATAAAAAAGAAATGTGAACTTCCAAGGATGATGCCATGCGATGCAATAAGATGTTGCTCGGTAGGCATCAATGGCCGGGCGACTTGCAGCCGCTGATGGATCGATAGATTGATGATGATGATGGTGATGGACAGTACACGCGTAATGAACAGCTTGATTTGGTTTGATTGTGATACCCCAAGGGAAGGCAGTTGGAGGGGAGGGGAGGGCAGGGGAGGCGTTTGATCAATCCCTTACACCCACACTCAGCAAGAAGGTTTGAACTAAGAATGAAACAATCGAGAAAGGTTCTGTTGGTCTGGTCTGTCCTCCAGCAGCGCTTTACAGGACGTATGGTGGGGATGGTGGGGGAGTTTTCTTTTGGGACGTGTTTTTTGTTTTTTGTTTTTGCTTTGATCGATCGGAAAATGGTTAGAAAGTACTTGTTGCTTGTTTCTTGTTGCTTGTTTCTTGTACTTGTTGTATCATAAGAGAGAATTAATGGTGAAAAAGAAATGAAAAGGACGAAAAGAAAAAAGGAGATTCTCACATATAACGACTGGTTCTTCTTGTTTTCTTTTTTTTGACGCGTGATCAATTTCAATATATCCATCCATCCATCCCATCCCATCCCATGCATTCGTTCGTTCGTTATCAACAGAGAGAATTCCCCCATTTTCAAGTCCCACCTACTACTACTACTACTACTACTACTACTCAACCTCCATCAACTTCGGCGCCTCTTCATCCTCATCCCCATCACCATCCTGCTCCATTCCCTCAACAACATCCCCCACCCTCCACACCACCGCCTGTCTCGGCCAAACCCTCTTATACAAACTCACAGCGACAGAATCCAACGGATTAATCTTCGCATCAAACGTCGCTTTGAAATAACCATGCGTGCCCAACGTATCTTTGATAAACCCGCTTCGGCCGCGTTTGGTCCACAGCTGCAAAGCGCGGAAATAGGCGACGTCGTCGTGGTGGAAGAACATGTATCGGACGGTGACGACGCGTTTGTGGATTTTGTAGGGGTGGCCTGTGAGGATGATGCGTTTGGCGATGATGCGTTGCGTCGAGGGGGGAAGGGTGGTGCCTGTGGCGAGCATGTCAAGTTGTTGTTGTTGTTGTTGTTGTTGTTGATTCTGTTGGGAAGATGCAGAGGATGCGGAGATTTGGCGGAGGGATTGAGCGAGATCTTCGATGGCGTCTCCTGCTGCTGCTGTTGCTGTGGGAGGAGGAGAGGTGGGAGCTTGGAAGAAGAGACATGGGATGCTTCCCCATGTCACGGGTCCGACGAACGTGGCGACTGCGGTGCGGCCGGGATGGAGGAATCGGTCGAATTTGTGGACGTTGTTGGGCGTGTTTCCTGCTGCGCTGAAGAGAGGGTTGATGAGGAGACGGCGGAAACCGCATTGGATGATCATGGGGGTTTTGCTCTTGATGGGCTCGGGGTAGTCGGATGGGAGTGTGATGGAGACGTTGACCACGGTGCGTTTGTGTTCGTGTCGGAGGAGGGAGAAGACCGCTGTTGGCTGGGGCAATGTTTGAAGCTCTGCGGTGCGGTCGTGTGGGATACGCAAGTACACGTGGACGCGAGTCCCAGGCTTCACGCCACCTATGATGGCTTCTTTGACGACGCGATTCTTGGCTGATTTGTAGTCTGCGATCTCGAGCAGACGGGCATAGTCCTCTGGCTGATACGGCTTGTCCTCTTCTGTTTCCCAAGCACTGGTGCGGAGACTCTTCAGTCCTCTGTACTTGGCTAATCGTTCACGGGCATTGACGCCAGGATGAAGCTCGATTTCATCTGGAAACTCCAGGTCATCCTCCGCATCATCACGACGGGACTTCCGATATGCTTCGATTTGCTCAGCCTCGTCCTCGGGTGCTCGATCATCGAACATCTCGCTCTGTGGGTACTCTGACGGCGCTCCAGCCTCTGTTTCGGCATCCATACGATCTTCAAAGTGGCCATCTGCGGGACCTGCCGCAACGGAGCCATTCATGTTCATGTTCTCATCATCATCATCGTCGTCGTCCGCATCCTCCAGGTCTGAGCCCGAGTAGTCCACATTGTCCAGATACCACGCGGCCTGGTATTTGCTGGTACCTCGGGGCAGGCGTTTTGGTGCAGGTATGTCATCTCGGTCGTCGTCATTGAAGTAGTGGTGATCGTCGAGCAGCACGGCCTTGCGTTCAGAGGGGGCTATCGATGCATTTGGTACATCATCCATCGTGGCCTCTTCTGGTGCGAGTTCTGCGAGATCATCCTGCTGCTCATTGGGCTGGTCTAGAATCTGCTCTCCTTGGGCTTCGTCTATTGCCATCTCATCCTTTCTGTTCTTTTTGTGCCTCGTTTCAAGCGGTGCTGCCACCACTTTCTCAATCTGTAAGTCGCCCCAATCGCCAACCTGCACCAACCGCTCGGCTTTCAGACCTCTTCCTCGCACGACACCAGTGACTACAGCATGTTCACCCTCCCATCTGCAGTCTTCCAGTAACATCCAGCTTCTATCCTCACGCCATCGAATGCCCTTGGGCATGGTCGTGCACAAGCTACGCATCACGTTGCTGCATTCCTGCCTGTTGCCCAAATCGTGGACTTTTTCCTGTGTGTTGAAGAAGTGTGTAATGAAGCTCTTGAGACTCTTGACAACGTCCGGCCTCTTCTTGGCCGGCTCTACTCTGTCCAGCCCGTAGACGCCGGTTAGCACAGTGGACACGCCCTGAGCCTCGATGGTTCGCAGCAGTTCCTCTCCCAGCTCGTCGACCTCCTGATTGGCACTGAGCACAAACAACACAAAGTCGGCGACCCGACAGCTATCCAGGCACTGCAGCACATTACGATGGGGAGTGAGAAAGCGCACTTTCTGCTTGAAGCGAGGCACGTAGATGCTCGACGACTGCAGGTCCACGTCGTCGCCATCGACGCTGGCGCTCAGCTCCCCCACCACTTTCTCGCCGCTCACATCGTCGCACAGCGGTACCACGGCAATGATGCGCGGTGCAGCGTCCCGCCCTGCAAACACGGAAGCCTTGTCCTCGCGATCGTGGGCGTGATTTTGACGCAGCTGCTTGGCTCTATTTCGGCGATCCATCTTGGACAGTATCTGCTGCTGGGGCGTCTTTCGACTGCCCTGCTCCCAACCTTCCACCTTTCCCTTCTGCTCGTTCTTCAGCGACGATTTGGAGGCGTGGCGAGTTTTGAAGGCCTTGTTGACCTGCTTCGTCGTCGGGCGGTGCGAATGGTGGTCCGCCATTGCGGGCGCGGGCGCGGGCGCGGGTGAGCCAGTGGAAGAGCGTCCAGCTCGAAATCGAAAGGGGAGTGCGCTCGCCAGAGTGTCTGGAGTGTCTGGAGTGTATGTATACGTATTCTCGGTGCCGGTGCCTGTGCCTGTGCCTGTGCCTGGTCCTGTATGTCGACCCTCCACAAGACTTTTTTTACCTAGCTTATCGATAAGGAAATGTCTTGGCGCGCTTCATTTACCTCCTAACTCCCTCCTACTCTTATACATGAACCACTATGAGTATTTTGACACAAGAGGCACGTCTTGCATTCACTGACCACGTCGCTCAGTATACTCTCCAGGCCCCACAAACCACTCATATCCCACCTGATGAACTTTCAGCACTGGATATGGGTACGGTAAGTCGAGTGATGAAAGCAGCAGTATGACGTTCAAGGTCCGTCATGGCAGCTCAGGAACAACTTGAACTATATAACAAGAGCCACTGAGCTGCTCAGTCTTTTCACTTCACTTCACTTCACTTCACCCTTATTTGCCCCTATCAGAGACCAATCATGACCACTAAGCTAGAGTCCGTCTACAAGCTCAAATGCAGCTGCAACCAGTACCCATGGGGCAAGCAGGGCAGAGAGTCCATTGCTGCTCGTCTCTGTGAAAAGCAACAAGGATGGGACGGCAAAGGACCGCAAACTCCTTTCAAGATCGACAATGATAAATCATATGCGGAGATGTGGATGGGAACCTACCCAGCCTTGCCATCCTATGTCGAGGAGACGGGAGAGGACCTCCAAGATGTCCTGGACCGCTACCCCAAGGAGCTTATCGGCCAAGAGACTCTCGACAAGTTTGGTCACTCCAAGTTGCCATATCTCCCTAAAGTGCTATCGATTGCGAAAGCCCTGCCTCTCCAACTGCATCCCAACAAAGAAGTAGCAGCTAGGCTACACAAGGAAAATCCAAGTGACTTTACGGATCCCAACCACAAACCGGAAATCGCCCTCGCATTGGGTAAATTTGAAGCCTTTTGCGGCTTCAAGCCCCTAGCAGACATTGCAGACCTGCTCCAACTCAAGCCTCTCCAACAATTCATCCCAGACAACACTCAACTCGCCTCATTCACCAACCAACAACTCAAGTCGGTCGTAGGAAACATGCTCAAAGCCTCCGACTCCACCGTCAAATCCGTCTACCAAGACCTTACCTCCCTCCCCTCCTCAGACTTCGGAACCAAATTCTCCCAAATCCCCATCCTCGCCCCTCGCCTCGCAGAACAATACGGCTCGTCCGACCCAGGAAACCTCGTCGCCCTCATAACAATGAACTACCTCGTCCTCCAAGCCGGCGAAAGCATCTACATCCCCGCCGACGGCATCCACGCCTACCTCTCCGGGGACATCATCGAGTGCATGTCGCGAAGTAACAACGTCCTCAACACAGGTTTCTGTGCCCGAGCAAAACGAGACAACATTGATCTCTTTCTCGAATGTCTCACTTTCACTCCTCATTCCGCCCAAGACGCGATTCTGAAACCTCATGCATATGCTAAGAGCAAACATGGCAAATCTATCGTCTATGCCCCTCCTTTGCGAGAATTCGACATGTTGCAAACGGAATTGAAACGAGCTGGGGAAAAGGAAGTGTTGGAGGCTGTGGGTGGACCGAGTATTATGCTTGTGACGAAAGGTGAGGGACAGATGAAAGTGCGTGGAAAGGAATTTCATCTGAATGAAGGTGCTGTGTATTTTATTGGACAGGGAGTTGATGTAGAGCTTGAGAGTACAACAGGAGAACTTCTTCTGCATACTGCTCTGGTGGAGGGGAGCACGTCGTAGGTAGGTAGTAATATGTATATGTACATGTATAGATAGATCGTGATGTGAATTGCATGGTCTGCGTAAACAAAGGAGGAACACGCAACCCGCAATCATCATGTTGCTTTCCCTTTTCCCTCGACTCCACCACCTCCAGTGCCCACCGTCTCCTTGTCAGATCGTCGCCTCCACTGAGCAGCAGCCGAGCCATAAGCCGCAGAAACACTCGACCCAGCAGAGGCCATTTTCGACTGTGCCCATCCCATATAACTGTGCTCATTCTTCTTCTCCACCTCTTTCTGCAGACCATCCACATACTGCTCAGAAACCTCACCACCACCACCATCAGCGTGATCCTTTTGCTCGTTCTGATCCCTTTCCCTCTGCTCCATCTCCTCCTGCTCTTTCAGCGCACGAGTCTCCTCTTCCAAGCCCTCCACATCCACGTCTTCGAATCCGATATGTTTGAGAATAGGTCCTGTGAGAAATCGGTATCGAGTATGCCCACTCACAAGGTCACTAACGTCGACATTTTCCACGCCTTTGACACCCTCCACCGCTTGCAACCCTGCTACCCCCAAAGTGATACTCTGACTCCGATACAGAAAGCCCAGAACATAGTCGTTTGTCGAGTAGATGTTCACGACCCGTCCAGCCACCACGCTACGGATTTGACGCCAATCGGCAGAAGCTGAGGGAGCTGGCGTACCGATCAGGATGGCATTCTCGACTAATCCAAAGGCTTTGCGTGCGGCGAGTTCTTGGAGACAGTGAAATATGACTTTGCCGCCGAGACTGTAGCCGATGAGAGTGACGGGTCGTTCGCCTTGCGCTTTGTTGATGATTGCGTCGGCGAGGATTTGGCCGCATTTTGCAGCGCGGTGAGAGGCAACCGAGAAGGGGTTGTCGATGATGCGGCCGACCTGGGAGGGGAGAATGTCAGCCGAGAACATTTGCTCTGCGCTAATCAAGAGGGATGGAGATTTACCTTGAGGATGGCGAGTGGCCACAGGCCTGCATATAAAGCACCAAGAAGCGTGCGTTTAATGATTTCGGTTTTGGCATATGACCATGCTGCACTGGTGACGAGAGTTGTCATGGAATTTCCCATATTCATCAACGCTTCCAACTCCCATCGTAATGCAAAGGATTCGAGTTGTACACCAACGACTTTCCAAGGCTCTACAACCTCTTCTTGTTTCGTAAGCCAACCGCTAATTCCAATGGCAACACGCAAACGACGATATTCCTTTTCGATCTTGCGTGGACGGTGATGTGTTCGCACGGGCTCGAAACCAAAATCTTGTATCTCTCTGGCATATTCGTCCATCATTTTGGAAGTCATACGTCCGCCATATGCACCGAATAGACCACCGACTAGTACACCAGATCCTGCCAAGGCTCCCAGATAGCCTGCTGTAGCGGTGCCAGCCAGACCTATACCTCCCATGACTGTTCCCACACCAGCTGCTAACAGTGGAGCAGCGAGGCCGCCTGTCACACCGATCAGTGCCGCTCCTGCGACTGTGGCTAATCCCACTTTCCACTTTCGACTCGTTTTGTTCTCTTCGGCTTTCTTTTTCGTCTCTTCGTCCGCACTCATATTTTCTGCAGCTGCCAGTAAGCCGCGGGCGACTTTGCTTTCGTCCAAGCCAAGGATGTCAATGGGCAAGTCTAGACTGGTGGATAGTCGTAGGAGGAGAACGCGGGACTCGGCATGGTAGTGCTCGAGACTGAGTAGAAGCAGGAGAACTGAGTGCATAATCAGAGTACGCTTAGCCTCTGGTAGTTCTCTTAGTGGATTCTCTATGGGGGGATATAGGCATCTCATGGCATCATTCACCGTCTTGTCGTATCTAGGAGGGCTGTCGAACTTCATGGGCGGTGACGATGCCGCTTTCTCGTGACTCTGCTCTTTCTCGGCTGCCTCCTCGTCGTGTTTGACACGCGCCCCCTGTTCCTCTTCGTACGAGTTGAGCACTTCGCCGACTCGCTGGATCACGCTTACTCGCCAGTCTTCCCAGTGGGCGAGCGCCGCCTTCTTGAGCTCCTGCATCCTGGCCGCACTCAGCTCGCTCTCCCGCTGCGCTGTTTCTGCCTGCCGCTTCTCCTGCTGCCGTTTCTCAGCCTGCCGCTTCTCAACCTCTTTCCTGTCGTCCTCCACTTGCTGCTCATCTGGCGTGGTATCGGCATTGGCATTGGCATTGGCATTGGCCCGTACAGGCGCTTCGAGGTCCGGTAGTGCTTCCTTGAGGTCATCCACATGCAAGTCGGTGTGACTGCTCGTCGCGTTCGCGTCAAAGGTGTCTTCAATGGCCTTTTTCATGGCCTCGGTGCAGTCGGCAATCAGGAGGGTCAGGGCGCCTCGATCTTCGTGGCTGCGGAGGATGGTGGTGAGGGACTCGCCATCGTCGCCGGCATCACCGCCCTGAGAGCGGCCGGACAGCGCGTGGGCGGCGCGGGAAAACATGTTCGCGGTGGTTTGTAGGAGGTTGCAGTCAATCTGCCGGGCGAGAGAAGGGCAGGGCGGCCATTGTCAATCAATGTCCGCCAGGCACAGGTGAAGCCAGGTGAAAGATGGGAACTATGACGTCAAAGGCAAAGACTTCACATGCAATCTGCTTAGTCAGTCGGCGCTAGTGATACACAGCTGAACTTGTCAATTCACTTGTCTCTTCCTCTTCCTCTTCCTCGTCCTCTTCCTCTTCATACACGTGCACAATGAAGACGGTATGCATCGTCGGTGCAGGTCCCGCTGGCCTCGCCAGTGCCAAAGTGCTGCTTCAGACGGCACAATTCGCCGTCACCATCTTCGAGCAGGCTGACAAGATTGGGGGTATTTGGAATATCAACCAAGAATCGCCGAGTAATGGCTTCTTGCATCCAGACACGCCCACCAATCTCTCGCGGTTCACGGTCGCCTTTTCTGACCTGGACTGGCATTCTGTGGGGCTCGATACGGTTCCTATGTTTCCAAAGGCATGGCAAGTGAATAGATATCTCGAAGCCTATACCAAGAAGAATATTCCCAGCAACGTGTTCTGGTGCGGTTGCAAGGTTGTCAAGACAGAAGTCGTAAAGGAACGATGGCAAGTCACTATTCGTGACGGCAAAGGAGACGAGAGTGTACACCAATTTGACCATCTGCTTCTGGGATCGGGTTTCTTCTCACAACCTCGACCCATCCATCGAGACGTGCCCAATGTAGCGTCGGATCTCGGCGTCAAAGCGATACACAGCTCGGAATTCCGAACTCTGAATGACCTATTCGTCGATCCTGCTGATGCTACTGGTAAAACGATATTGATGATTGGCGGTGGCAACTCTGCAGGTAAGTGGACAGGCTTCCTATGCTGCACTCAACACCCGAGTTGACACAACATAGGTGAAGCTGCAGCTGCCGTTGCCCAACAGTTGTCCGATGCTTGCTATAGTCCAACCACAGGCTCGCAAAACCTATACAAAGGCTGCAGAATTGTACATGTAACGCCGCGGCCGCTCTATGCCCTTCCCCCGTACAATCCTATCGACGAGCAATATCAGGCGTTTGTTCCACTGGATCTGAAATTGTACGATCTCTCCAAGCGTCCTGTGGGTCCCATCATGGGCAACGCGGGAGAAGTCAGTCCTGTTGTCAAAGATATGATTCATAGAGCACTCCAGACTCAAATAGGGGGCGATCAATCCGATCTAGCAAGTCCTGCTTTGACGATTCCCTCCCAGGAGCCACGATCACCAGTATATGTCGCAATATCCGAAAGCTATCCCGAGTTTGTAAGGAGCGGCTTGATTGAAGTTGTCGCTGGCAGAGTGGTAGAGGTCAAACAAGAAGCAGGAGTGTCAAAGACATGTTCTGCGAAAGTCGAAAACGCCGAAACCACACTCCACTTGTCCAACATCGGAGCCATCATCTACGCAACCGGCTACTCGCCCTCAACAGCGCTATCTTTCCTCCCTTCCGACGTGAAAGAAAAACTCCATTATGACCCGACCAGTGCCCGCCTACCCCTGATCCTTTCAGGTTGGCAAACCATGTCCCCAGCCGTCCCAAGCCTAGCACTCATCGGTTTCTACGAAGGGCCATATTGGCCCATCATAGAAATGCAAGCGCGCTTCACCGCCCAACGCTGGCTATCCCCAACGCAATCTCCCACCGATCCAAACCCGTACGAAGAAACCTCCAAACTCGTCGCCCTCAGAAACTCCATGAAATCCCACAACCTCTTCATCCCCCAATACTGGTTCGGAGACTACTCGGGCTACATGGAACAACTCGCCTCCCCCTTCTCTTCCCTTCTCAACCTCATCCGAAATGACTCACCCTTCGATTCCCCCCGCCACGGCCCTGTCTCACCTGCCAGATACCTCTGGCCGGGCGACGACATCCAACAAGCCACTTCCACGATGCACGATCTCCACCACATCTGGCGCGAATGCACACTCGAAGGAAAATTCGTCGCGCGAGCCGTGTTTCGCGCTTTACAAGGAAATTGGAAATATCGTCGCACGATTCAGGAGCCTCATCATCATCATCATGAAGACCTCGGTTCCGCAAAATTCCATCCCCGAAAACCCACAGATGAAAACTTCGATCTGGAGTATCTATATATTGAACAATCGACCAACGATAGCGACGAGAACAGCAACCTACCACCACCAACACCACCGCCAGAATCCATCCCACCGCGCACGAAACCCTACTGCTACAACTCCAAATACGTATACCGCTACTCTGAAGTCCGCGACGAACTGAGCATATGGTCCGTCGGTGCATCCGACTCAACTTCTCCTTCTCCTCCTCCTCCTCATCCTTTCAAAGTCGCCAGCCTTCTCCAAATTCTGAATTTCAAATCCAAATCCCAATTCAAATCCCAAGCGACAAAAGAAGAAAAAGAAGAAGAAGAAGAAGAAAACACGGGAATTATAGCTCAAGCGTCAGAATCTTCCCTACGTGAACGAGATGAAGAAAAAGAAGAAAAAGAAAAAGAAGAAGAAGATTCGAAAATAGATTATACATTTCCAGTGCAAGGGATTAGTTTGAGAGAGTGGACGAAGGAGGAAGTTTGGATGTTATCATCATATGCTCGACTTGG
>JH792480.1:167617-184700 GCA_000291705.1 Sphaerulina populicola P02.02b
AAGAAGAAGAAGAAGAAGAAGAAGAAGAAGAAGAGAGGGAGAAGAACAAATATGTAGTGAAAACAGAGTATTTTAGATAAGATAGATAGGAGAGGTAAGTAATGTCTTTTTGGTGTGACTGCCTAGAGAGAATAGTTCATGAAATATCGGATGGGTATATATATATATATATACCTATATGTTCAGTCTGGTATATAAGGTAGACCAGACCGTAGGTAAGGTAGTTTCAAGTGAGGAAAAGAAAAGAAGAAAGAAAATTCACTTCATATATCCTCTGCTCATCCGCTCATTGCATCGCATCCTCATCCTCTCATCCTCATCCTCATCCTCATCATCGCCACGTCAATTGCCCAAAATCGGAAAATGGAAAAGAATCCAATGTTAACCATAAGTCCGGGTCCAATGGGAAATCGTCTCCTCCTCCTACTTCTCCTCCTCCACTATTACTATAAACCTCTCCTCCTCCCCCTCCCCCCATCATCGAAGCGCCAAAAGGAGAGTGAGAAGAAGGAGGACCAGTTTCCACAGAGTTCACGACCCGATTCATGGGCGTCGTCATACCGGAAGAGGATGGCGATGGTTGTGTGGGTTGGGCAAGATTGAGGTGATGATATTGTGACGCGGTCGAAGCAGAATTAGAATAATGAGTCGAAGAAGAAGATGATGACGAGCTGTTGTGGTGGTATTCAAATGCTCGTCCATTCGAAGGGGTTCCAGTTTCCAACAATGCACTCAAATGAGGCGGTCTTTGCTGTTGTTGTTGCTGTTGTTGTTGCTGCTGCTGCTGATGATGAGGAGGAGGATTCGTCGTCGTCGTCGTCGTCGTCGCCGTCATCATTCGATGGACTTCTTGCTGTAATTCTTCGAGGACAATGTTGTATCTCAGACTAGGTGCGTTGGCTTCGGTTGCGTCTACTAGATGTTGTTGCACAGTTTGTGCGAGTTGGAGGAGGTCGTCTTCGTGTAGAAGAGGTGGGCTTGTGCTTGTTGATGATAGTTGCGATGGTGCGGGGGAAAGGGGTGGCAAGTGGCCGTTTTTGCGTTGGATGAGCCAGATGTAGACGATGGAAAGGGCATTGAAGGAGACGAATTGCGTGTACCTAGACGACGCACGAAAGTATGAGCAACTGTCTCTTGGGCTGTCCAGCTATGGGCAGTGATGATGTACTTACCAGAAAGCCTGAAAAATGTGCTTGTTGAACGACGTTGCAAGAATGGTATCCAGTGTAGACTGGGCCGCAGCCATGCAGGTCTGAACTTGTGCCTCTCTCAACCCAGAATGCGAAGAATCCACCAACAAGCTCGGCCGGTTAATCAACATTTGAGCGTGGGCATGCGCGAGTTGTAGCACAGTGATTTGTCTTCGAAAGATGGGAATCAGGCTCGAAGGATGAATGGCGCCGGAGAGGACGACAGGCAACGAGGCGTGCCAGGCGTCTGTCTCCGCATTCAGCTTTGCAGCCATTCCTAGTTTTTGGAAGCTCTTTTTCTTGTTGTTCTCGGACAGATACTGCTCGCGTGCGGCTGTCTTGACGATGCGGGTCACTTGCGCGTGGAGAATAGATGCTTTGATGACACTATCACCTCGTGTCTGAGTGGCCATGCTGCCCAAAGCGGTCAGATCCTCGTCGTCGATTGCATCTGGTAATCGCTGGTCCACATCGTCGAGATTGATCAGGGGCGGAACGCCTTTGATGACGGAGAGGTACGTGTCGAGGGTAGAGCAGGCCCAGAAAGCGCGTTTGCGACATTCCCGAGCGACTGCGTCTTTGGTCCAATTCTCAGACCGGTGTAAACCTATATTGAAGAGTAACTGTACGGTAGTGCCAAACAAGTACCACTGTGCCATCATTATCAGATTAGCTGTCCCTCCAGCAAGAGAGATTCGAGCGGTGGTGGTGGACTCACAGCTTCATCTAGAAGGACAGGTCAGCAGAAACTTCGCCACACAGGACATTATCATGTACATACTCGGGCGCGATGACTGCAGCAAGAACAAACACGACGCAATTCTCGCTTGAACACTCTCCAGCGTTGCTCGACCCGTCTCTCGCTGTAGCCTCGCTTGTGCCATCTGGTATAAACGCTCACTGTCTGCTCTAATGCGCTCGTCTGGATCCAAAATCTCCTCTCGGTCGTCCACATTGAGCAAACGAGCGGCAGCCAACACCACCAGCACGACAGCTTCGCGAGCGGGAAACCTCCGGGCAGGATGTCGTCCCTGTTCTTCGGCTTCGTGAAACGATTCCAGCCACACCAGGACCGTGCCCTGATGCAAGAATCGATACGTCGGCATGGCAAGGTTAAAATAATGCTGTACCAGCGTCGACGTGATATCACGAGGTGGTAGACGGAAGGCGCTGCGATCTACAGGCGGGGCCTGTCGGTCGCCATGAGTGAAGATGGAGCCCACGGGCGAGGGCTCCTCCGGATGGATACAATTGACTTTGGTCCCATCTTCCTCGAATCGCTTCCAAGCTCGACGGAGGAAAGACCAGGGGCTCGGTCCTAGATCCTGACCAGCAAACACGTTTCCGCCACCACCACCAACGCCGCCGCCGCCGCCGCAGCAGCCGCCTACACCGCCAGCGCCTTCTGGAGACGAAGTTCGTGACGCCTTGACGCTGGCCTCCGGTGGCTGGTAGGTGGTCTGCGGTGCTCTCACCACGGGCTCAAAATGGGATGGATGATGATTGATCGGGCTAGTGAATGTGAAGCCCGCTTGAGCGCCAGCTGGGGGAAGATGGTTGTTGCTGCTGCTGCTGCTGCTGCCGGTGCTTCTCGTCTGTGGCTGGACGGGTCTACCGCGTGTGTAGCTCGCCAGGTATGTACATCGCGATCCGTTGGAGTGGCAAGCTTGACAGGGCAGCTCGCCGGTACATTTTCTCTTGCGGGACTTGCAGTCGTCGCAGGCTGAGACTAGCGAATTAGAAGACGATTCCGTATTCGAGGGCTACCTACCTCCTACCGATACAGATGTATCAGTGATGCAGCAGGACATATCACGTACCTCTGGTGACTTTTTGCCTCTTGGCCAGTCGTTCGTCGGAAGGGCCAAAGGTGAGGGAGGCTTGTCGTTGTTGCGGTTGATGATGTTGTTGTTGATGTGGTGGTGGTGGTGGGAGTGGTAGTGGTAGAGGTGGTGGTGGTGGTGGTGGCGGTGGTGGTGGTGACTGTTGTTGTTGTTGTTCTTGTTGGTGGTGGTGTTGAGAATGCTGTGGGTGTTGATGTGGATGTTGTTGCACGGGAGACTCGCGCGTGGTGGTGGTGGTGGTGGTGGTGTTGGTGGTGGAGGCTGCGGTGTGGGCGGGACTGGTCGCAGCCATGGACGGAGTAGTGCAAGTATCGGAAAAGAGGGCGGAAAAAGAAGTCCCTACCGCCCCATAGAACTAAATCGTCCTAAATCTCTAGGTTATTACGGGAAGAGCCTTAACTAGGATGGTCAGGTAATCATCACCGTCCGGCGTCATATTCTGGAATAATTCTAATAACCTTAGGGCCCGTTCGGTATTTCCTTATAGCTTTTAACAACTACCTTTACACTACCGATATAGCGTAGAATTCTAACCGTCTTATAACTAAATATTTCTAATTGCTATAAGACGTCGCGTTCGGTTTCTTCCCTTGTAGCTTATAAGTATAGAACTAGTGTATACTCTAAAAAGTATACTACGTAATCGATAATACCTGCCCTAGGAGGTCGTAGTACCTCCTAGTATCTTTCCTTTATCGATTTCTCGTCCTTAGAGAAAAATTCGTCTTATCCTCGCTACTACTATACCAATGGATCTCAATAGTATACTTAACGGTAACTTTGGTAGTAACTCGTAGTACCCCGGCGTAGAAGATAAGTTTCTAGAGCTCTCTACTTCGTTCGGTTTACCTAGATTCGATACACTCGCATTCGATCCAAACGGCGATATAACTACTAGTAATACGCCGTACAGTTGGGTATTATTACCTCCAAGAAGTAGTAGAATTCCGCTATCTTCGCCGTCGTCGCTAGCTACGGTTATAAGCTCTCCCTCGAAACGTACTGCGAGCGAGGTTAGCGGTCTTACTACTCGTAGTACACCTAGTCCGTCGGACTCTATAAGCCAAACTAGGTCAGATACGCCGGAATCATCAAAACGACGGAAATCCTAAGGTCTACGGATGAAATAGACGGTACGGATAGTAGCAGAACTTTTGAAGCAGATAAAGGAGTATTGTAATCAGCGAGAGGGCAACGGTTGGAAACTATAGGCTTTAACTGCTATAACGGCGGCTATCCGAGAGACAATAGACCCTAGAACGATATAGTCTACGCTCCTAGATACGGACCGAGTAGCGAGTAAAATCGTGAACCTCTATACGGACTAGAAGCTCTAGAGTACCTATATCGACCAAAGTGGTTAGTAGCGTGATTCGTCCGGCTGTCCTAGCGCTCTACTAGATATATTAGATACATATTTTAAGGCACATCCGAACGCGGCGAAGTTCCGTAGTAAACCGTTAGAAAACGAAGCTAAGCTAGATGCTCTATTCCGCGGTACGAGCGCTACTAGCGCTAGTGCAGTTAGGATTGATATCGCTGCCTCCGAGGACTTACCGGTAGACGAGGTATTATTACTATATACACCTACCAATCTACCTAATTCGATATATTAGTTACGTCGCTCTGTAGCTCTTAATATAGCGAGGGCAAAGAAGAACTAGTCTCGCCTACTATCGGCTGCAGTATAGGTTACTACTGGACTCGAGTCTTTAATAGACGCTATGCGGGAGTCGACGGCGCTTGTACGTCTACGGATACTACCGGAACGAGAGCTCGCCGAGCTACTACGTACGCCGCTATTCGAGTATATAAGTAGGTCGGATAGGAGAGAGGCTGCGGCTCTTATTCGAGGTAAAGGTACTCCTAAAGTACATTACTTCCTCGGCGAGGATATCGAGGACCAGGTCGCTCGTATAGAGTTATTAGTACGTTCATTAAGTAGTAGCGGGGCGGTAGTAGGGGTTACTAGTAATAGTGAAGGTAGCGTAGACCTGTAAGTACTCGTTTGTTTAGTATACCCTTACCGTTAGTTTTATCTATACTTACTCCTACTCTAGCGCTTAAGCTCTACTATCGTCCTTCCTTAGAGACCCTGGCCCTAATACCCTAGTATCTTATCGCCTACGAGTCTATAGACTACTGTAGCCTCGAAGATACCTACCAATACCTCTAGCGATTCTGCTATATATCGTCCTACTAGGCTATCTTGATAATGCAGAGTCGCCTCCTATCCCCGATCTTGTCTAAGTATAAACTGGACTACCGCTATACCCTAGAGCCTAGAAGCCCGTATACTCCCCTTAAGTACGTCTTCCGTAGGTACTCCGCTAGTAGTATAGATATACTAATGTCTTCCAAGCCTTATTACTAGGACGCAATACTATTGATCGAGAGCATTAGCTATACTAGTCGTTTGATACTAGCTAGCGTAGAGAAAGACCCGTAGAATATCGGCTAACCGATAAGAGATTATAGGCCGTATTCTACCCTAAGTAGAGGTACTAGGTGCATTGCCAAAGTTCTTGTTATATCGCTAGCGATCGATATAAGCCCGAAAGCAGAGTATACTCGCTATAACGATATAGATCGGGATATTAGGCTCTAGGGTATCGAGGTAGTCTTTTAATAGTTGGATTGTCTCTAGCTACACTAGACACTCGTCGTCGTACTGGACTAAGGCTGCTGCGGCGCGGACTAAATTAGCAAGTACTGCAGCTATATAGTATAGTGTATAGTATGTAGTGTATAGTGTATACTATATGCTGTATGCTGTGTGCTGTGTGCTGTGTGCTGTATACTGTATACTGTGTGCTGTATGCTGTATGCTGTGTGCTGTGTACTGTGTAGTGTAGTGTATAGTGTATAGTATAGTGTGTAGTATGTAGTATAGTATGTAGTATGTAGTGTAGGTATGTAAGATAGTACATATATAACGGCAGTAGCATTGTCTCTTACGAATAAAATGACAATGCTAGGTACTAACAATAACGGGAAGGAACAATAAAAGTAACAATAGGAGTAATAATAAATACAAAGCCGAGTTCTTTATCGTTTAATCGATAAATATACTATTATTAGATATAGGGTAGTATACTCGAGGGCTACTAGTCTAATTATTTTCCCGTCTTATTCGTATAGATCTTACGGTCAAAATGATCTATCTATGTGATGGTTCTGTGTACGTAAGGGTATACGTAACAGAGGTCCGAGGTGTGAAAGGTATAAACAATATACGGCTTGCTATCTGAGGCACAATAACTCTGCTCCTCCTCCTAAGAGGAGAGCCCTCGCTATATACGCAAGCTATCCTATTGCCTACTCCTTACTACCGGCACCGCCTCCTCTTAGGCAGCAGCCGATGACCGGTTCCCTCGGGAACCTTCTTAATTTAGAGCGTCCTCGATCGGTAGGATACCCCTTTACGCCGGATCGCCGGGGGACCGCCGGGGCATCGCTAGGGCTTTCCGGCCCGAGCGGCACGTCCCGCCCAACTCGCCGGGGGACCGCCGGGGCATCGCTAGGGCTCTTCTACCCTAGCGTATTACAGACGCCCCCTCTTAAGGCTAATGTCCTTAGTAGCGGCAGGTTATTAGTCCCCTACGTATTCGCCCTACGAATAGGGTCGACGTCTGCTCTCGTCTAGGTATCGCGTAGAGCTAGCGCATACCTGTAGGATGTCTATGCCTTAGCATTAGTAAATATTGTATGCGTTTTTCTTCTTATGTTCGCGCGTTGCGAGACGTCGCTAAGAATGTTTGCTCGTAGTCGCGTCGCGAACCTCGTAGGTAGTAGTCGGGAATGCGCGGTAGTATCGCTATAGGGATAGAATACTTCAATAAGTTCGTCGCGCGTTCTGCGTTCCTCTTATTCCTTTCTATTAACAACTAACCCGTATACTACAATTTCTGCCGCCTACGATTCTACTATCATTGTACCCTAATAGATACACTTATTATCCCTCGTTCCTTTTCCCCTATCTTGCAGCCCGTTCTTCTTCGTTGTCCCCGTCGTTTTTTACCGACTATTATAGCGTTTACCCGGGGTTGTGTTACGATTCCCTTTTCCGTATTATTTATAAAAGAGGTCGTACCTAACGATTAGGACTATAGATAGTCCGACGCAGAACAAGACGAGACAGGGTACATTGCGATATGTTTGCGCTACGCAAAGTCAATCGCTATAGGCCGAGTCTGCAATGCGCCGGCGCATCGCGCCTACGACAACTACGCTACCAACAATAAAGGCGGGTACTATAGTGTAGGGAGGGTAAGTATCAGTCCGTCCGCCGGGGGTTCACCTTGCTAATAAGTTCGTATACAGACCGTACCGCGCCTATTAAACAAAGTAATAGCCGTCTAGCGCCTAAAGGACGCATGCGACGAGAGGTAGAGGGGACTTACGGAGGGTTACCCTACGGATTCCGCGGAGGCCGCGCGCGCCTTAGCGGAGGGGGACGACGAATACTACCGCTAGGCAGTGCGCCTGTACCTAATAGCGCGTACCCTGAATCGAGAAATCTACGCTATCGAGGTAGCGTGCCGTCGATCTGGTACTACCGTAGGTCCGCTATCCCTCGCGCCGCGCTCGATATAGGACTTTTAGAGCCTAATGCTCTCGGAGCAGTTACGCTCCCTAGGTCGTTACCCTATGCAAGGCCTATCTCAACGCCTACAAGGGTCGCTAGCGGTAAGTTCTTGACGGTGCTCCCCGTTCTCGGTCTCTAGCTAACTAGGTCGCAGCGCCCGTCTACTACCGTAGCAGATGCTTTTAAGCAGACGCGTATACGCTTTTACTAGGTAGTGCCTACCGTAGTATCGCGACTAGACGAGTCCTCGGCGGACCCTCGCGTCTCGCCCCGTCTACAAGCAACCCTCCCGGCACCGCCGGTAGGCCGGGGTAGTCGTCGGGGTAGTCGGCCCGTAGTATACTCCTCCGACGAGGAGGATCTTCTAGCCCTAGTAGCGACGCCGGTGACCTCCCGTCGCCGTAGTAAGAAAGTGCGTAAGCTGTCCTCGTCCCTAGAGCGGGGCCCGGTATTGCTAGACTTTGTACGGGATGCCTTTCCTATCCGACGCCGACCTAAGACTAGTGTCGCCCCCGAGTCGGTAGCTAATACGCCTTCTCTTTCGCGTAGCGGCCCCCCGGTAGTCACTACTCGCCCCGCAGCCTCTGTTCGGGACTCGCCGGCGCGTACCCCGGCGGCTCGCCGTTAGCTAGTTGTCTATAAGACGCCTCGCCGTACGACGGCGGGTCGCGTCGTCCCTCGGACGCCGTATAGCGGTCGCCTTACGAACACCGCTTATTCTCTATCGCCCGGCTACATCGCCGGGTACGATTTCAATACCCTAGAGGGGATCGCCGCGGCTACTCTGGACCGGGCGTTATATCTGCGCCGCAATACCGGTTGTATAGCGCTAACCTCGCCTACGTCGCGCTCCGTCCGGGGCACTCCTCGCTCCGTCTATCGTAGCGGACGCCTAATCAAGAATCCTTGGTTGTCTCGGCGGTTCGACGATAGGTACGACGAGGAGGACGTAAGTAACGACTAGGAAATAGAGGACGTACTAGCCTAAGAGACAGAAGCCCTCCTAGATAAGGATTTTCTTATAACGGGCGGTCTCCCTAGCGGGTCCCCGGCGCCGGCTACCGTCGCGCTACTAGATATAGCCCCTCCTCGCGCGCCCGTCGAGGCACCCTCGTTTCGGGGCTTTTCGCCGCTACCTACGGAGCGCGAGGTTCCTCGGGGCCTATCGCGTCTAGCCTCCTACCTAGCGATTCCCTTCCGCTCCTCCGTCCCTCTTACCTAGGAGCCCGTACGCGTCGCGCCCCTAGCGCCTTTACTACTATCGCGTCTATCAACATCCGCCGGCCCCTAGGTCGCCCCGTCGCCGTCGCCGTCGGTTCGTCGGCAGTCGAGCCCGCTAGTCCTAATACATCTAGGTCCGCGACTAGTATGTTCGCCTAGCCGCGAGTACGAACCTACGCTCGACCTAGTAGAGTAGGGTCGCGAGGTCGTCCTCGGCGGGGACCGACTTCCTAATATCGATTTTCGGACGGCGTCTAATATAGACCACGACGGGCTAGTACACCTTTTGCGGGACATCCGCCGTTTCCTTACGGAAGCGGAGGTCCTAGCCCCGCTTAGAGAGATCTATCGGTTGCCTCCCTACCGGGCCCGTCAATAGGCTATAATATAGGCAGACTATAGCTTCTAGCGAGAGGAGTACCTAGCCGACTACGAGTTCGGTCCTGCTCGGCAGGCGGTACCTAAGGCCTCGGGGGTCACTCGGGACCCTACGCCGGTACAAGTTAGTAACTATACTATAGCTAAGGCGCCTTCGGCCGAGGGTAGCGTAGGTAGAGCGCGTATAAGGGGAGGGATATTAGGCATATTTGGTAGGAGGTAGCCGGGGGTTCGCTAGGTGTTCGATAGTTGGTCTTTTTGCGCTATATACTTTTCTTTTTCCTACTACTCGCTCCCCTAGGGGATGCCCGCGATGCTTTCTATTCATCTAGCAGCTTACCTATGTTCTCGAAGTTGTCCTCCGGTTCCTAAGTGTTAAAGTCCTTATCGTACCCCTTCTACCTAAGTCTGTATTCCGTTTCTCCCTTCCTCCTTCTTTCGTCTACTATCTTGTCTACTTCCTATACTTCGGTACCGTCGGCGGTAATATCGGGGGAAGCTACGTTCGCTAGCGGAGCGCCGGGCCTTTCGTAGAAGGGACGTAGGAGGGAGATGTAGAATACCGGGTAGATACGGTAGGTGTTTGGTAGAATCAGTCGGTACGCCTACTAGCTGTCGCCGACCGCTTTGTCGACCCGGAATAGGCCTAGGAATTTGAGGGACAACTTCTTGCTAGGTTAAGTCAATTTCAAATTCTTTGTACTTAGGAGTACTAAATCTCCCTTAGCGAACGTCTACGGAGTGTAGTAGTCGTTGTGCTAGCGCTGCTACCGCTTCTGCGCTTGTTGTATACGGGTCGAAGCCTCTGCTCGTACCCGTTCTAGTAGCTGGACTCTGTCTGATACTGCCGGCGCCTCCCCTTTATAGTGGACGTCTACGTCTAGCGCGGACTACCGGGGATGTTTGCTATACACTATTATAAACGGAGTTTCGCCGGTAGTCGCGTATACCGCATTGTTGTACGCGAATTCCGCGTATAGTAGTAGGGACGCCTAGTTATCCTACCTATTAGACGTAAACATCCGAAGGTAAGCTTCTACCGTCTGGTTCTAGCGTTCTGTCTAGCCGTCTGTTTAGGGATAGTATGCGGTACTTAGTCGTCGCTTTATTTGGTATTAGTAGCAAATCTCGGTCTAGAATACCGAGGTAAAGATCGTACCTCGGTCGCTAACGATTCCCTTAGGAAGCCCGAATTTGGTACCTACCTACGTTATAAACACCTTAGCGAAGTCCCTTGCGGACCAAGTTTCTTAGGCCGGGATATACAACGACATCTTCGATAGCCTATCGACAATAACTAGTATAGAGTCGTACGTAACCCCGCGGTGCTTCGCCGGGGGTAGCTTAGTAATGAAATCCAAGGAGATCTCTTCCTATACGTTTTCTAGTATAGGGAGTAATTTCAGCTCCCCTAATAGTATCGTCCTAGGTGCTTTGGACTTCTAGTATACATCGTAGGTCCTACAATATTCTCTTACGTCCTATCGAAGTTCTAGCTAGTATAACGAGCGGTAGACCAATTTTAGCGTCTTATCTTCGCCGAAGTGCCTAGCGAGGGCGGAGTCGTAGAAATTGGCTATAATTTCCGCTCGAACGGCCGGTTCGTTCGGAACGTAAAGCCTCCCCTAGTACCGTAGCAAGTCCTTGTTATCGAATATCTAAGGGGGTAGCTTACCGCCGCGGGTTCGCCGGGCATCCTTTTGCTCGTTCCTCTTACGGGCGACGAACTCGTCCCGTTACTACAGCGAGGCTACGAGACTTCTGAAGGGTTGTCCTACGTCGCCGCTTGCAGTCTAGCTCGCGAGTAGGACCCTTACTATTAAGCGTAGTATATAGTACATGCATTCACTAGTACTAGCGACCGGAGTTGTATCGCGTAATATCGCCGGGGGTTCGCCGGGCGTTTCCGAAATTTCGGTCGTAGACTCCTCGCTACTTGCTATACCAACTTTACCGCCTAGGATTCGTACAGCTATAACTGCGACATTCGGGTCGGCTAGTTTGAGCTTGTATTAGAGGGTTAGTAGCAATTAGTTGACCGCTTCGTTCTCGGTCTAATAGTCCGCTCGTCTCGAGGGGCTATCTACTAGGTTGGTCTTCCCCGGCCGGTAGTATATCTCGAAGTCGAATTGACCTAGATATACCGCCTATCGGGCTTGTTGCCCGTTTAGCTTCTATATCGTCTAGATACCCCTTAGGTTGTTATAATCGGTATATACCTAGAGTAGGGTATATACGTCCGCAAAGAAGTGCCTCTAGACTTTGAAGCTATAGACGACTACTAGGAGCTCTTAGTCGTAGGTTTCGTAGTTCCGCTCCGCCGACGATATCTTCCTTAACGTAAAGGCGATAGGGTGCTATCGGTCGTTATAGAGCTGCGTTAGGATTCCGTACAGGCCGTAATCGGACGCGTCGGTCTCCAGTCGTAGGGGCTTCGCCGGGTTGTAGTAGCGGAGTATAGGGGCGGAAGTGAACATCTGTTTCAACGCCTAGAACGCCGCCTCTCCGGCTCCCGTCTATTAGAATTCGCCTTTCTTTAGAAGGTCGGTTATTAGGGCTGTTACCTTCGTATACCCGGCTATAAAGCGGCGGTAGAAATTGGCGAACCTAAGGAAGGATTATAGTTCTTTTAGGTTGCTTGGAGAGGGCTATTCGGTAATCGTAGCGATCTTCTCTAGGTCGGTATATACACCCTTACGGTTTACTCGGAATCCAAGGAACGCTACCTCGCTTTGTACAAAGGTACACTTCTTTAGGTTAACAAACAACTCCGCCTGTTCTAGCCTAGCGAGTACCCGGCGGACCGCCTCCTAGTGCTTCTCGATGTCGTCGTAGTAGGTATAAATAAGGATGTCGTCTAGGTACACTACTAGGATGTCGTCGAGAAGCCCGGCGAGGGCCCGGTTGACGTACGCCTAGAATGTGGCCGGGGCGTTAGTTAGCCCGAAGGGCATTACCTTGTATTCGAAGTGTCCGTAGCGCGTTCGGAAAGCGGTCTTCTATTCGTCGCCTACGCGAATACGAATTCGGTAGTATACGTCCTTAAGATCTAGAGAGGTAAAGTACTTCGCGCTAGTAAGACGCGTAAGGCTTTCGTCGATAAGGGGGAGAGGGTACCGGTCCTTGATCGTAATCGAATTCAAGGCGCGGTAGTCGACGCATAGTCGCAAGGTACCGTCTTTCTTTAGCACAAACAACAGCGGAGCCCCGGCGGGGCTAGTACTATATACGATTCGTCCCTATTCTAACTCCTTGCGGAGGTATTCCTAGAGGACTTCAAGCTCGCGCTAGGAGAGGTAGTATAGGGACCCGAAAGGCGGTTCCTTACTATCTATTAGCTCGATAGCGTAGTCGGTCGCCTTGTAGGCGGGAAGGATCGCCGCGGAGTCGTTGTCGAACATATAGCGGTATCCTTCTAATACGGCGGGTAGAGCGACCTGCTTTGCCTCGCCTTGGTTAATCGCGTAGATCTAGAGGGTCGGGCCCGAGCCTCCCCGGGGGTCCGCTAGGCGTAACTATCCTATTATAAAGATAGGGGAGGAGTCTTCCCTTGATTCGCGCTATAACCTCTTTAGAGAAACCCTTTCGAAGCTAGAGACAGTTAGTCCCTATCGCTAGGTACCGGGACCGTTCTAGATATCGATGCCTAGGGTCTTTAGAGAATATCGTCTAAGGAGGATAGAAGGCCTATCCTAGTCGACACCGTAGGCGAGAATCTTCGTCGTCCGGGTATCCCCGCTAGAGTCGCTGAGTTTTAGAGGGAACTCGTAGGCGCCGTAGTAGTAAGTCTTATAGGTCGACAGCTATCGGAGCGACGGGAGTTAGGCTTCGACTCGGGCTAGGCCCAATTCTACCGCTACCTTCTAGCTGATCGTAGTTACCTAGGCGTACGTATCGAGAGCGACTCGTATAGGCTTTATACCTTCGCTAGTAATAACAGTTCCTATAGTTTCGACAATATCCTTAGACTCAATAGGTCGGGGACCCGTCGCGTTCTAAGTATTCGCGACGAGCCTAATTAGTTTTTTGGCTAGACGGGGGTTCGGTTAGGATTATTACGCTTTAACGGACAGTCTGGACGGATATGTCCTATCTTGCCGCACTCGTAGCACTTTAGTCCCGAGTAGTCCCCTTTGTCTAGAGCGGCTTTTGCGGCCGCGCCTGATTTCGGAGTTTCCGCCGGATTGGTACGCGGCTCCCTAGCGTCTCCCCGGCGATCTCGATCTTTAGATTTCGGCTTGTTGTTACTAGACCGCCCTTCGCCGCCTAAGGTTCTTAGGTAGTTCTTCTCGATCTAGGTCGCTAGGTTGACTAACTCGTCCCGTGTTTTAGGGATCGAATTGTAATCGACGATCCTACGGCGGGTCTCCGGGTACAACCGGGCGAAGAACTAGTACAGCTACTGCTTAGGAGTATACCGTTCGAGCTATACCTCGAGAGTCTCTAGATACGTTAGGAACTCCCTTAGGGACTAGTTAGTACGTTGTCTAGCGGACGTATAGTCTAGGTACGCCTAGAGCAATCGAGCGTTTAGGTCGTCTAGGAGGTTAAGTAGGAATTGCTTAAAGTAATCCTAAGTCGTACCCTTACGTTCGGCCTCGGTTATTCGCTACTAGTATGCGTACTAGCGGTCCCTTAGGGTATATCCCTTAGCGAGGTACTGTATTACCTAGGTATATCTCTCGGTTTCCCGTTAGAAGGACCGCGGATTCTAAAGAAATACGACTTCGCAAGACATTACGAAGTCGCCGTATTCCTTTAAGGACTTCCCCTCGTATTCGCTAGGGGCCTTTACCGAGCGTTTAGGTAGAGGGGCGATATCGGTTTCTGTAGTATATCGCTTGTAGCCGCGGCTATTCTAGAGATCGGCTACCTCTTGGATTAGTAGTAGACGCTCCTTTTCCGCCCTTAGGCGGGCGATGTCTTTCTGAAGGTCGCTTGGCTCCTCGCGTTCGACGGCGATTTCCGGCTCGGAATCGTCCTAGTCTTCTAGCTGGATACTAGCGATAGCTTCCGTAGATTCCTCCTAGTCGAGCAGTTCTCGTACGCGTTCCGTATCGACGTCGGTAGAGGAAGATTGTTCAGTAGAGGCCTGTTCTAGTACAGAGGGGTTCCCCGGCGAGTCGCTAGGATTCTATCGGGTAGAACGTCCTCCTACTATTGTTCGGACCTTTCCCTTGTAGTTAAGGTACGAGAGTTATTATATAATGGTTCTGTATGCGTAAGGGTATACGTAACAGAGGTCCGAGGTATAAAAGGTATAAACAATGTACGGCTTGCTATCTAAGGCACAATAACTCTACTCCTCCTCCTAAGAGGAGAGCCCTCGCTATATACGCAAGCTATCCTATTGCCTACTCCTTGCTACCGGTACCGCCTCCTCTTAGGCAGTAGCCGATAACCGGTTCCCTCGGGAACCTTCTTGATTCAGAGCGTCCTCGATCGGTAGGATACCCCTTTACGCCGGATCGCCGGGGGACCGCCGGGGCATCGCTAGGGCTTTCCGGCCCGAGCGGCACGTCCCGCCCAACTCGCCGGGGGACCGCCGGGGCATCGCTAGGGCTCTTCTGCCCTAGCGTGTTACAATCTACGATGTTGTATAGTCGGGCTCCTTATAAATAATCGTATATATAACGTAAATCGATCGATAAATATACCGATTATTAGATATAGGATAGTATACTCGAGGGCTACTAGTCTAATTATTTTCCTATATTGTTCGTATAAATCGTACGGTCGATATAACCTATCAACAACCCGCGTAGGTAGAGCTCCTGTCGAGATATATATATAAATGTATTGCTTTTACGTTTATAAAGCTAAAGTAATATGCCAAGCCTTATAGTATAGTATTACTATAGGTAGGACAACGTATTTATAGGTATAGAAAGTACATTCAGCGTCTAATATTCTAGGAATTACCCGGTCGCGAGAATATCTACGTCCTCTCTATTATCCTATAGCCGAAACTCGTACTTATAATCCGCGGGTATAGCTTTATCGGCCTCCTCTCTACGGTGGTTATCGACGTAATCTTTCTATATACGCTCGGCCAATTCATCTCGGAATACGTCTATATCTGTCCGTAGACTATCAAACGGTACTGTAACTGTAGGCTCCGGCGCTACTCCTCTCTATTAGAAATGATTATCTAGGTCGCGCTCGAGTACTAGAATTGGCTTAACGGCACCTCTGACCGTCAAGAAGTTATGTAGCGTAGTATAGGCATATACTAGACGCGCCTGTATAAGATACGGGAACTCTGGAGCCGCCTCAAAAATCTAGAACCGACGCTTAAAGATACCGAATGTACGCTCTACTATATTACGTAGCGACGAGTGCCGTAGATTGTAGAGTTCTTTAGCATTCTCTGGCTTTAACCCGGCTATCTAGACCTCTCTAAGGTAGTAGCGGACACCGCGGTACGGCGTCAACGTTAGTCGAGAGTTCGAGTATCTAGCATCCGCCAAATAATACATTCTATCTAGTACTCTGAAGCCGTAGTAATCTACGGCGTCGTATAGTATACGTCCATCGTAAGCGGAGCCCTCCTATCTAGGTAGTACGAATATAAATAGCCTCCTATAGTCTACTATAGCGAGTACATTCTGCGATAGATAACCTTTCCGGTTACGATATCGGTATACGTCCTCTATCTTCGTATAGGCGTTAATATAACTGCTATCTAGCGCGCCGACAGTATGCTTAAAGTATAGCTAGTACTTTCCTCCCTTCCCGCGTATAATCTCGGCGTCTTCTCTTGTAGCTAGACGTACGACGACGCGGTAGAGCTATACAAGCTATAGTAGGACAGTATAGAAGATAGCGTAAATCGTAGATAGCGGGTAGTTGAAGGTCTCGGCGACGTCGCGGTAGGATCGATTTTGAGCTACTATATAGAGAAAACAGAGTAGTTTCTACTTACTCGAGATAGTATAGCCGTCCTTTAGGTCAATTATACTATGCAGCTTATCGAACTACGTAGGTAGAAAGCGCGAAAACCGTCGCATTCGAAGCGGGTATACTATTAGATCGCGTAGTTTACGCTCGCCGGCGAAACTATTAGTATATAGAGTGCGAATACTACCCCCTATCCGCGATATATATAGCTGAATCAACCGTACGGCTATCAATATAACTACGGCGTAATTCCTGCGAACGATAAACATACGACGCTCTTCCTCCTCCTCCTCTCTCTCTATTTCCGTCTTAACCTCTGTCTCTACCTCCGTCTCTATCTCTGTCTCGGCAACGGCAGCGGTAGGACCTATAGTGTGTAGATAGCGTAGAATGCGGGTCTTATAGCGAAGAGTTGGAAAAAGAGCAGCTTTTCGCTATAAGACGATTTAGCGCAAAAAACATAGGCGCCTTACCTAACGTAGCTATATAAGCGAATTCTGTAGGTATGGGTCCTTATAGCAGAGATTTCTGTCTTATAGCTAAATCTATAAGACGAGAAACCGAACGCGACGTCTTATAGCGCTTAACTCGTCTTATAGCACCTTAGCTATAAGCTATAAGCTGGAAACCGAACGGGCTCTAAGTTACAGACTTACAGTACCTATACAGGTAACAGCTCCAGTCACCACCACCACAACCACCACCATGTCCCGCTTCATCTCAGCCAACGCCAACGCCGACTCCACCTCCGAAGAAGACATCAGATGGCTCGCCGCCCAAGCCGCCATCGAAGCCACACGCTCGCAACCACGCCTCCCGCCAGGCCAACAAGAAGGCGGTAAATCCCTCTTCGAAACCCTCGAAGCCAACAAAGGTCCGTCTGTCAACAACACGTGTCGATCCACCCTCCTCCTGTCTCTCTCTCTCTCTCTCTCTCTCTCTCTCTCTCTCTCTCTCTCTCC
>JH792480.1:184789-213604 GCA_000291705.1 Sphaerulina populicola P02.02b
TCCTCGTCTCTCTCTCTCTCTCTCTCTCTCTCTCTCTCTCCCTCTCCCTCTCTCCTACTACTACTACTACTACTACTACTACTACTCCAAAACTAACAACTCAGGTTGAAACCCCTTCTCAAGCCGCAAAACAAGAAGCATTCGAGCAATCCCTCCGCCTGACCAATCAATTCCAATCCCTCGACGAAGACGATGTAGAATTTCTGGATTCGGTACTGGAAGCCACGAGGAGGAAGGAGGCGGAGATTCGACGGGAGACGAGAGAGTCGTTGGAGGCGTTTCGACAGCGGCAGGCGGATGCGGAACGGAGTGCTGCGAGCATTGCTGCTGCTGGAGCATCTTCTTCTACTACTGCTGCTTCGAATATTCCGGCTGGCGGTGCTGGTGATGAGGATACGACGACGACGTGGAAAGTGGGCCGGAAGAGGAGGAAGGGAAAGGAAGATGGGGTGTTTGGGGGTGTGAAGTTGCGGAAGGCTTCGTCGTCTACTACTACTCCTTCTATTACAACTACTACTGATGGTGGTGGCGGTGGTGGTGATAGAATCAAGAAGGAAACTACTGAAGTAGAGAAGGAAGAGAAAGTAGAAGAAGAAGAAGAAGAAGAAGAAAGAGAAGAAGACAACACAACAGCCGGGCAATCTGCGAAGACAAGCAATCATAAAGCTGCACCGAAGCCACAAGATCAGAAGAGCTCATCGTCAAATGAGAGTGGAGCTGCTGCTGCTGCTGCTGCAAGACCCAAACAGGATAAGCCAGGTATCACATCTGCTACTTCACCTGCCTCCACAATTGGTCTTGCAGGCCTCGTGGCATATGGCTCATCAGATGAAGACGACGACTAGGATCAGACTTTGTAAGACCAGACTTACAAATCAGATTCTTGACAAGATACGCAACATGTTGGCCAAGAATGAAAACTAAAAAAACTAAAATGAACAACATCAAATAAAAATCATTCATGGTTCGACAATGTGAATTCGTACGACTATCGACAGCCCTACTCTCATGCTGTGAGACATTATTGGCCTATGTACAAGGGCAAAAGTTGACACTGAACAGCAAGGCGCATGTCAATTGTGGTATCTCTCGATTTTTCCCGCGTACAAAAAAAGGTGAAAATGAAACATAAAGGGCTCGCCTGCTGTGATGATGACAAAAAAACACATGCGCGCGCCATATGCAGGCCGCTGGGGCTTCGAGGCCGTTCGTCGTCTTCTGCTGCGGTTCCTGCCCTCTCGCTTTTCATGCTCATGCGCAAGCGCTTCTTCTTCTTCTTCTTCTTCTTCTTCTTCTTCTTCTTCTTCTTTCTCTTCTTCTGCCTCGCATTCTCAGTGGCGCTCGGGCCACATTGCGCGACCGTCGGCAAAAGCATTTCTCCAGGAGCATGAAACGCTCGTTGAACACCAGGCCGTAAAAAAGTCCGTGCTTCATCCTATGTATAAGTGAGTGAGTGGTACACGACACCCGGTCGATGAACATGTCATTGGTGTGGTATGCAGTCAAATCCATTGCAACTGATACGCTGACAGCTGTGCTGGGTGACAGCCGGGATGGTGAGCGGGATGGATGCATGGGATCCAGCTCATGTTGCACGAGGGTTGAACCAGCTCATGTCTGTGTTCATCGGGTGACGTCCTGCAACCTCTTCGTGCGCTCCAGCTACTGCTTGACCTCTGCCTTTCTTCGGAGGGCTGTCAAGATAATCGGCTCCCGGGAAGATGGTCACGGTGCTGTCGCGATCCTCTGCTGGGCGAAGCGATAGACCAGGTGCTCTAGGTGGCGCGAGATCCTCAAGACCATCGTTGATATCAGTGGGTTTCATGATGCTCTCTGCGGGCTTTCTGGCAGCGGATGGTGTCCGAGGCGACGCCCACTCTGATGTCGGGCCCACTGCATGGCTCAACTTGGCTTTGGCAGGCTTGTAGCTGGTACCAGCACCTGGGAAGAAGCCAGTCGAACGACCTCGGGAAGGGACACGAGCGCCGTTCGAGTACACACTGCTAGTGGCCCGGCCTCGGTCGGCAGAGGCAACGTCTCCATTCATAGGTGTCCATGGTGTCTGTGCCTCATGGGGGTACTCGCTCGAGACGTAGCTACCGATGGTGGAGCGATTGTCATACGAGTTGATACTGGTCGCCTGCGAGCTGCGTGGATCCACGATCTGGCCTCTTTGACCTTCGCTGACCACTCCCGCACTTCCGGTCCTCGCAAACTCTTCTCTTGAGTCCATGAAGGCAGGAGAGCCTATAGCGACGTGTGAAAGGCGTTGCCCGTCGACGGTCTTGGTGAAGTCAATGTCGAGCGGCGGCATTAGAATGGAAGATGGAATCCGGGCGCGCTGCGTGTCATCCGAGTATTGGGAATCTCTGTCAACACCTTCACTGCTAGTATTGGACTTGATGTATGCCGACGGAATGTGCGACAGCGGATTGGCTCCTTCGGGGGTACTGGACGCGAAATACTTCGACCATCCGGAGCTTCGCTTCCTCTCGTCACGCGTCTCCCTGTCGAGCGAGCCATGAGCAAAGGAGCCAGGAACAACCAGGTTCGAGTTGGGCCCAGCAGTCTTATGGCCGATGTCCACCATCTCGTGGTTTTCTGACGGTCTTGAGCTGGCTTCTTTGCTCTTGACAAGACGAGCGGTACTCTCGAAGCTAGCCTTGTGGTCGTGTCCGTAGGGACTCTGCTTGTTACCGTGTGCCCACTTGTTGGTGATGATGGCGAGCGAACTGTGAGATCCATTACTGCGATCGAAATTCGTCTTCGGTGGCGTCAGCTCATGCGCAGACACGCCAGCTTCCTTCATGAATGATGCTCCGCGATCCGCGAAACTGAGGCGTCGATCAGCAGCACCATCGTGCTCCTTCTCCTTCAAATACCCTCCGTTCTGTTTCTTTTGCTTTGCCCTTCTCCATCGCAGGAACAACAGAATCAGTATGAACAAAGCGGCGATGCCGCAAAGCGTGCCCAGCGTGATACCAAGAGTCCTCAACGTCTTCTGATGTGCTGACATGCCGTTGCTACCCGCTGGTGTGGTCGTCGTAGGCTGTGATGTTTCACTGGCCGTGGGGGTGGCACTGGGTTGACTCGTCGAGCTGGGTTGTAGAACGACCTGCTGTTTAGAATCGAAAAAGTCGTTGGCGTCGATCCAGGAATTCTCTTTCTGATCGTACATGACGAGAGGATGGTTCTCGTTCCCCCCTGCCATGACCACCAGGCCATCTGCACCTTGTGCGATTGAGCACTCGGCCCGCGTGCTCGTCGGAGCATTTGTCGCATTGTACGAGGGCCAGTCAGCAATGGTGAGATCCCGCTTGCGAGAGTCGAGTGACTGTGCTTGGCCGACCATTTGGCCCGTGTAAGCAGGCCGTCCACCATCGCCAAGAAGGACAACTGCCTGCGCTGTATTGGGGGATGTATGCAAATCGTAGACTTGGAGTACTTTGCTACCATCATCACCATTGATCACGACAGCCCGGGACGAAGGGTCCAAGGGGCCTGCCAGGTCGCTGGACAATTGCGTCCAGCCTTCACTCGGTCCAAACAGCCAGACCTGATTCGAGGTCGTCTGGCCGCCAACCATGACTGCGTGACTGCTGTTCCATTGCGCTAGTATTGGCTTATTTGTGGGCGGGGCATTCGAGGTGAAGGACAATATGTCATATGGCGGCTGTGTCGAAAGCAGAAAGGTCTGTGAGGAGAGGAGGGAGGGCGCGCTTGCTTGCGAGCCAGCGTAGACGAGTATCGACTCCGAATCTGGGAGGTAGACGACGCTGTGGTCGACTCGATTCTGTAAGACGTCCGCAGCTGGGTACAGACTCTCCCACGCGTGGTCGGTGAAGGAGTATTTCTGCACTCCCCGATAGCTCGCATCGTCGCTTTCACCTCCGACCACAAACAAAGCAGGCTCGCTGCCCGTGGCCTTCACACACGCGGGCGCATTGACCGCGTCTCCGGCCAGCTCCTCTGTCCACGTCGCATTCTTCTTGAGGGGGAGCGACTGCAGTTGGCCGTCGTTGTTGTACACGTAGAGTGTTTGGTTGTGAATTCCCGAGCAGCGGCCGCTCAGGGAGTGGTCTGGCACAGGGACGGACATCCAGCCAGCAGACGGCGCCGAGTCGCCCAGCAGCTCAGCGCCGTGGAAGATGTCTCTGACGGGATACAGATGGAAGTGCTGGTCTCAGCGGTCCCAAGTCGGCTGTGCTGGGCATGTGCGCGCCCGACGAAGAGCGAATGCTGCGTGCGACGTGAGCGCTAAGGTGAGGTGCAGCGGCGCTGCCAATCGGTCACAGACGGGCGCGTGTGGTGGGATTCGTGAGGAGAGAACGGTAAGGTAGTGAAACGCGAGGAGCGGTGGAAGAAGTGGAAGCGATCGAGGTGTTTTCGTGCAGGGAGATGGTCGTGGTCGTGGTCGTGGAGGTGAAGGTGGAGGTGGTCGTGGTCGTGGTCGTGGAGGTGGAGGTGGAGGCCAGGAGAGAGCAGAGAGCGGAGCAAGAGCGAGAGTGAAGCGAGTGGAAGGGCTCGGAGAGCAGCAGTGAATGAGATCAAGAAGAATTACATTAGCAGCAGCAACAGTAGCAGCGGCAGCAGCAGCAGCAGCAGCAGCAGCAGTGTGAAAGTCGGTATACCAGAGTATTGCACGAATACCTTGCGGTTGAGGAGGTAAACTGACAAACGCCCCTGGCTGCCCTGCTAACTAACCTAAGGCTGCTATGCGCTGCCGTGCCGCCGAAACACTGAGACAGTCAGACTAGTCACCGCACTACGCACTACTGTAGGAGGAACTGTAGATCCAGGGGCTTCACGCCTTGCTATTCGCTATCCGTATTCTTCTATAATCTATTACCATCCCGTGTGTGCCGTCTGAGCACTACATGTACCTAAAGGCTAAAGGTACCTAATGATTAATCCATATGTAGAGCCACTGCTACTATGGAGGTGCTACTAGTAGGAGGTTGTACAGAGGTAGAAGCTGGAGAGAAGAAGAGGGCGAGACTACTTCCCACGCGCTGCCCCTGCTAGCGACGTGATGAAACAGACCCGTCTCTCGGGCGATGATATTCGGGCGAACTTAATCATAGCAGTGAGAGTAGACACTAGACAGACTACCTCCTAGGACTCGAGAGGAGGTAGTAGGTATGTACTATGTAGTAGTCCTCCCTACTTTGACGAGGAGGAGGACAATGGTATATTATACAGCTCATTCGTAACGTCCACGAAAGCCTGCCACTGCTTCAGCGCCTCGCCGCTCTGGACACACCACTTCGCACGTCGAAGACCCTCTTTCCAACGCAAGCCTCCCGGACCTCTGTCCCGAATGACTTGACCGTCGTCTCCACTACCCATGTTGCTGGTATCTGCCTCACAGACTCCCGACAGAGTAATCAGAGCCGCAGTGTTGAGCAACACGAAATGCAAGACCGGGTCATCATCGGGTCTCTCCCCTTTTAGAATCTGCATCAAAATCTCCGCGTTCTCGCCCGGTCCTTTTCCACCATGCACATCTTCCAGAGGATGGCGGGCCAACCCGAAGTCCTCGGGTGCGAGCTCAAAGGAAGTAATATCCACTGGACCGCCTGCTGGTTCCCCTTGGATCAACCAGCAATGCGTAACTCCAGCGCACGATAGTTCGTCGAGGTTTTCATCGCCGCAGACGACGAGCGCTTTGCGCGCACCGCTCAGTCGCAAGGCTTCTGCAAAATTGGTGCCAATGTCTTTGCGAGCGACTCCGAGGATTCGACATTCGACTAGACCAGAATCGTGGACGGGGTTGGCGAGTGGACCGAGTAGGTTGAATACGGTGCGGACAGGGACTTCTCGACGGACTGCAGCTCCGTACTTCATTCCCGGGTGCCACTCTCGGGCATACAAGAAGGCGTAGTTGGTCTTCTCGTAGATGCGTGGCAGATTTGTCGCTGTGGTGGCCGCGATTCTGGGCGGTCGAGGGGCATGTTGCAGCAGATCTGCGGAGCCCGATAGTGAAGTCGAAGAGTTGTTGCCGTGCTTTGCCATCATGAGGATTGCCGAGGAGATGATCGAGGCGGTGGTGGATACGTTGTAGGTGTTGTGGCCGTCGCCTCCTGTGCCTACAATGTCGCACTTTTGGACTGAAATTAGTGGTGGAGAAAAGTGCTGCTGTTCGCGCCATCATCTCACCAGACCGCCCGCGTACGTCCCCTCTGGCCGTTTGCGTCTCGAAATGACCTCTTTCAGTTCCGTGGCGTCAATCTGAGCAGCAGCTCCTCGCATGGATTTGGCACATGCTGCCAGCACTTCGGCTTGGTGGTCGAGATTTGTGGTATGCAACGCCCAGAGCAAAACTCCGAATTGGACTGGCGAGAGGCTATTGGTGAAGATGAGGGCGACTGCAGCTGCGATTTCTTCTGCCGAAACCCTCCTCGCTTGCTCCAATGTCGATAGTCGCTTGAGTAATTGTGATATGGACACGAAGCCCGTCTGGTCAGTCGCCATGTTGATATGATGGATTCTGGGTGAATATGCAGCGAATCTTGTCTTTTTGTTGGTTATCACGACTTTTTCCCATGAAATCCAGATTCGGTTCACGGTACCTGTGCTTTTCTCAAATTGTTGTTTTTGTTGTCAATAATGACTTTTCCGTAGGTAGGAGCATTAATATCGAGAATTTTGCCAAGGCGTAATAGAAGAACCTTACCTAAGGTAAGTTCTACACGTCCGCGAGAGTCCCTCATTCATCACATTTCCTCTGGCCGTCCTGCTTGTGTACCACTGTCCATTACCTCACCGATCCAATGCCTCCTCGAATACGACTCCCTGCGCGGACGCTGCGATCAGCCTCGACGACGCCGGCGACGACGACGACGACGACGACAGTCTCATCAACACCAGCTCCTTATGTGTGCCGGCAATGCAGACATGCCTCCATCGCAGCCCATGCTATACCGACAACGCCGGCGGCACCCATCGAGGCCGGCAGAGGACCTGCTCCTCCAGTAATGCGATATCCTGCAGTGCAACCGCCGTCACATAAGCCACCCGAGTTCCGGAAATCGCAGCTGCATCGCCAATATCAGTCGCTGTTGCGCGCCTCGCCAATCATGCTCATCTTCCAGCACAACAACCTCAAGGCCGTCGAGTTCACTGGCATCAGGAGAGAATTGGCCGCCGCTCTGCGGAAAGTGGACGAGGAACTGGCAAAGTCGGGCAACAGCGATTTCGCGGGATCAGAGGCGAAGCTACAAGTCGTGCAGAAGGGCATCTTCGTTTCTGCTCTCAAGGTCGTGGAGTTCTGGAACCCCAAGTTCAAGCCTGTGGGTACAGACGAGTCACAGCTCGCTGCGGCGAACGAGGCCCTGGGTGGCGCGTCCAAGCTGAAGTATGTGCATGGGTTGTCGCGACATGCGTGGAAAGCAGCCAAGAAGAATCCGAAGCAGCACGGACTAGAAGCTCTGCTTTCAGGGCCACTGGCTCTGCTCACGATACCTGCTGTTTCGCCTCAGCACTTGAAGGCAGCCTTGTCTATCCTGGCCCCTAATCCAGACTTTCCGGCGCCAAAGAGGAGGACGAATCCTAGTTACCACGAGCCAGCTGTGCAAAATGGGCTGCAAAAGTTGATGTTGTTGGGAGCAAGAGTGGAGGGCCAGGCCTTTGATATGGAGGGCGCACGATGGGTTGGTGGCATCCAAGGAGGACTGGACGGTCTGAGAGGTCAACTGGTTGCTATGCTGCAAGGACTGAGCGCCAGCATTACCACCACTTTGTCCTCGGCATCTACAAATCTGTACTTGACTATGGTAAGAAGTACTCACATGGATGAAGTCATGCGGAAATGCGGCTAACGGTTCATTCATTGTAGGAGAGTCGCAAGACGATGATGGAGGACGAGGCGAAGCCTAAATCTGAAGAGGATAAATGAATCATGCTCAAATTTGCTTGATAGCATGCTGTCCCAAAAAGTCATCCAGGCGCTAGCTATCAAAGGAAGTATGGAATCCTTTTGGTGGACCCATGCCGGCGCTACATAACAGACCAAGGTCAACAGCAAACCAGAATCAACCAGTTTGTATCTCTAAGAGATGCTGGGAGCCCACACACCCCCCCTCCCACCCTCCCACCCTCCCACCCTCCCTCCCTCCCCGCGCTATTTCGAAGCAGCAGCAGCAGCAGCAACCAACTTCCTCTCCGACACAGGACTCCACGCCCACGCAATCATACTCAAATGCAACTCGGAAACCTTTTTTCCCTCTTCATCCCATAACAATTCCTTTCTGCTCCTCTTCCCCTCTTCTCCTCCCTCTTCTTCTCCTTCTTCTTCTTCCATTTCCATCCCCTCGGGCACAATCCGATTCAACGCTTGATATCTCATAATTTCCCAATCTGCCTCGCTCGGCTTCGATTCATCCACCAAGACATTTCCGAGTTTCTTGCCTTTGGGGAGATTGCTGTAGATTTCTGCAAAAGTTGAGGTGATTTTATTACTATTATTATTACTTTTGTTTTTACTACTTTTACTTTGACTTGCTGCTGCTGCGGCTGCGGCTTGGATTTGAGAAAGATGGAGTTTGACTACAGATTTGGAAAGTATGGGTTTGAAACCTTGGGCTCGAAGAGAGGTTTGGAGGGTGGGATAGGTAGTGTCTAACCATTTGCGGAAAATTGACATGGCGGATTGGATGTTTTGGGTGGATGATGGTGATGATGATGATGATGATGACGATGATGCTGCTGTTCCTGTTGCTGTTGCTGTTGCTGTTGCGGCTTTCTTCATGGACGGGTGGTGTTTGGCGCGATTGTACATTGTCTGGGAGGTTGTGAAGATGTTTAGTTTGAATCATCTACATACATATCCCCGGACGGGTGGGGGGATGGAGAGGAGAATCTCACGTTGACAGTTTGAAATTGATAAATCAATGAGCGGTTTTCGATGAGTTTGAGAGTCCGTTTGGCGGCTTCTTCATCTTTGAAGCCTGTGCCATGAAGGGTTGTTTTGGGGTTATCATCGGTGTAGAGATGCGACTCGCGGCCGGATCTTGTCGATGATGGCTTCTCGGGCTTGCTGATGGGCTTCTCGCGAGTGGTACGCTTGCGTACGGTGGGTGCTTTGGGCATGGTGGTGGTTGTTGTTGTTGATGGCGATATAGGTGTAGTTTCTACTGGGAGGTAAAAGGCTGGAGAAATGGATGATGATCACAACAAAGGAGCATTCCTCTTTGTTGTTGTTATGACGTAGATGTATGGTGATTCATGGCGTGCAGAGAGATGCTTCATGTTGTTATTGTGGGAGCATTCCAGTGCAGGAGACTCTTCTGGACGTAGGAGGTAGCTCCTAGAGGTAGGAGATTAAGAGGCTTCGTCGTCGACAATCACTATGGGTTGTTAAAGTCCCAAATACTGTAGGTAGTACACTCCAGATTTCGGATTCAGGATTAATCCTCTGATGGTCGAGGTTGTCAGCATGGTATAGGAACATGCGTCTACGGGCCGTGCCGACCCAGGCATCTCCATTCTTGGATGAGGACAGCTCTACTTACAGCCACAGCTTCGACATTGCTTGATCAATTAAATGTTGGACTGCCGTCTCCTCTCCATGGACTCCGTCTGACCATCTCCGCCCCCACCGCCATCACCGCCATCACCACCACCACCACCACCGCCCGCCGCGACGACCTCCATCATGGCAGTGGTGGACAATGGCCCTGTCGCTGGCACTGACTTCTTTTTGAAGGGCGAAAGTGGTCGGAACACTCGAGGCTTGCTGCGATTCCTCATCCTGCTCACCATCGCCGCCGCCGCCGTCGCCGCCCGACTCTTCTCCGTCATTCGCTTCGAGAGCATCATCCACGAGTGTTAGTCACATTGGGAAAGAGAACATAGCAGACAGGCTCCAGAAATATCATCGCTGACAACATGTACAAAAGTCGACCCGTGGTTCAACTTCCGCGCAACAAAGTATCTTGTCTCCCATGGCTTCTACAAGTTCTGGGACTGGTTCGATGACAGTAAGATGATACCCACTCTATACATGTGTGTGTGTGCGTGTGTGTATACACCATGGAGACATCGGACATTGACCACTTCTGCGTGCACAGGAACATGGCATCCACTGGGGCGTGTCACTGGTGGCACTCTTTACCCCGGCCTCATGGTAACCTCTGGTGCCATTTACCACGTCCTACGCACCCTTACTCTTCCCGTCGATATTCGAAACATCTGTGTGTTGCTCGCGCCTGCTTTCTCCGGCCTGACGGCCTTTGCAACCTACCTCCTCACTTCCGAAATGAGCGACAGTCCCTCAGCTGGTCTGCTGGCCGCCATCTTCATGGGCATTGCCCCTGGCTACATCAGTAGAAGTGTAGCAGGATCATACGATAACGAGGCTATTGCCATCTTCCTCCTCGTCTTCACCTTCTACCTATGGATCAAGGCAGTCAAAGTGGGCAGCATCATGTGGGCCGCACTCTGTGCGCTCTTCTATGGATACATGGTCAGCGCATGGGGAGGCTACGTCTTCATCACGAACCTGTTGCCTCTCCATGCCTTTGTGCTGATGCTCATGGGACGTTTCAGCCCACGGCTCTACGTGAGCTATACAACCTGGTACGCTCTCGGCACGTTGGCTAGCATGCAGATTCCTTTTGTTGGTTTTCTGCCAATCAAGAGCAGCGACCACATGGCGGCACTCGGCATCTTTGGCCTCATTCAGCTCGTGGGATTTGCTGAGTATATTCGGTACCAGCTGCCCTCGAAGCAGTTCCAGACCTTGCTTTGGTCATCGGTGTTTATTGTGTTCGGTCTTGCATTTGGCGGTCTGGTTTTGCTTACTGTATCCGGCACAATCGCACCATGGAGCGGACGATTCTACTCGCTGTGGGACACTGGCTACGCAAAGATCCACATCCCCATCATTGCATCCGTCTCCGAGCATCAGCCCACTGCATGGCCAGCTTTCTTCTTCGATCTCAACATGCTCATCTGGTTGTTCCCCGCTGGTGTCTACATGGCCTTCAGCGAACTCAAGGATGAGCAGGTCTTCATTGTCATTTACGCTGTGTTAGCCAGCTACTTCGCTGGAGTCATGGTGCGTCTCATGCTCACCTTGACTCCCATTGTCTGCGTGGCGGCAGCTATTGTGTTGAGCAAGATTCTGGATACGTTTCTGGTCTCGACACAACCAAGTGTGCCATCGGACGCTCAAGCCAACGGCAGCACCAAGGGATCTGCTGGCACGAAGGACAAGTCGGCTTCCATCGTTCCCGAGGCTCTGCGTTCAACGAAAGCTCCCCTGGTTGGCATATACAGCTACCTGTCCAAGTCACTGATTACTGGTGCCGTCACCACGTACTTGCTCCTATTCGTGCTTCACTGCACATGGGTGACGTCAAATGCATACTCTTCGCCCTCGGTCGTGCTGGCCTCCAGGCTGCCAGACGGTAGCCAACACATCATCGACGACTACCGCGAGGCTTACCAATGGCTACGCCAGAACACGAAGCAAGACGCCAAGATCATGAGCTGGTGGGACTATGGCTACCAGATTGGTGGCATGGCAGATCGCCCTACTCTTGTCGACAACAACACATGGAACAACACGCACATCGCCACTGTTGGTAAAGCCATGTCCAGTAAGGAGGAAGTATCATACCCGATCATGAAGCAGCACGAAGTCGACTATGTTCTCGTGGTCTTTGGTGGACTTCTCGGATACTCCGGAGACGACATCAACAAGTTCTTGTGGATGGTCAGAATTGCAGAAGGTAAGAGTATAGTTCTCCGATTCTGTTCTTCGGCTGCTAATGATGATGAATAGGTATTTGGCCGGATGAGGTCAAGGAGCGAGACTTCTTCACCGCTCGAGGCGAGTACCGTGTGGATGACGAGGCCACTCCAACCATGAAGAACTCGCTCATGTACAAGATGAGCTACTACAACTACCACTCGTTATTCCCCGCCGGTCAGGCCACTGATCGCGTGCGCGGGTCCAAGTTGCCCGCAGTTGGCCCAGAACTCTCCACAGTCGAGGAGGCATTTACCAGCGAGAACTGGATTATCAGAATTTATAAGGTTAAAGACCTCGACAACCTGGGCAGAAGTCACCAGGAAGCGGTTGCATTCGACAAGGGCAACAAGAGAAAGAAGGCAGGCAAGCGCAAGGGTGCACGCGTGCTTCGAGTAGACTAAGGCAGACGACTCCCAAAAGCGCTTCTGTAACATACATGTAGCCGTCCGTCACTTCTAGAGAGAGTACATGTACTTTTAACTTGAAAAAATGCCAAGCCATATCTATCATCTGGTGATGCTCTGCCCGCACGACCCCTCCATAGAACGTTCTGACTAGGAGGTGGGAGGTCAGGTAGGTACCCCACCACGTCTGTCTCTACAGCCACAACATTGACATATCCACCACCACCACCACCACCACCACCACCACTACCACCGCCATCACCGACACCACCGCCACCACTACCACCAATTCACACTCGTTTGTGCCTGTCATGGCAGAAACGGCCTCCGCGACCGATCTGCAGCCTCCGCGCAACATCCTTTACTGCGGAGTCTGCACTCTGCCTCCGGAAGTAGGTATGGCGTCTAGCATCACCCTTTCGTTCCCTTTCCCCTTCTTCCTGTCTCCAATGGAGCCCCCTTCTACATGTATATTGACGCTCAACTCACCTTCTCCCCCACCAGTACTGTGAATTCGGCGGCACCACCAAAAAGTGCGAGGAATGGCTGTCCACCAACGCCCCCACCCTCCACTCCCAACTCTACTCCGAAGCCGCCCTCTCGGCCAACCTCAGCACACTCTCCGTTGACGCACAAAAACGCGCCGAAAAGGACGCGCAGAAGAAGGCAGCCAAGGCTGAAGCAGCCGAAGCGCGCGATGCAGAAAAACGAGCGACTTCGAAGATCATCATCAAGAGAGTGGAACGTAACAAGAGAAAATATGTAACCGAGATACAGGGCCTGGAGGCCTTTGGACTGGAGTTGAAGAAGGTAGCAAAGGAGTTTGGAAAGAAATTCGCAACAGGGAGTTCAGTCACGAAGACGGCGAGTGGTGGGGAGGAAATCACAGTGCAGGGGGATGTTGCTGATGATGTGGCGGAGTGGTTGGCGGATACGGGTAAGGTGCCCGAGGATAACGTGGAGATTGTGGAGGATAAGAAGAAGAAGAGTGCGCCGCAGGTTTGATTGAGCATCATGGGGCGATGATGTGAATCGCGTGGTTGCGAAGAAATGGAGATGTGAATGGTTTGGCAACAAGATGCATGGCGAGGTGCAGGGTATTTGCTTGCTGACTTGCCAACAAACACATGCCACTGGCCTTGGGATACGGCAGAAGAAGCACGAAGCAGAAGACGATTAGACACGCGGCGATAGGGGGTAGGTCGATCAGAGAGAAAGATGGGATTCGCACGCAAAATCCAAGATGAAGCTCTGCCTCTTACCTATCGATCACGCCAGCCCCTAAGGACTTAGAATAGTCTGCCTGCATTTGCAATCTAATCACTCAATAGTCATGGCGTACCTGATACTCCTCTCTAACCCCGCGGACCCAAGATCTCCAACGAACATAGACTAGGGCGCCACAGCATCCGGCCACTTGAATAGGCAGCTCACTCACTCACATACATGTACCTACGAGTATGTCGTATCGGTTCGTATCTGGCTGGCACTACAGCTTGTTCTCATCTTGAATTGAACCTTCGGCTCTATGAGTCTTCGGTTGCAAATATGACCATATCCGTCAATTCATAAACAAAGAACTTTGCTGGCTAGAGTACTGGAATGCATTGCTCGAAGTACTCTTTGTTGTAGCATCGCAACAGGCATCACTCTGCAATGCTCGCCGGATACATGTACTCTCCTAACAAAGGAGCCTGGGTGAGCCGATTTCAAGCATTATTTCCTCGGGCCTGAAACGATATTAAGAGAACACATCTAACCCCTGAACGAAACGCCTTCTATACAGCCTTAGATGTCATTGAGTCACAACGATCCGTTAATTGCGCCTCTGCCTCTGCCGCTACCGATGGAGACTGCGAGAAATACCCAGGTGCGACGTCAGAGTTTGTTGGAGTTTATCGCCTCTGGTGTCGTAAGCTGTAAGCATACACGGGAAAGGAGATGGCAGCGACCATGTACATATACGGCCTTTTTGCTGACATGAAGCTTGGTGGCATACAGGGCTTTCGAGCAAAGAGATCAGTCGTAATGCCGGACATTGGAAATCATTCTATCGCAATTGGTGGCTAGCGCAAAAGGCGAAGGTCGAGAGGATAGATGCTGATGGAGCTGGAACCAAATCACCCAGGACTCGGAAATACACCGCCAGTGAAAGCACTGATATACTTCCCCTTTCCCCACAGACCTGGACCTCAACGATCACGAAGACCGTGTTGATGCAAGAACCTCAGATCACTACAAAGCAAGGCACCATTTCCGAATTCCAGACATCAACGGCAGCTCCTTATCTCACTTCCCGTATCGAGACGCTTCACAATCTGTCATGGCTTGGTCCGGTATCTTTCCCGCTCTTACTCTCGATTCTGGCGTTTCTGGGCTGGCTTCTCTGGAAGTCCGGATGTTTCTCTCCACGCCGTAAGCGCAGCGACAGAGTGAAGCGAGGGAACAATGACAATAGTGTATCAGAAGATGGTATCTCATCCTCTGAAGCACAAGACAACACCTCCCCTCTCCTCTCCGCGCCAACCAACTACACCATCGCAGGAGAGTTGACTGTAGTACACAACTCCCTGCCAGGCACAAAAGCAACAATCCAAGGGAACCTTGCACTGAACGCTTCCATTCCCAACGCCCAATCAACAACAGGTCTGAAGGATGAGGAAGTGATGCCAAAATCTCCTCTTTCCTCCTCTACCACTACTGGAGCCAACAATTCTTCTTCTTCTCCTTCCCCTTATTCTTCTAATAATAACCCCCCCAGCAACCCCGAAAACCCCAAAGCATCCCGAACAATGATAGTTTCCCTCGCACACCTCCGCAACGAGAACTCTGCCCAAGCGAGAGAAATACTTTCTTTGAAGAAAAAACTGGCCCAGTACCACCACTACGATGAGCAGCAAGAACGCGAAGAAGAGATGCAGCAACAACAACAATTCGAAATTTCCCATCTAAAAGAAGGTATTACATTCCGAGATTCGAAACTGGACGAACAAAATGCACTGTTGCAAACATGGAGGGAAGTGGTGGATGATCTGACGGAGGGGCTGCAAGAGTTTAAGAGGGAGAATGAGCAGTTGAAAGGGTGTAAGTTTTTTTCTTGCCTTCTCTTTTTTTCTTCGTTCTGTGGGAGGGTGTGTGTATGATATGCTGCGTGGTATGGTCTTGCTAACTTGGATCTTTTTTTGATATCTATAGATCTCGAGCAGCAAGAGCAACAGCAGCAACAGCAGCGGCAACAGGATCCCCCACAGACGGCAGCTCGATCTAGCGCTTCTGGTCTACCCAACTCGGTGCGATTTCACTCGGAGAATCCTGTTGGGGATCCAAAATTGAAGCATGATATTGCAGAAGACCAAGAAGAAGATGAACCCGACGATGCATCCGACGCTGCATCCGATGATGAACCCAACGACGATACTCCAGAAGAAGATGACGAAGGAGAAAAGGAATCTCGTCGAGGAGGTGATGACGCCGACGACACTCTCCAAGTCGAAAACGACATTCAAGATCCATCCCCAGCGGCGGCAAGTTCGAGCGGGTTGGAGCTGTCTACCAGTAGGAGAGGGGAGGATGGTGTTGGAAAGGAAGATGAAGAAGGAGAAGAAGGAGAAGAAGGAGAAGGGGGAGGAGACGACACTCTCGAACTAGAGAACGAAGAACCAGAACCAGAACAAGACGAAGACAAAGACATTTTTTCCAAACAGAGAGATCTCGCAAGGGAGAAATATCCTTCGTCGGAAGAAGAAGTAGAAGAAGAAGAAGAAGAGGACGATGATGACGATGATGATAATAATACTAATAATAATAATAATAATGCAGATAGGAAAGGGGGGGAATAGGGGGTAAATCACGCAAAGAGAAGAGAAGTCTGCCTGAGGTGGGGGAGAGAAGCTTGAGATCCATCACGTACAGAAGAGAGGACATGACCGATTCAAGAACCTGCACTGCTACCCCATAGTTGAAAGCATCCTCGTATAGATTTGAAGAATGTTGATTTCTTGTTCTTGTTCATGGTTGTATGTTGTCATTTGATACTTGCATGATGATTGATGGTACATGCAAGCCTAACGTAGGTAGGTACATAATTCTATTCCTACCTGATTCCTATTCCTACATCAAAAAAAAGGGAAACTGGGGGGTATCTCTGTGTTAATCATTGCACTGACACACACAAACACACACACACACATACATACAAAAAAGTGGTAGTAGTGGTGGTGGTAGTGGTGGTAGTGGTAGTAGGAGGAGGGGCATGAGCAAAAATGGCCGGCCACTTTTTTTCTCTTTTTCGCGCCCATCCATCGCTGCGTGATACAAGTCATTTTTCGTCAATAAAAGGCCAAGCATGTCGGGATGTTGGCATGTATATATGCATGCATGCACCTTGCTTTTTCTTTTTCTTTCTCTTTTTCTTTTCCAATTTCGATTTCGATTTCGATCCTACTGTTTTACATCTCCAGCTACACGTCACGTGCTTGGCAGGCAGATCACGAATAGAACCTTCCCGGAGGAGGTCCCGTAGTGTTTGATCGTTGCTGCTGTACGGGATTCATCGCCTGCTGTGGCCGTCTGATGCCCCCATCACCGGAGGATGGATGGCCATAGTCGTTGAGGGTATCATTGACAGATGATGGCATAGGCCGTGCATGATGTGGCTCGATCGGTGCAGTGGCGCTTCGCTGTGGTACTTGACGAACGTTGCCAAAGTAGTTGTTTTCGGCGCCTGGTCCACCTGCCACGGTAATATTTCGACGTGGACCTCCCTGCGTGGTCGGTTCTGATGGCGCAGAATTCATGTATGTGCTCGTGGCGGGGTTGAAAGCAACGTAAGCGCCGCCTGTTGTAGGCGCGGGTGTTCGTGTGACGGGTATGCGGTGAGATGGTTGTGAGGTCATCTCATAGCTGTGCTGCTGTTGCCGCTGCTGTGGAGGCGGAGCGTGAGCCGGCGCTGGCGAGTATGGCCGGTGGAAGCTCGTGTTGGAGGGCTGGCGCACCACATTCCGATTGACGGACTGTTGTTGCTGTATGCTGTTCCAGTATGCCTCGTCTACTTGAGGACCGGTGTGGAAGCCACCCGCAGTGTTTGATCGTGGAGGAGGCGCATAGGGTCTTTCATCGGTCTCCTGACTCGGAAACGTGGTGGCGGCTTGCGGTTCCGGATCATATGTTTGTGGTGTTACGGTCCGCATTGGAGTCGGGCCTCGGGCCACAGGGGGCGCTCGAGGATAGCCTGGACCCACGCCAGGTAAGTATGGTCTGGCTGACGAGAAAGAACGAGCAGAGTGTTGCGAACTCTGCGAGCCATTTCGCTCGTGCCATGGCTGCTGCAGAGATGCATACGAGCCCTGACGTGGAATCGGGCCATGTGGGAGTGGTGGCAGAGGCGGCTCACTCTCCCCAGGCATGCTCGCATTGTATAAGAGGGGCGCTTCGGTGGTATAGCTGGGCGCATTGGACCATGCGGATGTCGAGGTGTCTGTCCTCGTCATATCCGGACGGCGCTCCACCTGGCCCAGATCAGGCAGTGTGGGTTGCCGCGTCAGTCGATAGGAGCCATCACGGGTGGGAGGCTGGCTGGAATATGGCGGCAGCGTGGACATGGTGCTGTCCGTGGCTTGCCTGCGAAGGGTCACATCAGGCAGCTTGCCGTCGTTGGCGACATCTGGGGAGCCCAAATTGGGCAAGGTCGGCTGCTTTCTGATCCCAATCTGTGATGTGGCAGGTGGCAGCTCGCCCGTCCTTTGTCGCTTGAGCTCTGCCTTTTCCTCCTCTTTCCGCTTCTTGCGTTCTTCATCCTCAATGGCCTTCTGCACCTTAGTGGACACGATTCGTTCCAGTCGTTTGTCGATTTTGCGTCTGCAGTATATCTTCAAGGAGCCGTCTCTCTGGGGGATGTAATGCCAGAGGAAGGTGAGGTAGAGAATGGCGGATGCGATCAGAGAGAGGGCGCTGAAGACCCAGATGACCAGGGTGAACAGCATACTAAAGTAGATGATGGCCTGTCGCTGATCTTTGTCCCACAGGGCGCCAATATTGACGAAGAACTGCTCAAAGGGCGAGTGATCGGCATCTGCAGCGGGCACAATGTCGGCTCGCAGCACGGCGTACAGTGTCATGGCATTGACACCAATACGAGGCCCCTCGGCGAGAATGACGCGGATGGTGGTCTGAAAGGAAAAGTATACGAAGAGGGCGACGTAGTCGGCGCCCTTTCTGCTCTTGGTCAAGGCATTGAAGACGAGGAAGCGCTTGAAGCCGCGTCGGCGCATGCTCTGCACATTGACGGCCAGCGGGTCCAGAAAGCTCTCTGCCACACCTCCTCTTCGCAGGACGCGTATGGCTCGGATCCATTCGTAGAAGCACAAGGCCCACGACAGGCAAATACAGATGGCGAAGATCCACTTGCTGTATTTCAAGTCCAGAGCCGGCTGGACCTGACTGCTCCAGCGATCAAAGGCAAGCAGATTGACAGCAGTGAAGGTATCGACAGCGTAGACGGCAATGCCGATCAGAGCCATGAACCAGAGCCAGATGTATGCTAGCACGGTCCAGACGGAGTTGCAGCGGAAGTCGGTCAAGGTGAGGTAGTCCCATTTTGCAGTCTGTTCGGGTTCGCCTTTCTCGCGCTCGCTGAGGCAGCCCATGGCGAGTGGGGAGAAGGTGGTATTATGGTGGTGGTAAGGTTATGCTCGGGCCGGCTGAGCAGTAGTAGTTGTTGTTGTACATGCACATGCATTCGTTGGCGCACATGCAGTACTGGAGAGATAGCTCGCAGTGGGTGCGGTATGGGCGGCAGGTATGTAGGCAGTCTGACCGGCAGACGGGTGCGAATTCGAAGAGTTGGTTGGGGTCGTCGTCGTCGTCGTCGTCGTCGTCGTCGTCGTCGTAAGGAGCGTGATTCAGGTAAGGTAGCGATCGTGTGTGTAAGTGGTGTTCTAGCGACGGAAAGAGTCGCTGGGCGGTGGAATGTGGTGTCGCATGCTGGTGTCGTGTGGCGGGCGGGCTGTCTTTGTTCGAGTGACGGACAATGAATGTGCTGATAAAGGCCGGCTTGTCCCGCTGGCGACAAAGGAGGAGGAGGAGGAGGAGGAGGAGGTGGTGGTGATGGTGGTGGTGGTGGTGGTGGTGGTCGAGGAGGAGGAGGAGGTGGTGGTCGAGTGGAGGTCGAGGAGGAGGAGGTGGTGGAGGAGGTGGTGGTGGAGGAGGTGGTGGTGGAGGAGGTGGTGGTGGTGGTGGTGGTGGTCGAGTGGTGGTGGTGTAGGTCGCGAGTGGTGGGTGGTTGTCGCAAGGAAAATGTATTCGCGCTGGAGGAGCTGCCCCCTCTGGCCGGTGTGGCACGACAATGAATGCAGGGAGGAAGAAGAGGAAGAAGAGACAAAAGAGATGCGGCTATTGTCGTCGCTTCATTTGTTCCCAATTGATTCGTCTGCTCCACCACGAAGCGCCTGTGCGACGAGGAGTACCTTGAAACATTGCCTTGTACATTGATTGCACATTGACGAGGCATTGACGAGATATTGATGAGACATACAACTCACTTCTCGACCAATCACAATGCAGGAATATTCTTTCCATGTGACATGTGAGTCTTTGCCATTCATCACCAACCCGGACCAAGAATAGTACCTGACTTCTCGACCACACGTACTGCACCTATGGGAAAAGAGGAAAAAGGGGGAAAAATGGCCCACAGTGCTCCCATCCTGTCGACTCCCGCAGAACACATTCTCCAAGAACACACTCCACTGGCCGTGCAGTCCCGCGAACAAGGCGTTTTATCCGAAGAACAACTGTATCTGCAGTATGAAATCAAGCGCACCATCAGCGAGATCCGTGCGGGCCAATGGAAACGCATCGCTCTCCAGTTTCCCGATGACATGTTGGTCGATGCCCCGCGAGTGTTTGAACGGTTGCGAGATGGATTGAAGCACGAGAGAGCCGCGCGAGCAGCAGCGGAAAAAAATGAAGAAGAAGAAGAAAAAGAGGAAAAAGAGGAAAAACTGTGCATCCTCGGCGACACGTCGTACGGGGCCTGCTGCGTCGACGAGGTGGCCGCCGAGCACACCGATGCCGACGTGGTCGTGCACTATGGTCGAGCATGCCTCTCCCCGACCGCTCGACTACCCGTCATTTACGTCTTCACGGCCAAGTCGCTGGACCTGGATGCCGTAGTGGCGAGTTTCAAGGAGACCTACCCCCCATCGCAAGCAGACGAGAAAGTGTGTTTGATGGCCGACATTCCCTATTCGCATCACTTGGACGAACTACATCGCAGACTCACGCAAGAAGAAGGCTATATGCACATTTTCAAAACTTCCATTATTCACGATCCTGCATCCCTGATCCCCAATAGGACTACACCAGTAACTACCACCACCACCACCACCGCCACCACCGGAGGAGGAGGAGGAGCCCACGATACCGATGAAGCTGCTACTGCTGCTCTGAAAGAATACTCCATTTTCCACATTTCCGAACCCCCGACTTCCCTCCTCCTCATCCTCTCCTCCCGCATCAAATCCTTACACATCTTCCCCACCACCACCACCCCTTCTTTCTCCTCCTCTTCCTATTCCTCTTCCTCTTCTTCCTCTCCCCCAACAACCCTCCTCGCCTCCACCACCACCGCCCCCCTCCTCCGGCGCCGCTACGCCCTCATAACCCGCCTCGCCACAGTCCCCATCTTCGGCATCCTCATCAACACGCTCTCCGTATCACACTACCTCCTCGCCCTCCAACACTGCCAACACCTCATCCGCCGCTCGGGGAAAAAAAGCTATACCTTTGTAGTGGGAAAAATCAACGCGGCCAAATTGGCCAATTTCAGCGAAATTGGGGGTTGGGTCGTGATTGGATGCTGGGAAAGTTCCTTGTTGGAAAGTAACAAGGAGTTTTTTCGTCCGGTGATTACACCGTGGGAATTAGAAGTTGCGCTGAGGGCGGATGGGGAGAGGGTTTGGGGAGGCGAATGGGTGGGTGATTTTGGGGAGGTTTTGGAGAGGGGGAAGAAGAATCAGGGGGAGGAGGGGGTGGAAGGGAATCATGATGCAGGTCCCACGGACCCACAACAACAAGAAGAAGACGAAGAAGAAACTAGAGAAGAATCTTCTTCCGACTCCGACTCCGAATCCTCTCCACCAGACTTCGACCTCCGAACAGGACAATACGTCTCTCATTCTCGCCCCATGGGTCGTCAACATTCCAAACCCCAAAAACTCAACCCCCAAATTGCATCCACATCCACATCCACAACCTCTTCCCCATCCTCATCCACAACCATCACCACCACAACAACAACAAAAACCCCAAACCAACTCACCCACCGAACCAAAAATTCCTCTCTCCAACCCTTCGCCATCAACGGCCACCTCTCCCCCGCAGCAGAATATCTCTCTTCACAACGGACGTGGACGGGATTGGGAAGTGATTTTCATTCTCATCATGCAGATGCAACATCATCAATTGCATATGAACGGGACGAAAATGGGAAAATCAGAGGCGCGGAAATGGAGCAGGGGAGAAAGGGGGTGGCGAAGGGCTATCGAGTTGGTGGTGGATATGGAAATGGAGATGATGATGATGATGATGGGAGGAGGGAGGGGTGAAGAATGGGAAGAGAAGAAGAAGAAGAAGAAGAAGAAGAAGAAGAGGGAAGAAGAAGAAGAAGAAGAAGAGGGAAGAATCTAGATTTTCTTCATTTTGTGGGGCGAAACCTTTTTGTTCTAAAACAGAAGAAAAGATAAAAAGATTCCCCCTGCTGATTGGGTTCTTTTCACCATTTCCAGCCCCCAAGTTAGACACAAACAAACACACCACCAAGTGAGCAGCTGTGTTTCACCTCCTTTCGTTCCCATCGCCATCCCCGTCCTCATTCCCATCTACATAGTGTAGCAAGAAACCCCCCCCCCAAAAAACAGGTCGTTACAAAAAAAGAGAAACTGGTCGTGATCCCATCCATGGTCATGCCGTCACGCCCACATGCATACTCCCCGCGAGCAGAGGGCGCAACCCCCAGCCTGCTGGGAAGGTGGGTGCATTCGACGTCAACGGAGGTTTGCTCTATCTCGTCACTGCCCGGTGTTTGACCCACTGCCTCAGAGAGCGACACACGAGCTAGACTTTGTTGCCGCCGTTTTGCAACTTCTTCAGCGCATTGTCCCTACACGCACGTCCATGTCAGTCCTGTACTGTATATCTACACACCTATTCCAGGCGGATGAGGATGGCGAACCTACCAGCTGTCCTGTTCAAACATCAAGGCCGGCGGATCAAACGCTTTACCCTTGTCATCTTTCTGTCCCAGCTTCTTGAGTGCCGCCTGGACGTGGTCTTGGTCGACCAGGACGCCGTTCTCGCTACACTTGGCCTTGGCACGAAGTTCGGAGCAGAGGCCATCGAGGTCAAATTTGCCGTCTCGGAAATCCGGGTTCGATTGCAGTTGCATCCTGTGCACATCCATATTAGTGAAGAAAGTAGATATAGTGCATGAAGAACAGAACATACCAGATGTTGTTGCAGCTGATAAAGTTTCCACTATCCGTCTTGGACTTCTTGGCAACACCGGGAAGACCATAGTCATCATCGCCACCATCACACGTCTTCTCGACTTCTGCCATAAGACTGCGACTGGGCGTGGGGCGATCCGCGGACTTGTCAGCTGATACAGGCAGTGTCCCGGGTGTCTGCAGCGGTGACTGCAGGATGCCAAAGAGATTCGTCGGAGATTGGTAGTCAAAAGGCATCGAGTTGACAGCATCGTCGAAGAAACCGCCGGTAAAATCTCCACCGCCCACAATGGCCTCGTTGGTATCCCGATACTCGCCAAACAGAACGGGATCGAAGGTGCCCAGAGACGATGCATCGGTAAAGTTGGTGTTGCCGAAGCCGAATATCGAGTTCATGTCCGACTGTGAGGGGGCTGCTGCCTTATTGACCTTGTCGCAAAAGGAGCCATCCTTGAGCGCCGGGCTTTCGTGAGAGGGCTCGGGAGATGTGCCACACGAGCTGTTGCCATTCCCATTCATGTTCCATTGGCTATTGGAGCTTGCACTGGGGGATGTGCTGTCGCTTGCATTGCTCCCGCTGTTAAATTGAAAGGCGCGACTGATGCCAGCAGTGCTGTCACCTCCCGCATCTGCGCTGCTGTCGCCGGTGGAGTGGGAAGCCGGTGCGCTATTCTTGGTGTCTTGGTGGTTGTTGTTGTTGTTGTTGAAGTAACTGTTCATGTTGGCACTCTTGAGGAGATTCGGGCTGAAGAGGTCATCAAAGGCACCATTGCCGCTGTTCATTTGAGGGAGAGTGCTCGCAAAACCATGCATGTTATCATTCGTGCTATAGGGAGCAAAAGTGGCATTGAGTCCTGCAACGTGGGTCGAGTTTCCCGTGCTCCCTGAGCTGGAACTGGTGTGCTGCACGCTGTGAGGGCTCGTACTACGACCCGTGCTGTTGTGCCGGCTGTTCTGGCCCTGTGACTGTGGCTGACTACTGAATCTATTAATGTTGAGGGGGGACTGCACCAGGGGAGTGTCCCGCTGGCTGACGGGACTTTTCATGGTGGCTCCGCCGAGGTCTCCAAAGGTCTGGCTGGCTGGAAGGCCACCAAATTTGGGAAAGTCGAAGTGAAAGTTAGCGCCATACGATGTCCCGCTACCGCTGCGCCGTGTGTTGCTGATGGGATGCAGTGGTGGTGAGGCGCGCACGCTGGCACCGGTCATAGACAGACGCTTGCGATATTCTCGCAGCTCCTTCTGCAAGCGCTCGACTTGCGCTTTGAGCATGCCATTTTCATGCTTGTCTGCTTCGGTCGTCTTTTCGAGAGTCGTGACTTTCTCTTCGAGGTCTTTGAGGTGTTTCTCTTTGCGTTCTCGGAACGCGCGCTGGGCCGCTCGGTTCTGTGCTTTTCGCTTCTGCGGCCGAGGTCAGTAGACGTCGTCGTCGCAGCATTGCATGTATGTCAGATGCACACATACGGTGGTCGGTTCGTTGACGAGTGGCTTTCTGCCCGGCTTCTTTGCCGTCTTCTCGCCGTTACTATTATTCGTCTCCTGTCGTTTGGAGTCGTGTTCCGGCGTTCCGGCGCCTTCGTCCGGGCTCTTGCGCTTCTCGTGCACCTCACCGTTACTTCCCGGCAACGCGCCAATCATGTCTCCACCCAGATCGGCATCCTCAAAATCGAAGCTCTCGTCGTTGTCGAGATAGTCGAAACCTGGAGTGTAGTCGGTGGCAAACGAGTCCATATTGGTGGTGTGAGGGCTAATATAGAGCGCAGCACTGTTGGCGGCGGACACGGCGTTCATCTGAGCTGCAGGATTCGAGTCTGTTTTGATCAATGTGCTGTTGGTGGTGGTGGTGGTGCCAGTCGTGGGCATGGAGGGGTGCTGCGGCCTCGACTGAGAGTCCAGTGCAGCGCGGAGGAGGGTCGTCTGATCGTCGGTGAGGTATGGCGGGTCGGGCTGCGGAGTCGGCTTTGTTAGCTGGTCGGCCATTGAGAGGCGACGGTGCGAGGCGAGGTGAGGCGAGACAACACGTGTGGATGGGCAATGTGTGTCCGGTAGGAGGTAGGAGGTGAAGGAGGTCAGGTCGGATGAGAAGGCAAGGCAGAGGCAGAGGCAGAGGCAAAGACAGAGCGCACAGGTGGAAGGCGTGTGTATGGCGGGTGTGCAGGGCGTAGATCACCCCGCTAAAACTACGGGCGTCGACGCAGGGCTTTGCTTCTGTCGCTGCTCTCACGACGTACCTGTGTTCCACGCGGGTTTCCTGTTGTTTACGGATGACGGCTCTGCTTCTCCGTGCGACTGTGTCTGGCAGAGGCGGAGGAGGAGAAGAGGAAGAGGAGAGGGAGAGGGAGAGGGAGAGGGAGAGGGAGAGGAAGAGGAAGAGAAAAAGAATGACGATTCCGTGGAAGAAGGGCCGGAATTCAGGCGCGTCGTTCAATGGCTACCTCTTAGAGTCTTAGCGGCTTCGCGGAGCAGACTCCAGCGTGGAAGAGGGCAGACAGAGGATGATGTCTGGTGAATAGAGGCAAAAGAAGTAAAACCATCAGACTATCAGAATATACCAGACTATTCAGACTACCAGAGGTAGGAGGTACACTCCAGTACGAGAAGGCTCCCTCCCGCAGACTAAGAGGTAGAGAGGAACAGCGATTGGCGGAGGGAGGACTCCGTTCAGTGAGGATTTGGGAGGCGGTTTGCTTTGAAATCAACATAGTGACTGTACACTTGTAGAATACTGTAGAAACTATCCGTCCGTCCCGCCCGCCCGCCCGTCTGCCCGCCCGTCCGCCCGTCCGCCCCCTCCCAGTCTTCCATTCTCACTCACCACAGCTGAGTAGAAGCGGGAATAGCACATGTGATGCAGTAGCTCTCCCGTCAGCTATGCAATGCGCTGACCACATCCCGCCCACCGGTGTACTGCGCACTCTGCACTACAGTCGAGATGCTGTGTTCACTGCCAGGATTAAGACTTGCGGCTCTAACCTTATTGATGCTGCCGAACAGGCCCGAACACCACCCTCTCCTTGGCATTCTGACCGGCTACCGGGACCCTGTCCTACAACAACACCAGCAACAACAGCAACACCACCCACCACCCACCACCCAAAAGTACCACTGGTTAAATGAATATGAGCGACCTCGCAGCCCTCGAAGATGAACTGGCTCAGGCGCTCGAGTTTGTCGCCACGTGTAAGGAGGCACTTGAAATCGACCCGGATGACCAAGATGTCAAGACCGATATGCTCTCCTTTGAGCAGCAGATTCCCGTTCTGAAGTCCCAGATTGCCGCTCTGAAGGCGAAATCTGCACCTGCCCTCGTTGCCGTCGCCGCACCTCCCAAGTACGATATGAGCAAACACCCCAAGTACCACACATCAGGAGGAGACGCGCGCGACGTGGCGGGGGACCTTGCGGGAAAATCGGAAGAACATCGCGCATCATTCAATGTGGGAGATGTCGTGCAGGCGAAATACTCGGCCGACAAGTCCTGGTATCCCGCCACCATTGTCAGCAAGACTGGCAGTCCCTCAGACCCCGTCTATACTGTCAACTTCAAGGGCTACGATGAGAAAGAGCAGAAACGAAAGCATGAGGTGCGCCCGGTGGAGAATAAGAAGCGCAAGGCTGAAGGCGATGCGGGAGCCTCCAATAGTGCGAAGAATGCGGCTGCTGCTGCTGTTCCACCACCACCGCCACCTCCAGCTCCCGTCCAAGATGGTACAGTCATCAGCGGTGCCCCGTCAATCGACGCCTCGCTTGTCAAAAAATACGAACCGAGCAAGGTCAGCGATGGGCCCACCCGCATGGCACCGGCACCGAAGAAGCTGAAGGGCAACAAGACGTTGGAGAAGTCAAAGAGTAGCTGGAATGACTGGCAGAAGTCGGGTCCCAAGAAGCCTGCCATTGGAGGCGCCTCCAAGTTGAAGAAGGACAGTCAGTTCCGCACACCAGATCTGCCCAACGCAAAAGGTAAGTGCATTCTTCTGCGCCGCGCCCTTGTGCCAATTGTGTATACTAACTTCTCCATAGTCGGCTTCACGGGTTCCGGCAAGCCCATGTCCAAGGACCAAGTGCGTGCAAAGTGGAATTTCGCGCGCGACGACGCTCCGGACGAGTGAAGAAGCACCAATCACATTCCGAATCAGTAAGTTGTCTTGCGCGCTCAACCGAGCCATGTCTGGCAAGCGGCAGCAGGCGGAACCGATGCGGCACATAGATGAGTTGAAGTCCGAGGTCTGCGATGCATTACCAAAGTATGAGCCAAGAGCACGCCAAGGAACATCGGAGCCATGGCGTGGGCCTTGTGGTAGTCATCTGGAATGGGTGTGGGCGCTGTGATGTTCATCATGAACGGAGAAGGCTCTCCGAAAGGGCCACGAGAAGTATCCCTCCCACTGCAGAATGGCGTACTTGCTAAGATGATCAATAGTCGACCCAAAATGATAGACTCAAAATGGCGCGATATGATGAGCCATTCCTTTTTCCATGACAAACATGTACCCCCTTCATACCTCCCTGCTATTTCGGTCATGACGCTGATTGTGGTCCTTTTCTAGTCTCGATGGATGCCGATAGCACCAATCCCCGAGAGGTACTCCTACTTGAACTGTACACCTGAAGACTGCATCCAGATGAGCGTGACTGATTGGTGCCTATTTCTCTCTCGTGGTCGGCAAGTATAGATGATGTTAGTCGTGACCTATCGCCACCACTACTACCTACTCCTACTACCACCTACACTTTCCTCAGCCTCGGATTCGCAATTTCCCCTTGGATCAACCCCACTATCGACGCATGCACAAACGGTTTCTCCATGCTCTGATAGCTGATTTCCACCTCGGTCGTCACCGTAATCACCCCATCCACCTCTCTGACATCGCCATCACACCAACCTTCCACGCAGCTCAATGCCGTATCATCCCCCTGATTCGTATTGGATGTCACGGCGGTCAGATTCGTCCCCGAGCCATTTTTACTCGTGAATCCCGAACTCAATGGGATATGCTGCGTCCTCCACGGTGAGAGTTGATGCAGACTCGGCAGGTCCGAGAGAGTTCTTTTTCCTCCTCTTCTGCCGGGTCGAGTGATGGAAGCTGGAGTTGCGCTGCGGGATGGGTTGTTGCTGCTGCTGCTGTTGCGCTTGCGGAGAAGTTTCCTCCACAGACTTTTGCAAAAGAGTGGTCGCAGACAGGGAATTGACGCGGTGATGATGACCGTGTTGAGTTCGACAGCCATGGCGATGACATAGGTCGAGAGGGAGTAAGTGTAATCCGTCACTTTGCCGAGATTACTAGCCTAGTCCCATCCATACTTTCCGTATCAGTATACTATATATTCAAGAAATCAAAAGAAAAGAAGAGAAAAGAAAAAGAAAACTCACCTCCACCGTCTTCACTCCACTCGCCACACTCGCCCACAATCCCAAACACAACAATCCCGCCACACCGATTTTCCTTCTCAATCGCATTTTTGTCCGATGTACCAATACTGCCGGTAAGACGGCTAACCATACGTCCGTGAGGGTGTTGAGTGTGCCCATGAAGTAGCCGTAGTTGGTTTGGATGAGTGGGTTCCTGTAGTATAGAGAGAGAGAGTGAGAAAGCGTGAGAAAGGGGCGAGAAAGGGGTGAGAAAGGGGTGAGAAAAAGGGGGAGTATATAAAGCGAGGAAGAAAGAGTGTGAGAAAAAAAGAAAAGAAAAGAAGAAGAAACAAACAAAAAGAACTTACCAACAAAACTCATTATAGCGCACCTGTTTCGCCAATGTCCAAAACACATCCAAATCTTTCCCACATTGACAATAAAATAAAATAATCCCTATGCCATTTACCACAATCTGAGTGATGATGGCTGTCCAGATGATTCCGGGCCAGATTGTGCGGAGAGTTGGATCGGTACCGGTGAGGTAGAGCAGGGTGCATGCGAATGAGATGCGACTGGAATGAGGGGAGGGAGGGGAGGGTTAGCGGTGCTTCATTCTTGTTTTTTCATTCTTTTCTCATTCTTTTTTCATTCTTTTTCTTCTTTGCCCCTTTTTTGGGATTGGGAGTTTTTTTTGGGGCAAGTTTCTTCTTCTCCAGTTCCTCATCACTCAGCTTCTAGTCAAGTTTCTTTTATTCAACTGATCTCATCCCCACCTCTTTTGTCGCAGCCAATACA
>JH792480.1:213823-254607 GCA_000291705.1 Sphaerulina populicola P02.02b
ACCCAAACATCGGCCCCCCCCGTCCCAAAAAAACAAACTCAAACTCCCCACCTTCATACACATCGGTAACTTGTCCCAGCCCACATAAATAATATGTTTCCCAAATCCATTCTGCACAGCCACATGAATCAAACTCGCATGCACCAACGCAAACACCACAGCGCAAACCATGAAAATGTCATCGAGAAAGAGTTTGTGCGTCAAATAAATTTTGACGAAGCAGCGGAGAAGGACGGTCAAGGTCGAGAGGGAGAGGAGGAGCCAGATGACGAGGAGGAGGGTGGGGCCTTTCGTGGTGTTGGGGGCGGTGGAGAGGGTGGAGAGGATTTGGGTGATGTTGAGGGCCATTTTCCTTTTCTCTCCCTTTTTTTAATTACTTTTTTTCCCTCCAGGGGAGGAGGCGGGGAGGGACCGGTGTTGGGCGATTTCGGAGTGTGGTGTTGCGTCCTTTTCTTTTCTTCTTTGGCGGGCTGGTTGGCTTTTCGCGTGCTTGCCTGCTTGCTTACTACAATACTATTGCCACCGCGATAGATGCAGTCTGGAAATAATATGTAGCTTCTTCATTGGCTACATCGATCGGAGTCCAGCAGTCTCATATACCTGTTGGACGGACGGCTCGTACTGTTGTTGTTGTTGTTGTTGTTGTTGTTGGTCTGTCGTTTTTGATCGCTTCGTGCATCGACCACTGACCAGAAATAACGGAGAATAATAGCAATAATAATATAACACACTTACTTCGACCTCATGAGCAGACAACGAAGAAGAAACAGACCAGAAGAAGAAACAGACCAGAAGAAGAAACAGACCAGAAGAACTCAACATCTACAGTAGGTTGGAAAAGTGAATTACATTTAGGCTGATTTAGCGTGGGCGATGAAACCTCGTGGAAAGGGGATGAATACTCACGAGTGGACTCGGTTGTGGTGACACCCCATGATAGTCTCGCGTGGGGGGGGCCAGGGTGTAGATTGGTTATACTCGGACCATCTGCGGCTCGACTGGGGCGTGATTTCGATCAGATCATGACTTTCATCACCTCTGAGCCTCCGACACTTCGTCGACCGTGCGGCCAACCAGGCGTGTCCAGTGTGCCCCCAAAGCGACATGGAGAACGGGAAGATAATCGACTCGCTAGCATCGGAGCTCGAATGACAGGCGGAGCCGGTGAAGATCAATGTCTTACCCCCAATGAAGCTACCACCCACAAGATTAGAGGCAACAAGAACGTGTATGATGGATCGGTATACTGTACTGCACTTCTAAACCTACTTCAAACTTGCCTGCGTGGACTGTTACGTGGGACCAAGACTTTCCGCAGACTCAATGAGAGTAGTCTTTCTCGGCTGACCTGCCAGCCTCTGACTCGGGCTCAGAACTTCCTGACAGGCTTGGATATCTGTCACGGACTCATTGAACACTTCGGCCACCGAAGTCAGGACTTGATCGCGGTTCCAATTGCCACGTTCCCTCCAAATCTTATCCATAATGCGAGCTTTACATTGCTCCATCTGCTCGAGCGACAGCCCACTCGTCTTATCCACCATACTCGTCAGGAGATGCTGTATGTTTTCTTCATTCACAATCAGCTGAGGACGCGGACTGGGAGGGTCTGCAGCATCTTCGTCATTCAGGAGCGCAGACACAGAAGACACTCGAGCGGGCGCTTTTGTGGGAGCCGCAGGGTGGTGCTGCGAGCTTGCTGATCCTAGGGAGCCAGATGGGTCGAATGTTGATGCAATTTGCTGCGATTCGGTGGACGGGGGTTGCGTGTCTGGCAGATTCTGACTGCCAGAACCAGATCCAGGCCCCATCCAGCCAAAGTCGGGATAATCACCAGGTCGTATTTTGCCCGTGGAGAACTGCAACGGACCACTGCTGCCATTGCTATTTCTTGTGCTAGAGATGGTTGACGTGCTGTTTCGTTGCTTTTGCAGAGATTGTGCAGATGCTGGCGGGAGCATTGCTGCTTGTGTGCCCATTACGCTCTGTCGCGACACGGGCCGCTGCTGCAAGCCATGCTGTCTGTCTGGTACATCCGGCTGTGCGTCAAGCATCTCCGCATCTTCTTGTCCGTGCTGCGATCGCTGAAAGCCATTGACATGTCGCGGAACCCCGTTGCCCATGGTGCCGATCAATGCACCCTTGTCAGGATTCACGCCAGGGACTCTGCTCGGTGTGGAGAACTGTTCGCCAAGCACGATAGGCCCAGAGGCGTCGTGACTCGTCTTGGAACCATTGGCAGGGTACACGTTCGGAGCACCTATCGTCGGCACTTTCTCCCCAAGACCCTGCCCAGGCTTCACCTTAGCCAGACAGGCACGTTCGCGGGCTTGCTCTCGCTCGTATACGCCTTCACATTCTGCACACATTGCAGGGTGCTGTGTTTCAACGGCGGCTATGTCGACTTCAACGTTAGTAAGCATCTCCTTGGCTTTGAGCAGTCTGTCTTCTTCACCAAGAGTTTTGGCGTCCTTTGACAATCGCTTGATGTCTGCAAGAAAGTCTTTCGGGCGCTTGTAATACCCATTAGACAACCTCGTTTCGATAGTCACGATATCGAGGTTGTAGAAAAATTTGTCCGTCATGACCTCCTTTAGCCCAGGCACCCCTTTGCCGTCCTTGGCGACCTCATAGGGTCTGAACAAAGATTGTTGTTGTCTTTGTTCCTCGGTGAGATCTGTCGTAAGGACCTTTGGGTCTGTGTCGTCGAACAAATGTGCAATCTGAGCGTCCTCGATGGGCGAATTTCTGAACTTCTTGTACTTTCTCTTGATTTGCTCCATGATTGGTTGGATGTGAAGCTTCAAGATGTTCAGCGTTTGGTGGTCCTTCTTTTTCTGCGCTTTGAGCTCGGCTTTACTCAGCTCTGCATTGGCTGGCGCCACAGCAACGGGTGCTTCAGGGAGCACTGCTAGCTTTCGTTTCTTCCGTTGGTCAGGGTCGGGAAGCTGATCTGGCGATTGGCGAATGAAGTCCACGACGGTCTGCCAGTACTCGTATCTCGCCGAATCATCAGGCCGGTTGAGTTCATACTGATCTCTGCTTGAGAATCCAAACAACTCGCGTAGCATATCGGAATTGGGCTTCTCGTCGTGACTTTGATATTCCAGTATTCCCAGTAGCAGGATGGGGTCAGTCGGTGGCAAGCTACGAAGCAGACCAACAAAAGTCCGCTTGACGGAGTCTGCAAGGATCTCCCACCATACACCAACATTAGGGATAAAAATGACGCTTGGCTTGTGCCTTTTCACCTCCTCAAAGAGTTGAACGACAGCAGCTTCGGGAGACTAGTAGAAGAAGTCAGTACGTAGGCTGTTCAGGAAAGGCAGATCATGACTTACCCTCGTCGAGTCTTTCATTAACGTCGCAAGATCAAAGTTTTGAACATGCAAACCTTCGAACTTGCTCAACAGTGCCGCTCCAAGATACTGTTGTCCCATACCTGCCTTGCCCTTGATCAACAGTCGAGGTCTGAAGACTCGCGATGATTCAAATTCTCGCTGCATAACTTCCTTCTGAAAACCGAACTCATCTTCACGATCATCGTACATCGCCTCCTCCAGAGCAGTGGCTTTGCGCTTGCGAGGAATGGTCTGGTCCAACAAGTTCGAGATCTCGAGAAGTGGGCGACGTAAGAGTGGCTCGATGTCTTTCTTCAACGGGGCAGCACCAGAGGCAGCGGAGCGTTCAGAAGAAGGCACAATCTTATTGACGGAAATCATGAAATCCTTGGCTAAAACCTTGATCGTGCTGGGGTCGATGATCAGCTTGCGGTCGCTGGAGTAGATTTGCGGGTAAGTGCCCTGGACGGCATTCAGTGCTGCTTCAGTACAGAGCGCGCGCAGATCAGCACCCCCATAACCGCGCGTCTGCTCAGCAAGCTGGTCCTTGAACTCCGGCTTGAGCGGAGGATCCCATCCCTTAGTGTGGATGTCTATGATCTTACGTCGTCCCATTGCATCGGGCAGTGGAAAATAAAACTCGCGATCAAATCGACCAGGACGTCGCAAAGCAGGATCAACAGAATCCGGTCTGTTGGTGGCACCAATGACAATTACCTGCCCTCTGCCATCCATTCCGTCCATGAGCGCCAGTAGAGTGGCGACAATGGAAGCGTGAATCTGCTCCTGCTTGCTAGAGCGCACTGGTGCAAGGCCGTCGATTTCATCGAAGAAGATGATACTAGGCTGGTTCTTCCGTGCCTCTTCGAACAGCAAGCGTAGTTGCTTCTCAGCTTCACCAACCCATTTGCTCAGTGCGTCTGCGCCCTTTCGCATATAGAAAGTGACCTTCTGCCCATGAGAACTAACGCTGGATGCCAACGCACGAGCAAGCAGTGTTTTACCAGTGCCGGGAGGGCCATGGAAGAGGACTCCTCGTGGTGGTGTGACATGAAAGCGCTGGAACACCTCAGGATACAGCAACGGCAAGGCAATCATTTCCTTGAGCTGATTGATGTGGTTGTCCAGCCCGCCCACGCCGTCGAACGTAACGTTAGTGTCGACGCCAAGAGGGTCTGCATCTGCCAAAGCCTTCTTGTCCTTAACCTTGCCTAAGCCTGGCGGCCCGCCACCAGTGCCAGTCAGAGGATCGTTGTTCAGAGCCTGTGGCGCCGCTCCAAAATGCCTGGGGAATGCAGAGGTAGGTGTCATGCCCACTGCACCGCCAATTCCCTGCTGTCCACCCCCCACCTCGTCATCACTGCTATCAGAGTCGACACCACCTGCAGCACCAAATCCTTCCGGACCTCCGAGCACAGGAGGGGGGCCAATGCCTCCACCGAAGGGTCCATACGTAGAAAATAAGCTGCGGTAGGAATTTCCGCCACCTCCCCGACGAGTCCGTTGCGGCGTCGCGGTAGGAATCGCGGGTGCATCGTCGTCTTCGATGGGCAGTAATAATTCGGGCCGGATAATGCGGTAGTCTGGTCTGTTTCCACGACTGCGCAAGGTCGGCTCGAAATTGATCTGGTTGTCGCGCTGTGTTGTGCGCTCCCGTTTGCCTCTCGATCGGCGATTACGCCTTCTGTCCTCGTCCAGTTCTGCCGCCTCATCCGCGATCTCCTCAGCATCCAGGTCATCGTCCACAGAGGGTGCGCGTCCGGAGCGACTTCTTTGAGAAGCAGATTTGCGCGTCAGTCTACCTGACCGCCGCCCTTGGGAACTGCCGTCATTACTACTGTCGTTTCTCTCACGGCCAGGCTTGAGCAAATCTTCATCTGATTCAGACACGTCTTGATCCGCTTCGGCTTCTCCTTCGGCATCGGGCTCAAAGTCACTGCTTTGCTCAGCGCCGGACTTCCGATTGCGAAGTGATCTTCGAGTGCTGGGCTCGGGCTGAGAAGGAGGCGGTGTCGATGCTTTTCGGCGGGCACGTAAAGTGCGACCCTTAATTACCGGTTCTTCATCTTCGTCATTGTCCTCGGTTTCCGCTGCTGGCTCAGCCGCGGCTCCAGAATCCACCTGTGAGGTTTGTGACTCTTGCACGACCTGCTCGTCGTCCTCGTCGTCCTCGTCGCCATACTCCATTGCGATGTCCTCGTCTTTGGCTGAGGGAGTGGGTGATGTGCGTGGTGGTATTTGGCGATCCATTCCCTGCACCGTGCTTTGCGCAGCTTCCTCCAGCTGGGAAAGGAATTCTTGCTGACCTTCGGTCGTCTGCCGTAGATCACCTATTGACTCTTCGTGGGACTCTTCGTAGATGGCGCTTGGTGGCTTCTTCGAGGCGAGGCCCTTGCCGCCTCTTGTTGGCCGACGTGCAGTCGAAGGGTCAGGCGTGTTGCTGCCAGCTCTCGTCACAACTTGATGCCGGCCAGAATCGGTAAGAGCCACGAGTGGAGTCTCAACATCGTGCGATAGTCGACTGCTGCGACGCCCTCCTGAGCCCTGCGCGTAGATTGTAGGTGTTGTCCCGCGACGCAACGTTCTACTGTTGCTGCGCGAGCGTGTTTTCAGATTGGTCTCCATGCTTGGCGGCGGTGCTCGTATCTTCAGTACGACAATGTGACTCCGTTTGGAAGATGCAGCTGCACGCGCCTGTTTCGTTCGTGCAGGCGTGGGCTGTGTCGGGTTGTGCTCGCTTTCGGTGGCTGCTATCTCTTCGTCGCTCTCATCCTCCTCATACTTGACCACCTTTTTCGCTACCGAGCGCACGCTTCTGCCAGTTCGTGGATTGCGCTCTGGCGGGTTATCGTCGTCAGATCCCGTGAATGACGCCTCCTCTTCGCTGTTCGCGACACTGTCGTTTTCGATGTCTTCGGAAGAGTCGCCGTAGCGCTGACGTCGTGGCTTGTCGCGCTTGCGCGGAGATGTCTTTTGTTGTTTCCTGGACCTTTTCTGAGGGCGTGCTTGAGTTGCCGCGTCGTCAAAGTCACTGTCGTCGGGGTCGCTCTTCGTGGGATCCCAGACAGCCGCCTTGCGTTTTCCAGCCATCGAGTGTGACTGCGACGAGGCTTCTCTTTTACTCCCAGGCTATCACTGCTTCACTCCCTAGCTGCCGGTCTACGTGCGCTCGAATGGAAAGTTGTGCTCTCGAGGCATCTATTCGGCCGATACGCGCGATCCTGGGAGGGCTGTGCACAACTTGATGAGTAAGGTATCAACCATTAGGTAAGAACAAACTGTGGCAAGAGAAGAAGAAGAAGAAGAAGAAGAATATGGGAGCGTGATGGGAACTGATGAGTCCGGGGAGTATGGGCAACTGGAGGCCACAAGAGGGCGGAAACGGGGTGCTGGGAGGTGACTGGACGAAGCGAACCTGGTACGGAGGTACATACCACCTCAGGACTCAGGTAGTCTAACTTAGTTCCATGCAGATCCACTTCCCGACCCTTGGACGTCCTCACTCTGAACTTGACAATCAAAACACCAGCATCAACGACAACAACAGACAACACTGCGAACGGATTCTCTCATGCGCGTGAACGGGGCCACGTCGTGGTCGCGTTGATCTTCTGAACACGTTGAGACCCATTTTCGCTCCGCTTTCTTCACACAAACCGTGCTATATGCCTCTGCATTTCCTGAACATTTAAAATCATCTATTGATCTCAAGATCGCTGGCGCGCCTGTGCCTGACAGGCGGAGCTGCAACCTTGAGTACTCTATTCTAACGACACCTCTTCGTCGCTAGATCACAACTGCACGTGATCCCAAGTGAAAAGCTTCCTTTGGCTTAGCATCATTTGAACTTTCTTATCTTTCTTTCCTCTGGAGCTACCTCCTAACACTTGCAATCGTCTGTCCCCCGCCGAGCTACAGACAACTGTGATGGCGTCTATGCACCCAGTCACAACGTGTATGCGCATATACATATATGTTTCCAGTCCTAGACGAAGCTCATATGAGCCGGCATGATGGAGGACTGCGTCCCGTACGCACGCGTTGCGCCATGAATGCCGCCTTACAGCAGACGCAACCTGCGACAACCAGTCTGCACTGTTCAGCGGTTGTGTAGAGTCACTAGCTTTCTTTCCAGGAGGTAGTACCTATGTACTTGGAGGTAGTGAGGCGTTGACAGTCTCAGCCTCCATCTGCCTTGGCACTGATGAGCAGAAACGTGAATGCTTGGCAATAATGCACATCAATTATCAATACATGTAGCCTAGAGCCATCACTTCGACGGCCTCATCACCTCCTTGCTGCGAATCGAGTCCATTCAGGACAGCAGACAATACCACGCAATTGGTTCAATTTCTCAATGCAAAGATAGGCTCTGCCTACGACCGCGAAAACGAATGCAGCCACTCTAGTTATCACATTATATACCGTGTAATTGAGTTCGTAGCCTGTCACAACCAGATGACTATCAGGGTCACAGACTCACAGTGCGATTGTGGCCTCCGCTATTCGTATACCCATCTACTTGTCTGAGGGAGATCACTATCCACTGTAAGGCACCTTAGTGTCTATCTATCAGTAGAAGCATTCACAGCACCAACTTGTCTTCTAGCCTCCCAGCACATGCAGGCAAAATCAGGCGTGCTGTCCTCTGGCATTTTTTGGCGGCTCCTATATGCCTGGAGATACGACAGCCTATAGTCGAGCTAGAAGAAAGTGGTCTACTCCGTACCTTAGTACACATGTCCCGACAAAAGCGTACCCTACGCCGCTCGTACACTGGCTCGGTACTAGGTAGGTACGCTTCACATACCTGCCAATAACCTCATACCACATCTGTAGCATTCATACTCTCAATAGCCCTGTAGCTAACAGCCTTCCACTCCCCGTGTATAACCCAACGCACTTCCTAACTTCACCTACCTACACTCGTATAACGACCTACGACTTCAATATACGCACGCGGATGCGCTTCGTATATCAATCACCAGTGCTCAAGCATCTCTTGTATTGCAAGCTCATCTTCAGAGAGCACCGAAAGTTGTGCCCGGAAGTTCTCAGACACTCTCGTCCAAGGCGGTTGTGACGCGAAGAAATTGTGGGCGTTGATCGCGGTTACGAAGGCCGAATTATTTGTGTTCCATCTGTTGGGAGAGTAAGGTATGCGCGTTTCGTCGGCGGTGGGTGCCATGGTCCGACTGCTGCGACGGCGTTATCCTCGTGCACGCTTCCACCAACTACAACAGGTAAATAGTACCTACCGCATACTGTCAGTTCTGGGCGGCGTCCTAAAGAGAACTCGGACTCGACAACGAGTGTGATACCGACGAGGCTTCTTGGTTGTGAGCAGCATGTTGAGAACGCGGGCTATACAGATTATCCAGGCTTAAGGTTCAAGCGCGCTATGCGGCTATGGGACTCTTTGGTATACCTCCATATGTACCTGGCCATAAGTCATAAGTTTTTGGTCGCGGTACACTCTCTGACTCGAGACTCACTACTTGTTGTCACCGTACACTGCTCTACCTCCTAGGAGAACCATCGTCTCATACCCGAAACCGCAGCATTCGCTTGTGTCGCTGGCTTCCTCGTTGCACTCCAGTCGTTACCCGCCGCCGCCGCCGCCTCCGTCTCCACCTCCACCTCCACCTCCACCTCCACACCTTGTCGGAAGGCATATCGTACGTACCGCGGCGTGGCTCCCGTTAGCGGCGTATAGCGGTTTCCTAGCTCCACCGTCTCATCACCGAGCACGCGCGACAACTACACGCTTCCACGCATCGCACTTAACCCGCCGTCGCTCGAACCACTCGCGCCGCACCTACCTCAGCTGCAGCAGGCCGACAAGCTGCAGTGTCACCGCCTGCGCATCATGGAAGACCTCAAGGAGAATTTCAAGGAGAAGGCGGAGAAAGTGAAGGAAGGCGTCAAGGAGACATTGCTCGGAGTGGAAGATGAGCTCCAGACATCGGACCAGACGCGCGCGGAGTTCATGAAATATGCGAAAAAGGACGAGGGGAGCGAAGAGTGGTATATGGGCGAAAGCGAGTTCATCGATGCTGTCGCACCGGCCGGCGAGGATTATGTGAGTAGCTTCATCACTACTGCGCTGCAATCAGTGCCATGTTGCCCAGGGCATGGTTGGCGCATGCACTCTGGTGTTGTGGCGCAGCGGAACGATGACAGTGGCACTGACGATTGCTTCTAGCATAAAATCAAGCGCGAACAGTACGGGCTTCTCTTTCAAATTGCCGATCGCCAGGGCAGGTCCAGAGTTGCACTGGGGGACTGGAACGTGTTCAATAACCTCCTGAAGAAGCCGGATGCGGAGTACGAGATCGCGTTCCGCCTCTTCGCAGATCCGAGCTCGGGACTGGTCGATTTCAACTCGTTCAAAGAGGTCTACGCCAAGAATAAGACCTCGAGTACTATCCCCTTCAACTGGGACAGTGACTGGGCAAAGCTCTACTTGGGCGGCAAGCGTCACCGCCACTCCATGACATACCCCCAATTTGCCCAAATGCTGCGCGGCCTACAAGGAGAGCGCGTGCGCCAGGCGTTCCTGTACCTTGACAAGAATGGTGAGGGATACATCGAGCCTGAGGATTTCCAGCGCATCATTGTGGAAACAGCATCACACAAGCTCTCCGACCACCTGCTGGTTAACCTTCCCACACTCTGCAATATCTCACCCGGCTCGCGGATATCATACGCAAATGTTCGCGCTTTCCAAAACATCCTTCGCGAGATGGACGTGGTAGAAATGGTCATCAGACATGCTGTCCTCAAGTCGAGCGATGGAAAGATCACTCGGGTGGATTTCCTCAATGAGGCGACCCGCATCACGCGCTTCTCACAGTTCACGCCAATGGAGGCTGATATCCTGTTCCACTTCGCATCCCTCGATCAGCCTTCTGGACGACTCGGACTCAATGACTTTGCTCGTGTGCTTGACGCCAGCTGGCACGCCAAGGTCACCGATCCTACAGCGAACGTCTCGGACATTGCCCAAAAGGCTGTAGTCAAGTCTGAAAGCTTTCTCCACGATGTTCTGGTCTCTGTGCATCACTTCGGCCTCGGTAGTATCGCGGGTGCTTTTGGTGCCTTTATGGTCTATCCTATCGATTTAGTCAAGACTCGCATGCAGAACCAGCGTGGCTCTGGTGTCGGGCAATTGCTGTACAAGAACAGCATTGACTGCTTCTCCAAAGTCATACGCAATGAGGGTGCTCGTGGTCTCTACTCTGGTGTTATACCCCAGCTCATTGGTGTGGCTCCCGAGAAAGCTATCAAGCTCACTGTCAACGATATTGTACGTGGCAAGTTCACAGATGCGAAAAGTGGTGACATCAAATTCTGGCAAGAAATGATTGCTGGAGGCTCCGCTGGTTGTTGCCAAGTGATCTTCACCAACCCGTTAGAGATTGTCAAGATTCGTCTCCAGGTGCAAGGAGAGGCTATTCGTGCGGCGGCTCGAGAAGGCGAACAGCTTAAGAAGCGCACCGCCATCTGGATCATTCGAAATCTGGGTCTCAGAGGCCTGTACAAGGGTGCATCAGCATGCTTGCTACGCGATATCCCCTTCTCCTCGATTTATTTCCCAGCATACGCACATCTCAAGAAGGACTTCTTTGGAGAATCACCGACAAAGAAGCTAGGCGTCGTACAACTCCTCACTGCTGGTGCCATTGCTGGAATGCCCGCTGCCTACCTCACTACACCAGCTGATGTCATCAAAACACGTCTGCAAGTCGAAGCTCGCAAGGGAGACGCGACATACGCCAACATCCGCGATTGTGCTCGCAAGGTCTTCCGAGATGAGGGTTTCAAAGCCTTCTTCAAAGGCGGGCCAGCACGTATTCTGCGTTCATCACCACAATTCGGCTTCACACTTGCCGCATACGAGGTTCTGCAGAACGCTTTACCATTCCCTGGGGACCACGACGACAAGCCCACTCCACGTGGCAGTATCGAGCCGATCACTGATGCGCAGGAGCGACAGTCGTCTCTGCCGCATTTGCGATGCCGCAACGCTCTCAAGATCATAAACGATCTTGATCTTGGATTTGGCAAGCTGAAGCCGCCCCAACAAGCTGGCGGTGTTGGTGGCATTACCAGCTGGCTTCCCGGCCATTCGCAGGACAAGTCTGATAAGCGATAGCTTGTCCCGGGAACGCCGCCCCTTTATGACCTGCACATCTTAATGATACCCTGGACGTGGCGGTCGCAGCGGTAGCGGTAGCGTTACACTAGTCGTACGTAGCAAAGGGAACCTTTAAGAAAGAGTGCCAAAGTTGCATGCGTTGGAAACGCAACAGTGTTGGGAAGAGTCGAAATCGTTTACAGCATAAGCGTTCACGGCGGGTGTCCAGGGCGTTTTCTTTTCTTTTCTTTTCTTCCCCCTTTTGGAGGAATGCATCTGAGACTGTATCATGTTCACATGACGAGCAAGCAAAACATGCGTTTAAATTAGAAGAGAGGAAGAGAGGAGCTAGAGCTATACAGCTATACAGCTAGCTACCTTAGGTAGGTAGGTAGGTAGGTAATGTCGTCTTCTACGCATGAAGAAGACGACAACGATGATAGACGAGTCCCAATCAGAGAGACCTGCATGGGAACGGAAAGCGAAAGAAAGAGAGGGCTGCAATTGCAGCAAGCATGGGACGCTGCAACGTATCAAAGAATGCAGGTGATCTACTACAATGGACCTGGTACTGTTGTTTTCTTGGTGCGGTCCACATACATGCTTCATCAGTACCTTAGCTGTGTGGTACTTATGATGGTTCAATTTCGATCGCTAATCCCTTGTTCTTCTTATTCTTCTCCTCCGCGCTCTCCACCCCTTGGTCAACACCGCCACCATTATTACCACCAGAACCATCGGCACCCAAAGTCACTTGCACACTTGTCACTGGAGGTGCGCCTGCGCTTCTGCTCGCAGCGGCAGCGTTGAGTCTTTGATCCAGAGCTTTGAGCGCAATCGCTCTTCTTCGTTCAGCTTCGGCGCGTCTGCCACTACCACCACCACCATTGAAGCTCGGCAAACCACCTTCGGCGGCTCGCGACGCAGCATTCTCGTTTCCGGCTTCGATGTCTTGGTCGGAGAATGGAGTACACACACGTAATTGTATGAGAAGGTTGTATACTCCATCGCATATGGGTGAGAGGATGGGATGTAGAAAGTCGGGGAAAAACGCAGTGAAAGAGAATGTCTCGGATGCATCGCCCTTGATGATAGTATCTTGTCCTCCGGTAGTTGCGTTGGAGATGTCTGAGATACGGAAAAAGCGAAGATAGAGCCAGGAGGTGAGGAAACCGAGGAGGCTTAACCAGAAGGCTGTATCTGTTCCGAGCAAGGGCCCAGAGATCATGTTTGCGAGAACGAAGACTGCTGGGAAATGCTTGATGCGCATTCGGATGGTGCCTTTGAAGATGGATACTGTGTGTTCAGGCACGAGTTGCTTGAGGGATACTAAAAAGCCCGCTTCGAGAGCTACGAGACCATTAAGGGGCGTGGGACTTTTGAGAAGCTTGTCAGTACATGCTCATGCTGCCTCTCATTCATGCTGAGTGAGATGACATACTGTTCAGGCGCAGCGACGACTAGCCCGTGCCACACCGCGTATATGAAGAACGCGATTATGTTGGGTATCATTGTTACCTTGGCCGAAGGTCAGCGGACTTTGCGAGTCGATAGGAGGGAGAGCGAACTCACAAACAGCACAAATTTGCCGAACTCCTTGGTGCCCCATGCTCTTTCGAGATATCTGCCTCCAAAAAACAACACACTACCACTAATCACCAGCGACACCACGTTGTTCTCGACCAGAGCTCCACTGAGAACAGTCCATGGGAAGCGAATGCTCTGTGTGGGCACGCATACCAGGTATGGAACCGACCATCGCGGGCTCGAGAGGTAGTCGGTGGCTGTATTTGCAGCGGGATCGGAATCGAGGGACATGCGCCATTTGGTGGTTCGCAAGACGGCATTGAGCGACGATAAGGTAACGAGGACGAGCAGCAGGGTGCGCGTGATGGGCGGCAGGTTGATGCGCGGCATTATGGCGGCGGCGGCGGCGGCGGCGGCGGCGGTGGTGGTGGTGGTGGTGTAGGTCGTCGTCGTCGTCGTCGTCGTCGTCGTCGTCGTCGTCGTCGTCTTCTTCTTCTTCTTCTTCTATGGACCCGCGAATGTATGCATCTCCGACTCCCTCTCACGCTCACGCGGCCCTCCTCTTCTGTACCGTCGTCCTGTAGTGAGACGTGGTAGAAGGTAGTAACAAGGTATGGAGAATGTTTGTCCTGTATGTAGGAGGTACCTTACCTGACGATCCACTAGCGCGGGATGTTTCACCTGATCATCCACGCTAATAATATCAATGTGGAGTCGGTTCGTCTTCCGAACGAATGCTTGTTGGGTTGGTGCAGTGCGCATCGCGTGAATCGAGTAGTAGGTGGAGGCAGTGGAGACGGCCCAGACGGGAGTTAAACACTTCAACTTATCTCCTACAGTAGATCCTTCATTCTTACCTCCTACCGCCTTGTATGCCATCTTGCACGCTGCAACGCTGACTACGACGACATATCGCTAACACAATACCCACAGATTCTTAGAACTACCTTACCTGTACTACTGGCCTCCCGCCTCTTCGCATGGTCTCTCATACTGGAAGAATCCGAGCACGTCGCGCATTTCCGCCATGTCGGCAGCGGCAGCGCTCCATTCGAACCACGTGAACTATGTGCGTAGTGACAACGCCGCTGATATGTACGAGGTACTGACTCCTTCTTCTTCACAGCTGGTATGGAGATATCTGCAGGAGCAAGGCTTTGAGCATGCCGCCATTGCCTTCACGCGCGACTGGCGCCGCACGGGGGACATTGCTTCGGACCCGGATGCGCTATCGTTTGCGCGCGAGGTGCGGCGCAACGACCTGGTCTCGGTGGTGCAGTATGGAGTGCATTATGACCAGGCGCGGGCCAAGGCTGGCTTGAACAATGGAGAGCGCAAATTTGCATGGAGCAAGATTGAGGGTCGCGGCAGCCTGGAGAGACAGCGCGACCCGGCAGAGAACGGCGCCAGCACGAGGCCAGCTACGGGCAGGCGGAAGGAGAAACCACCAGCTGTGCGGACAACAGATGGTGCTCGTGGCCAACCACCCCGAGCTTCGCGAAAGAGTGAGGCAGGCGATGCACATCTCAATGGCGACGCCCGTGATGCAATGGATGTTGAGCCTGGCTCTGTGGATGGCGAACCCGAGCAAGAAGCCACATCACCGACTGTAGCATCCGAGTCGGACCAGGCTGGCCCGGTCGAACGATACGATAGCATGGATGTTCTTATCCAGACTGACATCAAGGCCGGGCTGAATTCAAGTACGATATCTTGGCTTCTGGACAAGCCTGGCGCCACGATACACCGCGCCATATGGAATCCAAAGCCGGACGTAGACGACAGTAAAACTATTCTAGTTGTAGGTAACGACCTCTGCCGCTTCTACCAGATACCGACTTCAGCGAACAATGCTCAGCATCTGGAGAACATCGACGAGCCGAATTTATCGACAAGTTGCTGTGTCACCGCTGCGACCTGGCGGCACGATGGTACAGCAGCATGCTGCGCGATCGACAAGTTACGACAACTACCGAGCGGAACCCAGTTGTCCCAGCAAGAGCTCATCGAACGTCATAGCAATGGCACGAGCACCTCTCTTCAGCTTGGACCAGCAATGCTAGAGCCACCAGGTATAGTACTTGGCATTCATTACAGCCCCGACTCGAAATATGTACTGGCCCTGCGCACGAACATGAAGCGCTCCACGATCCAGGCCTGGCCGTCATTCCGGCCTGACATTGACACATTACCGCTAAGTGAACCCATAGCGTGGAGATTGTTCGATAGCCAAGTCTGCGATGTGACCTGGATCTCGAATGACACCTTTGTGGTCTGTGGCGAGAACGGACTTACAGCAGTGTATCAGATCGACGAAAGCCAGAGTCGGGGACTGGGCGTTTCACCCGTAGGCAATGTGCTCATGCGCGGCCTCATGTCACGGAATTCGAACATTGTCGAAGGTACTTCTCACTGGGATTACGTTCGCTACGATCCACGCTACTGTATAGCTGCATTCGTGTCCAGAGCAGACAAAAGGCTGATTTTCACGTCCAAACTGCGAAGTGGCGAAATCAGCTCCAACACTGATGTGGAGTTCGCCCTGCCAGAGGACAAGGTGCTTGAACCTGTGGCATTCTCTACAGAACAACTAGTGAATCAAGTCGAGCAAATTGGGAATACGGATGTCGAGAGCCTATTCGCTGCTGGCTTCAGCGATGGCACTATCGGCCTCTTCAGCGCTCGACATTCTCTGGAGACTGGTTTGGAGTGTAAGACTCTTGGAGACCTCACTCTACTGGAGTCGCCCATAACAGCACTCGCCTGGTCGCCGGACAGCGAACATCTCGCAGCATCGAGCTCGAACCTCGTTCAGATTTGGTCTCGCGACAGTTTCAACAAGAAGAACGGGATCGTACAAAGCCCTCGTACGATCTTTACGTGGCGGCCTCAGGATCTCGCTGGACATGAAAACGGAATTGAAAACGAAGAAGGTAATAGACTTGTGGCATGTCAGCCAAGTCTCACGTGGAGTGCGGATGGCCGTAGCTTGGCTTTCGCCACTGAGGAACAGGTACGATACCTTATCTTACCTTACCTTGTGTATTGGCTAGATGAGCCAACCATAAAGAAATTATTACCAGGCTAACACGTAGCAGATCTCCATCATCGCTCTCGACGCGCCTGTCCAGAACGAAAGACTCAATACCACCATGAACGGCCATCACGCTCCTTGAGAGATACCACAGCACCACCGGCCACAGCTGAGATCTGTCCTCATGCAGCGCTCTTCTTGCACGGAACTTGCTGCAGAATTCGAGTTTCAGAGCCGTCTCACGCTCCTGTCAAGCGCGGGTCTAGGCTAGCATCGCAGGCTTTCATGCCTCCAGCGTTCGTCCATCGATCGAGTCAGGATACCTCAACTATGCCCATGGATACTCCCCGACCACGACCTGTCTTTGGAACACTCCCCGCTGCATTTCCGCCCAGCATGGCATACTGTATAAGAGAGTCAGCGCAAGACTCCTCTTGCATATTGTCTTCCTCGATCGATATGCACTCACCAAAGCCAAGTAAAAAGTTCGTCTAGATCTTCTGCAAGCGCAGGATTCTGGTAGTCTCTGCATATGAATTTCTGAAGTTTGATTGTGGGACTGCTGTTGCCACTTGTTGATTGTCGCAGTATCGAGGGTGACCGGAATGGGTTGGATATCACTCGATACGAGGAGAAGAATTCTTGCCAGCAATCTGGATACACAAGAGTCAGTCGATCGATACTCGGAATGATCTGGCTGGTGGGGAAACTGGAATGGTTGATAGGAAGAGACAACACCATACCCTCGAGTTGTGCCTTTCCCACCCTGTTCTTATCGTTCAGGATACCAGAATCGCAGTCCGGAGCTAGTTTTACGTCGAGTTCTTCTACATGAGGCAGTAAACCGCGGAAGAGATCCGTGTGTGTTGCGAAAGGCAGGATTGCTGTGTAGACAAATTTCTTCACGGAAGATGACCGCCGAGGTTGATGTGAATGGTCTGATGATGAGGAGAAGGAGCAGGATGATGACGGTGGTGGCAATGATAGGAGGCAACTTTTGATGCTAGCGATTAGAGATGGTGGCCCTCGTTCGACTAGATGGACAATCGAAGTTGTCAGACGTTTTCTCTTTGATTTCCTAGTGTCTCCTGTTGTGGTCTGTGACCCTCTTGGCTGTCAATGGAGTGATGGAACTTACAAAATTCATAGGTCGCATAAGCTCGTAGGAATGATCCTTCATTGAGATGAATCTCATCCCATGGTTTGAGGTACAAAAGACTGGATGATGGCGACGATGATGATGATGCGATTCCTGGATAGGCGGTTGGGATGTAATCCATCTCGCGCATCGCTGTGTCGTGATGCATATCTAGCCCCGATGGCGATGACGCTGAGGCAACCGCGACAGCATGGCTCACGCCCAGCTCGAGAATATGGTATTCCATATCACTAAATGCCCAGTCGCCGAACAAGTCGATGGCGCAATTGGTCAAACAGGCGAGGTGTAAGGGACTTGCTGTCACGATTACCCGGACCGGGTCAATGGAGTGAAAGATACGTCGCCAGAAGAGGGCAGAGGTGAGATAGGCGCTTGCGAAGGATCGGGAGAGGTGGGGATAGCGGCCGCGGCTGCTATCGCCGCCAGGGGCAATGTTGTCAGTAGGGCGGATGATGCTAGAGTGTATGAGGAGAGCGAAGGTTTGAATGGAAGAGGCGAGATTGTGGCTATGGAGGAAGGCGAGGTAGGGTTCAACGGCGGTGGAAAGTCCATTGTTTGCATGGATGCTTCGATCTCCTTGCTCAATGGGCGGGCATTGGCCATGGAGAAGAGTCTCGTCGACTTCCGAGGGTATCTCTTCTGCTCCTTCCGAGGAGGGCTGTTGTGAGGAATTGGCCCCAGTACTGCCTGAGTTCAAGATCATGTTACTGATTCTGAGACGAGAATGCTTGAAGAGGAGCGGTAAAGTGACTCTTCGCCATCGTTTGGATACTTTGGATATGTTCTTGTAGTCTTGATCTGTCGACGAGGTTATCTGCAAGCTTGGCTCTTTTCTCGAGTTGAGCTGCGAGGGTGCTGGGCTGTCGAGGAGCTCCAGGATGTTCAAGAGTATTTCCTCGGGCAGCGAGTTGATGTGAAGGCCAGCCATTGAGACGGGTCGTTGATTGTATGTTGATCTGAACTCGTTAATGCTCCTGTCGAGGAACATCGATGTTCCCTCAGGTCTTCAGCAGATGCTGCTTACTAATCCTTGGCGTTCCCACCTCGATCCTGCTTGCCAAAATCGTCCAGTGAGAAACACCTCAAGGCACAACGCCCAGACACCCAACGAACATTAACGCCCACGTCCAGTCGACAAAATGAGGACCTACGACGACACCTTCTCCGGCGCGAAGATCTACCCTGGAAAGGTACGATGCAACCCTCCTGCGCGCAAACCGTGCCCACCTAGGGAGAATGTTTGAAAAGAGGAGGAGCAAGATACTACAAGTTCTCATCGCAGAGCAATGCACGCATACACATATGGACCGGCTAGACAGAGAGGTGGCAGCTCGAGAGAGCGCCACTAATGCCTGTGGCCTGAGATGCAGCGAATGTTTGGCGCTCTGCCTACACATGTCGCTTCCTCAAAGAATTGCCTGAGTGGTGTACGCACCTTGTATGGAAGCCAGGCTGACAGGACAAACCACAGGGCAAGCTCTTCATCCGCTCGGACAGCAAGATCTTCCGTTTCCAGAACGGCAAGAGCGAGTCGCTTTTCCTACAGCGCAAGAACCCTCGTCGCATTGCGTGGACTGTTCTCTGCCGCAGACAGCGCCGCAAGGGTATTTCTGAGGTACGTGACCGATGTCCCGAGGGAGCTTCTCCTACGAGACATGATATTGACCGTATCACAGGAGCAAGCCAAGACTCGTCGTCGCAAGCAAGTCAAGGCACAGCGTGCCGTCGTTGGTGCTTCGCTCGATGTCATCAAGGAGCGCCGCTCTCAGCGTCCAGAGGCCCGCACTGCTGCCCGCAAGCAGGCTATCGAGGACGGCAAGAAGAAGCGTGCTGCCACCGAGAGCGCGAAGAAGGCTGAGAAGGCAAAGACTGCTGCCAAGTCTGCTGCAGGTCAAACTACTGGCCGGTACGTGCATCTCCATACATTGTGAGCTGTTAAATAAGCCTTCATCGTACTGATTTCTGCATAGTGTCGTCGGCAAGCAAGCCGCCAAGGGCTCTGCACCAAAAGTCAAGGCCACCACCCGTTAAGGAGAGGTTGAGAAGCGAACCGTGTGATGGCAACCATGAGGGGCGTTTTTGGGCCATGAGTCTCTTTCACAGCTAAGTAGCTAGAGCAGCGCAGCGCTGAGGGCCCTGGTCATGATAACTGAGATATCCTGGTTTACACCACACTTTTTCGGGCCTGTAGTTTTTGTGTGCCCACGTTTTCTTCATCTCCCAGGGTTGTCGCATCTTAGGAGGTAAGTGGAAGGTACCTCTAAGCATTGCGTGTGAAGACGTTTCAGGAATCCAGGTTGCCGCATCTTGTCATGAATAGACCGAGTCTTGGCGAGGTAGTGTGAAAAGCCGTAGGACTGGAGGTACCGCCCGAGCCTGAGGCACCTTTCAAAGCCATTACGATAAAACCTTATCTGTAGGTAGTACCTTACGTATGTACAGTAGCGGCCCCACCCTTTTTGATTTGCGGGCCAGTGAGGCGTGGCGTGGCAGTAAGCAACTGCGAGAATATCCTTGCCCAAAATTTCCAGTTGCTCTCTCTTTTTCCCTCCTCTCTCTCCTTTCTCTTCCCTCAACAACAACAACTCTCCACTCTCCACTCTCCACTCTGCGAGGCATGCCTCATATTGACTCGCCTCCCATGATTCCAGTCATGGTCAGCAGCAAGTCTGCAGCTCCGTCGCCAGACGACGTGCAGCAAATTACGAAGACGATTTACAGCGCGAAGCAATCGCAGGAGTCGCTCGACGCAGCCTACACACTCACCGATGTCTTTCTCAACAGTGTCGGCTTCCGCGGTCTCACTGCATACAACATTCTACCCGAAATCGTGAAGTCGGCTACCAACAAGAAAGATGCGGCGAAACGAGAGGGGTCCATGTTTGCGCTCGGCGCAATTTTTGAGCGATTTCCGCCCAAGGCTAGGCTGAGCGAGGTGGTCTTTTTACTACAGGAGCCAGGTCTCATTTCCTGTGCGCTGGATCTATATGCAGATCGACAGCCCTCTGTGAGAGATGGTGCGAAATATGCACTTGATGCACTGTATGGACACTTGTCAGCCGAAGCGAAAGTTTTCGGACTTATGCCGCTTGTCATGGAATACCTTCGCAAAGTCTCTGGCAAGTGGCAAGGCGCCATCGGAGGCCTCGAGTTCTTAGGCCGCATGGCAGATGATGCGAAGATGGGCATGGAGAGTCGCGAAGTCGAGGAGAACAAAGATGTGCTGCGTGAGGCCATGGGTAGGCAGCTGGCTGGTCTCATCCCTATTGTCGAGACTGGTATGCACGATCTCAAGGCAGAGGTCACGAAACAGGCCTTGAAGACCATGAACAGCTTGACCGAGCTGCTCCAGAACGACGATGTGGCTCCTCGAATACCTCTGTTGGTGAAGAGCATTGAAGACCCGAGCATGGAGTCCTTGAAGAAGGCTGTCCACGCTTTGAGCCAGACTACATTCGTCACAGTCGTCACATCACCAGTTCTCGCACTGGTCACGCCAACTCTAGAGCGTGTTCTGAACAACCCAGGAACCACACAGGAAGTGCTGCGACAAACTGCCGTAGTCGTCGAGAACTTGACGAAGCTTGTTCATGACCCAGTGGAAGCCCGGACTTTCCTGCCCAAGCTCAAACCGGGAATTCAAGGTATTAAAGATCGCGCTTCTCTTCCTGAGGTGCGTGAAATTGGCGCAAGGGCTTTGGACGTCATGCTCAAGGCTATGGGTGAGATTCATACCGGAGACTCAACGAAAGCCGGTGTAATCATCGATCGCACCAAGCCAGAGGAGGTTGAGGCGGTGCTGGAGAAAGAGGTCCAACAGAACGGTGGTCTGCTCAACTATCCTGGCGACGCAGAAGTATGGGTCCTTGCGAAGCGTTACATCGCGACTCTGGTTGCAGAAGACACAAACCAGCGTGTGCTTGGTCGTGTTACCCGAAACATTGTGCCATACCTGCAACCTCTTTTGGACGACGGCAAGGCTGAGATTGTGGCCGAAAACGTGCACAAGCACTATGTTGTGGAAGATGAGCGCAAATACGGAGAGCCTGTCAAGGAGGATGATGGCGAGGTGGAGATTGTCAACGCCAACTTCTCTCTTGGGTATGGCGGTATGCTGCTATTGTCTCACACCAATATGCGCCTGTTGAAGGGTCACCGCTACGGACTGTGCGGTCGCAACGGCGCTGGAAAGTCGACGCTGATGCGATCGATCGCGACTGGCAAACTCGATGGCTTCCCGCCTCAAGACGAGGTGAAGACCTGCTTCGTTGAGCACAATCAAGGCGAGGATGCCGAGATCACGATTCTTGAATACTGCTTGAAGGACCCGGAAATTTCGAAGGAAGGCCGAGAGCGTATTGAGAGTGTCCTGGAAGAGGTGGGTTTCGCCCGCGGTCCAGAAGACGCAGGCCGCTTCAGCCAGGGAAAGAAAGTCGGCAGCCTGTCAGGAGGTTGGAAGATGAAGCTTGCTTTAGCCCGAGCCATGTTGATGCGAGCCGATGTCTTCCTTCTGGACGAACCGACGAATCACTTGGATGTGGGCAACGTTAAGTGGCTCCAGGACTATCTCAAGTCGCACACTGACATCACTTCACTCATCGTATCTCACGATTCTGGGTTCCTGGATGAAGTCTGCACAGACATCTACAACTACGAGACCAAGAAGCTGGTGCATTACAAGGGCAACTTGGCAGATTTGGTCAAGGTCCGCCCAGAAGCAAAGAGCTACTACACACTCTCGGATTCGCAGGTCTCGTTCAAATTCCCGCCTCCTGGAATTCTTACCGGTGTCAAGTCCAACACGAGATCCATTCTGCGTATGACAGACTGCTCATTCACGTATCCTAATGCCCCGAAGCCCAGCTTGCAAAATGTTACTGCTCAACTCACACTGAGCAGCAGAGTTGCCATCATCGGACCCAATGGTGCCGGCAAATCTACCATGATCAAGGTTCTCACTGGCGAAGTCATCCCGCAGAGTGGTCGTGTCGAGAAGCATCCAAACTTGCGTATCGGCTACATCAAACAGCACGCCCTGGAGCACGTTGAGCTTCATCTTGAGAAGACACCCAATCAATATCTTCAATGGCGTTACGCTCACGGCGACGACCGCGAGGTGTTGATGAAACAAACTCGTGTTCTGACTCCCGAAGACAAGGCACAGATGGAAAAGTGGGTTGACATTGGCGATGGTAAGGGTCAACGACAACTGGAAGCTCTGATTGGTCGTCAAAAATACAAGAAGACATTCCAGTACGAGGTCAAGTGGAAGAACTGGTTGCCCAAGTACAACACGATGGTTTCACGCGAGACGTTGACCGATCTTGGGTACCAAAAGGTGATTCAGGAGTTTGACGATCATGAAGCTAGCAGAGAAGGTCTGGGTTTCCGTACGCTTGAGCCAAAGGTCATCTCAAAGCACTTCGAGGATGTCGGGCTCGACCCCGAAATTGCGAACCACAACGAGATCTCTGGTTTGTCAGGTGGGCAGAAGGTCAAGGTCGTGCTTGCTGGTGCTATGTGGAACAACCCTCACTTGCTCGTGTTGGACGAGCCAACCAATTTCTTGGACCGTGACTCTTTGGGCGGTCTCGCTGTCGCCATTCGCGACTACAAGGGAGGTGTTGTCATGATTTCTCATAATGAGGAGTTCGTTGGCGCACTTTGCCCAGAGCAGTGGCATGTCGAGGATGGTCGTCTCACACAGAAGGGGCATCTTGCTGTTTCGCTCGATCGCTTCGAAGAGTCGTCGCGGCCTGGCAGCTCTCTCGCATCTTCTGCCGCTCCTTCGACTGCAGCTTCATCGGCAGCACCTAGCACGAACGGTACACCCATTGGTAGCGGGGCGCAGAGTGAAGACGATAGCCCTATGAAGTTCAAGGCGGCGAAGAAGAAGAAGATGACCAAGAAGGATAAGAAGGAGCGCGAGGTGCGTAGGAGACTGAGACACATTGAGTGGTTGAACAGTCCCAAGGGCACTCCTCATCCGAAAGATACGGACGACGAGGATGAGTAAAAAGCACGGGGGAAAAGTAGGGTTTGTCTGTTATGCATGGCGCTCGGCGTGGAGGCTTGTGTGTCCGTTCATCGTGACGAGACCCGGTCTGGGAGGCGTTGAGGGCATGCTTGTTTTTGCGAATGCTGCGGGCTGCGTGCTGCGTTGCTTGGGAGTCAGCTATGATGACTGCATGGGGAAGGCGTTGGGTTGTTCCGAATACAGTACGTGATAGATGATAGCCTAGGAGGTGCCTCAGGTATAGACCGAAAACTGCCAAGTCGTGATTGAAGACTACATGTACCTACTGTATGTACCTACTGTATGTAGTACGGAAGGATCGTGCCGTAATGAGGAGCGGCCCGGCCAGTTGTTACCCGTCCACTCCCACTGCCCACATACCTCCACCTCCTACAAGTAACGACCTTCCGCATCCGCATCCGCATCAACATCAACCTTAACCTCAACCTCAACCTCAACATCGACATTGTGATGAACCAATTGAATCACTCACGTGTAGACGATACAGCGCAACTTCACATGCGATATGCGACTTGTCTCGAATGGCTGACCACGCGGCGCCGCCACAGCCTGCGCGACAGATGAGCTTGGTACCGTACGCCTCAGACTCTCGGGACGTGGTTTTGTAAGTCGTCGAATCAAGGTATTCACTGTCAGTCATACGAAGCAGCTTACATCGTGTTGTGAAGGCGACGAGGTGATGCTGTCGTGGTTTATGATGCCAATTCCAGACAACTGTCAGTTCGACAGGCTACCGAACAGCCCATTGAATTGCAAGATTGTCCGTATTGCCGCCAGCCATTGCGGACGAGGGACCCTAGCACTGGCGATGGCGAGACTGCCCACGCATATGGGCCCGAGAGGCCTTTCGTTGACCCAGAGTACTTTGGAATGCTGGCCGCGAGTCAGCGACCATCACCTGCGGGATCTGGTTCTTCCACTCCAAACCGACGTATACCCATCGCTATCAGGTCTGGACGATCGAGAGATGTAAGCGGAGCGCATGAACCACCAACTACTGGAGCGCAGTTTGTAAGCAGCGAGCCTGCAACTTCACATGGGCAAGGGATCAGCAGCTCGGCCTTTTCTCCGGGCTATTTTCAACAGTTTTTCAGAACAGAACGAGAGCTTGGCAGAGGTGGTAATGGCGTTGTATTGCTCGTCGAGCACGTCATTGACGGAGTCTCGCTTGGTCATTTCGCATGCAAAAGGATTCCAGTGGGCGACAGCAGAACGTACTTTGAAAAGGTCATCGTGGAGGTCAAGCTGTTGCAGAAGATTCCCCACAAGAATCTGGTGGCCTATCATTGGACTTGGCTCGAGGATCACCAGCCATCAATGTTCGGACCCAGTATACCATGCCTGTGGATCTTACAGGACTTCTGTAACGGTGGCGATCTACACAGTTACGTGCTAGGGCCACAGAACTCTCCTTCCACGACAGAAAAGCTGAAAAGTAAGATTCGGAGAAAGTCTAGAAGCGACCTCAGTCCTCCCGATGAGCTTCGCGGGCCTAGTAGACTATCACTGGACGAGATATTCTCGTTCTTCAGGGACATTACCTCTGGCTTGCATCACCTACACCAGAAAGGCTATATTCACCGAGACTTGAAGCCATCCAATTGCTTGCTACAGCGCGATGATGGCAAGACCAGGGTATTGATATCAGATTTTGGTGAAGTCCAGGCAGCTGGCGCCAAGCGCGTATCGTCGGGCGCCACTGGAACAATATCGTACTGTGCTCCGGAAGTGCTTCAGCGGAATGCCGATGGTTCTTTCGGGGACTTTACGACCAAGTCGGACATCTTCTCGCTGGGCATGATAGTCTACTTCATGTGCTTCGGTCGGCTGCCATACACCAACGCAGACGACATCAACGAGGAAAACGAGGACCTGGACGAGCTCAAAGCTGAGATCAAGAAGTGGTCGGGGCTTGCGGAAGAAAGCTGGATGCGGCTCGATCTCCCGGAGCGTCTCTACAAATACTTGAAGAAACTGCTCAGCGTGGATCCGAACGATCGACCCAGCACCGACGAGATCCTGGCGAGCATCAAAGGCGGTGCTGCATTGGGCGAAGCAGTATGGGCGGCCGATGAGCACATGGCCCGAGTGTCCTCTGTCGATTCCCCAGCACCAAAGGCAACATCGCGACCGCGGAAGCCTCCGTACTTGCCCTCACCAGGCAGGCAGTATTCGAACGAAAACAGTCGGAACAGTCGGAACAGTCGGTCCCAGAGTCCCACCAGAGGACACGACCGCGTGCAGAGTAGGGCTCTGAGTCCATTGACGGGCTCACTGGCAGTACAGCCGAAGAAAATTGAGTTTCCCACTGCGAAGGTTGCATCTACAGAGCAAAGCCCGCGTTTGATACTACCACCGCCAGAGACAACGAGGGCGAGCGTCGTTCCCCAGCCCCAACATCATCAATTCAATGCCATGATACGAGCTTCCTTCTTCCTGGCGAAAGTGCTATTAATCTCGGTTCCATGCACTCCCTATGCTGCGAACCAATGGCTCGTATATCCTCTGCTTGGGCTTGCGGCACTGGATCTTGGTCTCGTCGCCCTCACTGCCTGGCAGTCACTTTTTGTGCTGGGATTCCATATCCTCGTTGTTCTGGCCACGAAGCATTTCGATGGACTGTGCGCGAATGGGAAACCTGGTGTTATTTGGGCGGATCTCTGAGAAGTGGCAATTGGTTTACAGGACATGGACATGATATCAGTTTCGAGATTCTGGTCCGCCACTAGAAGGACCTCTTTATCTTCCATCCCTGTGGACAGTGCCTCCGATATCTGTGCCTTGGGCCTGCACTTACGTCAGGAATCGGCACTCGCCGTCGGACGGGTCACGGCAAGCTCTTCCCAAGACTGCTTATCGCACGCTACCTCCTAGCCTCGTCCTTGGCACTACCTCATATGTGGTATATAATATTATTATTTTTATTATTATTTTTATTATTTTTATTCTTCCTCTTCTTTTTATCATCATCATCATCACTCACTCTGACCACCATGTTGTCTTCCCTCGTTGCAGCTCTCCTCTGCGGCTCTTCCGCACACGCTGCTCTGCTGCCAGCCCAACAACAGGCAGTCAATGTCGTCGTCAAACCCAAAGTCTTCATCATCTCAATGTTTGCTCCTGAAGCAGAGATCTGGTACGGGATCCCCGAATTCGACATTCTCGCGCTGAATGTCACCGTTCCTGGCCTGTCCCCGCTGTTCCCGGAAGTGCACTGTACTGCAGATGGAGATGTCTGTCAAGTCGTGACGGGAGAGAGCGAGATCAATGCTGCTACGACTATAGGATCGCTTGTATGGTCACCACAATTTGATCTCACCGAGTCATACTGGATGGTGGCGGGCATTGGGTAAGTCCTTTGCGCGATATCTGTCTGGACTGTTAACTCATGCAATCAACACCCAACTAGTGGAGTGAACCCAGAAGTGGCAACCACATGCTCAGCAACATTCGCTCGGTTTGCAGTCCAGGTGGCTTTGCAATACGAGTTTGACCCTCGAGAGATCCCGGCCAACTTCTCGACTGGTTATATCCCTCTAGGCTCGACTACACCGGATCAATATCCCACTTCCATCTATGGTACGGAGGTCTTTGAGCTCAATCAGAATCTTCAAAAGATGGCCGCCGGGTTTGCTAGAAAAGCGACACTCAACGATAGCGACGACGCGATTGCCTACAGAGCCCAATATGCAGCTTCGCAAGCATACACAATCGGTGCTGCACCTCCTACGATTGTCGAGTGTGACGTGGCCACTTCCGATGTCTACTACTCCGGAGATATACTCTCGACCGCATTCGGCAACTTTACGACATTGCTCACGAACGGATCGGGAGTATATTGCACGACTGCCCAAGAGGACAACGCAACGCTCGAAGTCCTGCTGCGCGCCGCTGTACACAAGATGGTAGACTTCTCTCGCATCATCGTAATGAGAACCGCTTCGGATTTCGATCGTCCATACCCTGGAGAGGCAGCAACGACAAATCTACTCTATGCGGAACAAGGTGCCTTTGAGCCTGCAATCAAGAACATCTACTTGGCTGGCATTGAGGTTGTCCAAGGCATCTTGAATGCGTGGAATCAGACGTTTGCGTCTGGAGTGAATGCGACTAATTATATTGGTGATATCTTTGGTACTCTGGGAGGTACACCGGATTTCGGTCCAGGCTCTATTTTCACCAATACGACGTCTACGACGAAGCGCAGCATCAAAGCTCGACGAGCGGTAATGCCAATCGCGCGTCTGGCATGATTGGACTTTTATTAAGGCATATATTATTCTGGCGGGACTCTGTATTCCAGACTTTGAGACAGGGATTCACTATCATTTCACTTCAACTCGTCTATTCCGTCTCCATTGTCATCATTACCAACACCGCCGCTTCTACCTACAAACCCGGTCAATACATCACTCTCGATTTCTCCTCTCACCTTGGAGATTTTAACGAAATTATCGCACTAGCGCGCCCTACTGCCAAAGTGAAGGCTTACATAATTACGAGCACACACATTCAGTACTTATGAGCCGCATCTCTCTTTACAGAGGCTGTTGAATAAAGTCTCGTTCTTATTAGGAGTTATCGCTTACGGCTGTCCGTCTTCCGCACACACACACACACACACGAAAAACGAAACCCCCCCTCCGAACTCGACGAGAAAAGTTCTCTCGATACCTTACGCACGAAAAACCCGCATCTACTCGATCTCTCCTACTCTCGCTACACGATGAACTACTTTCGACTATCGGCGGAGGACCGCGACGAGCTGACTCTCGAAGAGAACTTCAAGGCGTGGGCTGCGCAAATAAATGCCCAGTCTGAGGCCCTTATTAGTAGGCGATATACTGATGCCGCTATCCTACGACCTCGACCAGTACGAACCGCCGCAGAATCTTCCGCGCACAAATTCGGGTTTTTTGTTGTCATATCTGTCATCATCATCATCCTCCTTCTCCTCCTCCTCTCCCTCCTTTTATTCTTCTTCTCCTCCCTCCTCCTCCTCCTCCTCCTCTCCATCATCATTGTTGTTGCGTTTATATCCTTATCATCTTGAAATCCCCTCTGGACAGTCAAGCTGGAAGATTTACCTTTTGGAACTGCAAATGGAACTGGAACAATAAGGGTTTGGGAAGAGGGAGAAGAATGGAGAGAAGGGAGGGAGGGAGGGAGGGGAAGGGATCAGTTTTATGGTGTTTGTGACGGGTTGTAATAAACAATACTGATGATGAGCATGATGAGGATCAAAAATGATGGTGGAAATGATGGAAAGGTGAAGAAGAAGAAGAAGAAGAAGAAGAAGAAGAAGAAGAAGAAGAAGAAAGAAAGAAAGAAAGAAAGAAAGAAAGAAAGAAAGAAAGAAAGACAGAAAGAAATGGACATGCCGAAGGAGAGAAAAGAACACAAGAGATGATAAATCGATCAAGACAACCCCCAGGAATTTTTACTGCAGTTCACTTAAGAAGGATGGGCTCGGATGATGTCAATAATCTCTATGATAATGAAGAGGAGAAGGTGGAGGAGGAGAATGCAGGGGGAGGAAAAGGAAAAGGAGAAGGAGGAGGAGGAGGAGGCGTCGATGAAGTATTATTATTTATACGGGAGGGAAGACGCGGAAAATTTCTCTCCTTTTGTCTGATTAATTCATTGTACTAAACATATTTGTATTTGTTCAGTCTACTTACATTCAACCCGAGCATACACCCGTGAAGCGTGTTTCTGCCATGTCATGTTGATGCCTCTCCTCTGTTCATGCCCTTTGCATCAACAAAGCAAGACTAGGTATGTATGCATAGCGCATACAGGCAACGGACCATCCGAACCATTCTGTTTCGCTTCCACAGGTCCCGTTCAACGATCTTTCAAAGAGCAAGACCAACGCCCCTCCCCCCTAGACAAGAAAGACAAGAAAGACAAGAAAGACCTCCTTCATCACATCCCATCAATGATCAGTGCTAGACAGAATCTTCAACTTCTCAATCGCCAGCTCCAATTTCTGCTTCTCACTCTCCAACTTGGCACGCATCTCCTCACGCTTCGGATCCTCCGCGAGCAGAGTCGCAGCGCGTTGGGAATCGGTCGGTCGAAGGCCCTCTAACAAACGTGTCTTGAGACGATTCTCAATCTGGTAGATGAGGAAGTCCAGATTTCTCGCCACCATGTCGACGAGCTGGCCGGAAGCGAGTTCGTAGAAGGTGAGCGGCACTGCGAGCTCCTTTAATTCGATTTCAAAGGCTGGGGAGTGGACGTTGTTCGCTACCCATACGGGGTCGGTGGCCTTCTTCTTGCGCTCTTCGAGGTTCACCGGGACTTTGAGCCCCTCGGCATCCATATCGTCGAGGCGCTCCAACACGCGAGCCTCGGTTCGGCCGTGGCGGAGGGTCTGCAAATGCTCGTCTCTCTTGGAGTCCCACCACTCCTTCGAGTAGGTGATGGGCCTGTGGATCAGGCAGCCAATGTTGTGGTGGATGATTTCCACCTCTTTCTCGAACAGCTCATCGAACAGAGCGCGCATAATGGAGGTGATTTCTTCGTAGAGGAGTGTGCCTTGACGAGTGGCTAGGGAGTTGGCCAAGCATTGCTTCAGCATGCTCACTACGTTGCCCTCAAACCGGTCTAGAGCTTGCTGCGTCAAAGCACTGAATCCAGAAAGCGACTCTACAGCCATGTCATCCGTGATGCGAGGGTCGGCGGCGTCAGGGAGCTGTGCGTTGGGTGCGAGGTCGAAACGCTTCTTGACTTCGGCCAAATGAAACGTAGTGGCAGAAACGCCAGTCTCCTGAACTGGAGGTCGTGCCACTTTGCGCTTGCTGCCAGATGCTGTAGGATGGCGAGCAGATGCACTGCAGGCTGGAGCTGGCCGTCTCGGAGTGACACTCTGAGCACGTCCGTTCTCACCTCGGAAGCGCTTCGAAGGTGTGTTGTCCAAATCAGAGTCCGAAATCGAAATACTTGGCTTGACGTATCCGGGAGTTGACAAGTCTACTCTAGGAGCCATAGCGGCGAGCTGCTTCCTGAAGTTGATGAGATTGCCCTTCTGAGCTCCGCGAAAGGGACTAGCCTTGCTGTCCGCGCTGCATTGAGCGACCACTGCTGTGACCACCTTATCGACATCGTAGATGAGCTCCAGTCCTGGGTTCGTAGGCTTGCTTGGGTATTCTCTCAATTGCTGCTGAACATCCGTCAGTCGTTCCTGTACGCGCTGGACAATTTTCGGCAAGCTCCTCAGAATGTGTCCAATGTGTTTCCGCGATATCGCCTCCTGCAGATTGCTGATGCCAAAGCGGTCAGCGTACAGCGAGAATTGCGTACTCCAGGGTGGCTGCGAGAAGAACAATGCCTCCTGCGCACGAGCCTCTTGATATGTCAGACAATTGGCCGCGTTCAGCTGAGCCTGAGACAATTGCCTCGTCATATACCACCCTCCTTCCACTGAAAAGGCTTTTGCGCTGAACATGTTTTCGAACGACTCCAAGCGCTTGGTCGTCAAAGCATCGACAAGATCCGGCTTTGTGAGCACGCCTATCGATCGACCAATAGCCTTGTATTTGCGAAGGTATTTGAAGGCAATACCGTTGTGGAAGTCCTGATTTGCCGGACACGCAATGACAATCAGGGCTTCTTCATCGGCGATGTAGTTTTTCAAGACTGCCTGTAACGGGTTAGCATACACCACCAAGACGGAGTGGAGGGACTGTTCATACCTCGACAAACTCTGCAAGGTAGTCGTCAGATGCATCTTCCTTGACATTGATTGCTCCAGGAAGGTCGTAGAAGGCCATCTCTAGCAGGTCGGGGGCTGTGATTTCCAAGCAGATAACATTCGGGGCGAAGTCGACCTGGAATTCAGCTTTTTCCACATCCGCCGCGCTAAGATGAACACAGTGGCGCCAGGACCTGTTCGGATTCAGGATAGCAATCTGGGCGCGCCGCAGGTTCAGCTCCAGTTCAGACTTGCTTGTGATGGTAACAAAATCCTCGACCTGAACATCGCCGTATTTCTTCCAGCCGGGTAGTCCGGCGCTGCTGTCCGCGTAGCCAGGTAGGTATGAGTAGGTGAACTGCAGACTGATTGTGCAACTCCACTTCGAAACGCCGGGCTCACTGGCATGAGTGGTGATGCGAAAAGGGCATCTGGTGCAAGTTCCCTCACTACGCGGCAAGGTGATGTCGCTCATGGCCTCGATCTGAGAGCAGGTTAGCAGCAGCAGCAGCAGCAGCAGCAGCAGCAGCAGCAGAGGTCAGAATACGGGCACTTACAATGGAAGATTTTCCTGCGGACTGGTCCCCAATACAGACCACCTTGGGCAGAGATGGCAAAGTCGCGTCAATGCCTAAGCACTGCAGCTCTTGCATCTTTTGGATCAGTTCTCGCCCCTTACGACCGAAGAGGTAAAGGGGGTCTGGCGCGTTCGCGCCGGTGGCATCGGTCATCTCGGCGTCAAACGTGATGTCTGTAGAAGACGAAGAGGCGGCTGTGGTGTCGGCTGCGTGCACCTCGCTAGCAACTTCAGTGCGAAGCGGAGTATTCTCCCGCATCGGCATGTTTCTGTGTCGCGTAGACACACCTTCTCGCTTCATTGTGCCAGCGCTGTTGAGCAACGAAGGGCTTGAGGGAAGAGGAAGTTGTAGTGAGTCTGGCCGAAGTAACGAGTCTGGCCGAAGTGACGAGTCTTGTCGAAGTGATGAGTCTGGCCGAAGTGATGAGTCTTGTGGAAGTGGAGTTTGGCTACCTAGGCAACGACCAATTCAGTGAATCAGCATAGCAACAGCGACGCCGGCGGAGCGGAGACGGCATGTGAGGTTTTGCGTGAAGTGAAGCGAAGACTGAGACGAGCAGAAGTCACTTACAGGCACAGCTGCCGCGCGGTGACACGACGATCCAGTTCCAGCAACGACTTCACTACAGAATGTGAGTAATGCGCGAGATGTAGGAGGGCGAGGGCGACGGCGACGGCGATGGCGATGGCGAGAGCAGAGATATGACTTACTTTGTACCTCTCGCCGTGACGTGCAGCAGAAAGTACTGTACCTGTACCTTGTACACTCACAGCAACAGAATCAAGCGTCGGTACTCACTCTCTTCCTCCTCCTACGCCCATCAGACAGAACCCCCCCGTCTCCCACCGTCTTCATGCCAATACGGCAGCTCCAGAGCTTGCATCGACATGTTGAACAAACATATCGATCCCAGGAAAAACACATCCAATAATCTCACGAACGCGTGAAGATTTGGGACCAGAATTTCGCGCAAGAGTGAGCTCTCCATATCGCAAGACGTGAAGTTGACGTGCAAGCAGTGTGAGACCTTCGTCAAAAAGCTTCAGACCTGGTCGAGTGAGGGGACCCTACAGTACTGTACCGGGGAACCAGACATGGGATGAACCAGACATGGGATCTGGCCAATGGCTTCGGCGCCTGTGAAGGGATATGGCTGGGAAGAGCGTCACTTTTTCTCGAGTGAATTATGACTACCTATCTGTGCCTAGGAGGCAAGGAGGTAGGTATGTCGGTAGGTATGCTCTGGAGAGTGAGTTAGAAAAGAGTCCCGCCAAAGAGCAGTTGGGGCGAGACTCAAGAGAGATGAAAGACCCATACCAATATGGCATATGGCGTGGCCGCAGATCTGGACACCTGGAGCTCCCTAGTAAGCCGGTACACCAACCCGTACTGAACGAGGAGTCTTTCTGCCTGAGGCTAAAACTTTGCCTTCACATGTTTAGCTAACCGAATTAGGCCCACGCGTCAATCCGCCGCCCACGCGATCATCTATAACAATGACACCCACCGCCACAGAAAACCCAACAACAACAACAACTACTACTACAACAACAAGAACAATACCAATACCAATGACAGCCCCATCCCGCTCCCCCTCCCCAGCAGGCCCTCCACCTACACCCTCCACACCCGGTCCACGCGCCAGTGCGCTCCACAAACTCTACAACGACGCCATCCAGCACATTCTCAAAACCTGCTCCTACACCAACTTCGCCGCATGTTTCCCCACACCAGCCACATGTGTGCCCGGGTCAGTGAAATTGTTGCACGAGCAATTTACGCAGAAATTGGGCGAGAGTATGCGCAAGGAATTCGAGGAGATTCTGCTCGAGAGGAATGTTGTGGCTTCGTTGAATGAGCTGGATCGGTTAATTGAGGATGCGAGGAGGAGGAGGGAGAGGGATAGGGATAGAATGGGCCAAGGGGGGGAGGTGCTGGTGCCGGTTCCGGCGCATACGTTGCCCGCGCGGCAGTTGTATATCAGTCATTTGGCGCCGACGTTGGCGGAGTGGGAGAGGAATATGAGGGAGAGGCAGGAGGAGTTGGAGAGGGAGAATGAGGAGATTATGGAGAGGGTCATACAGCAGAGGAGGGATATCCAGAGGTTGATTGGGGGATTGGAAAGTGTGGTGGAGGATTTGAATGGGAGTGTGCGGGCTTTGCAACCGGAGCAGATGGAAGGTTTGAGAGACGAGGCGAGAGAGGCTGATCAAGCATTGAGATGAGGTTTTGTTTCTCCTTCTCCCTCTCATTCTTCTTCTTCTTCTTCTTCTTCTTCTTCTTCTCCTTATTCTTGTGATAAGGCCGGCCTTCTACGGCGGCCGGAAGGCGTACGTTTTTCTTCAGAGATACCCACGATTTCCAAAATGACGAATATTTCTTCAGCCCGAGCCTGTTTTACTTGGTTCTTTCTTTCGGAGAGCCATGAGCTGCCATTGGAAGTGACTGCTTGTCCGCATCTCCCGTGCAACCGCATCAACGATACATCACTCCGTACAGTTCCCGAAAAGCCCTTGACGCCTACGCTCCCCCTTGTTTTGTGCCCACCCAAATTTCAGTCTATTGCACCTTCGCCGCAGCAGCTTTCTTGGCCTTGAGCGCCTTCTTCTTATTGCTCTTGATCATGACCACGCTCAGGAAACTGCCCACGACAGCACCGCCGACGAGGAGGAGGATGACGGGAATGCGAATGGCCCAGACGCGAGGAGGGAAGAGTTGTTGGATTGGGTGCGAGTCGTCGACGAATGGCTTGGATGGGGATTAGTGCTTGCCTTCAGCGATGGAAATCGAGAGTTTGCAATATACCATGAGTAGTGTCCAGATGGTGTAGTAGAGGAAGACGGTCGAAGCGAGGACAAGCATGGCGAGTCCGACGAGGCGATCAAGCTGTAGATAGATGTACATGATTTAGTGGGCGCACCGAAGTCAATTGCGCGGATAGGTAGTGTCCATACCAGCGTATTGGAGGCCATGTTCCTCGTCTACACAATACCAATGTTCCAAGGAGCGTGTGAAGGTGTTTGTGATGATGAGCGAGGAGGAGGAGGTAGACGGGATCCGGAGGTCTGGTAACGTGTGAATCTCAGCGTTCCAAGGGTCTCGACACGCCCACCGCCGACGGGCCACCTCCCACTTGCTCTACTACCTACACCCAAGTTTACACAAACACAACCACCACCAACCAACCACTTCTCTCTGCCGTTTCTCGCAGACTTGACGCCTCTCCAGCACACTTCTCGACCTTGCGAATAGTTCCTCACTCTCCGAGCCACCGCCATGTGGGTCATCGATTGGTGTATGTTCGGAAGGGATATGATACGACTATGGCGCTGGCGCTGACAGCATCGCAGTCTGGGACTTGCTCGCCAACTTGGGCCTGGCCAACAAACATGCCAAATTGCTCTTCCTCGGTCTCGACAATGCCGGGAAAACCACTGTACGTGCTGTCCTCTACTGCCGAAGAGACCCGCTGCCACACTGCCACGAGGATACGTCCGCTAACCATCTCTCCTCAGCTCCTCCACATGCTCAAGAACGACCGTGTCGCCATCCTCCAGCCCACCCTGCACCCTACCTCCGAAGAGCTGAGCGTTGGCAGCTGTCGTTTCACAACCTTTGATCTCGGCGGACATCAGCAGGCTCGCCGCCTGTGGAAAGACTACTTCCCCGAAGTGAGCGGTATTGTCTTTCTCGTAGATGCCAAGGACCCCGAGCGCTTCGCCGAATCGAAGGCGGAGCTTGATGCGTTGCTCAGCATGGAGGATCTGGCAAAGACGCCCTTCTTGATCCTTGGCAACAAGATTGACCACCCGAACGCCGTGAGCGAGGATCAACTACGCCATGAGCTAGGACTCTATCAGACAACAGGAAAGGGCAAGGTACCTCTTGATGGCATCAGGCCCATTGAGATCTTCATGTGCTCGGTCGTAATGAGGCAGGGATACGGTGATGGTATTCGCTGGCTGTCTCAGTACGTGTAGTTTTGTCCCTTTGCGGCGTTGCTCCTAGGAATATTCAATGGGCGTCTGTGGCACACCTGCGACTCCGATTGTTAAATAGCGTTACGAAGACATTGGAGCACAGGCACACACACACACACGTATACTCACACGTTCCCAGGGCCACAAATGCGATGTGTGCCCGATTTGTGCTTTGCAAATGTGCTAAAACTAACATGCGAAGATACCATCTCCCGCCATTGTCACGCTGCTTGAACAAGGTAAGCACGAGTCCAAGGCTTCTCCTTCTCCAACCAAACCAGACCTGCTATGCATGAGCAACAGCAATGTACTCCTCAAGTCCTCTTGCTATCTCATCCGCCTTTCATCGACAAATGCATCACTCTCATCGCGCTACATCTACACGATTTGCGCCCCTTTCAGCCACGGCGGCATATTCCACGTCCAAGGTCCATTCATTAGCACACTCTACGAAATTTCCGATTACGACTAGGAGCGCATTGCGCCGTCCGATGCCTCTCGAGCCGATTGTACTAGCGACCACATTGTGCACTACAATTGGAGCGATAATAGTCGCGACCTCGTGGGAACGGATTACGAGAATCAAACTAAGACCCCACCGGCATCGAGGACCCGGACCGTAAGTCGTCTCACCTTCATCTCAACGCCGGATGCCCATCCTGTCTACCCGAGAAATGGACCAGCCCTCATGCTCTACCCGGCTGTCTGCGACTAGCCTACAGTCTCGAGACATCAGTACTGACACGCCAGCAGATGTAGAAGACCAAAGTGGCTGCCTCGGCCATGGCGCGACAACCCCTATTCCTCATCAAGCGGAGAGTCGATTGGACATGGAGGCTCGCACAGTGGCAGTCGGCATTCCAGCGAGCACATATACGGACCAGGCGATCCTCGCCCATGGCGAGACAGTGGAGTGTGTGTAGGCTCGGCTTTTTATCTACAAGATCCCACTACTCGCGAGTATCAGTCAATGGCCCACGAACACCATCACGGTCTTCGTCGGACGACCAGCACGCCGCTTCTGACGCCTATACCTGAGGAATCTTCGTCTGCGGATCCTTGGAACCGGCCACTGGCTTACCCCTCCAGCAGTATGGCTCAAAGAGATGGACCAAACGACCCACGCTACCAAGGCAGCATCAATGGTGCAGAGCGCCCATGTTCAGCGAGCATTCTGCGAGAAGGCGAGGCTTTTGCAGAGCAGCTCGCGGGCCTCGAGAGGCAGGTGATACAAGATCGCATCGATGCGCTCCGAAGAAGCATTACCTACCAACGAGTGCAAAGTCGACTTGCAGATATCGAGAAGCTCGCGGGATTGAGCAGCAGCAACGCAGAAGGGATTGGCGATCGGACATTGAGAAGAACGGCATCTATTGGGCCGGGGGTGACATCAGGCCGGGAAACGGAATGGATTGGAGGACAGTTGCGGGAGGTGGCAGCGACAATCCTGCCGCCGCACGACGGTGTGCCAGTGGAAGACTTTTCATGACAGTGGGTGCTGGCGGCAGAAATATCCATATTGTAGGATTGCGCGCCCAATACCTAAGGACACTTCTTCGCACCACGGTTTGCTCGAGTGTCACGTGTTTATTCTTTATGGCCTTTTTGCGGCTTGTGATGTTCGGAGCGAGAGTTTCAGGACTCGAAATTCATTTTCACCTCACGAGCAACAAGACATGTAGGTAAGTTACCTGATACCCTCCTCCAATACACACACACACACACACACACACACCCTCTAAAGCTTCGCCAAAATCTCTTTAATCCCACCACCACCACCATCACCCATGACAATCTCCTCACTCCAATAATCCGGGTTCAAAGTCATCTCATTCGAACGGATTCCTTCGATGCGCCCGATCGAACCAAAATCCTCATATACACTTTCCCATCAAACCTCCCCCAGGCGATTATCCAGAACACTAAATCCGGAATTTTCCACGCATCCACCAATCGCACCGCATGAGGTCGAGTGTGCTTTCATTTATCAAATCTTGAAGAAAAAAAATTGTCGGGCAGGAGATTTGGGGAGGGGTTTTTTTTGTATCGGAGACGGAGTGCTATGCTGAATTTCTGCTGCGAAAGTTGGCGTTTGTGTTTATTTGATGCGTTCGACGTACCTACCTCCTAGGCGCGATACTTAGGTCAAATCTCGGGATCGTCGTTGAAAGGGCTTGGACGAGTTGGTTGTTGTGCCTCTATCGACGACGACGGCGACGACGACATTGCTAGAAGAATACGGGAAAAAATGGCCGATTATGATGATCGCGCTGTTGTGCCCATGACTACTGACTGACGGCACTGCCTCCAGAAGAGGCGTTGTATTTGGTGACAAAAGTCGCGAGCTGCAGCTCTGCTGGTGTCGAATGGTGCCCTCCGCCTGGGGCTGTCAGTGGAGAGCACAGTCCATTCGTCTGTATTCCAGTAGCACCCTCGTTGCGCAAATTGCCACTGCAGCCGGCGGAGATGATCGTATCATCTGACACGTACTTGGATGATCATGCCGCCGGCGTTGTGATTTTCACATCGGGCACGACCGGTCTGCCCAAGGTAAGAGTCTATGCATTACAGATCCTACTGAGATACATGTATGGCATGACGGAGACTGGAGCGGTCTTCGAGGTCCGCGTGGGAGATGACAAGAATAGGCAGTGCCCTCGACATCGATGGCACAGAAGCAACATGAGGTTGGAATTGCCATAATGTGGCGGCCGGACTTGTTGTGTGACAGGTAGGTAGGTAGGTAGGTAGGTAGTTATACGCAGGAACGGCCATTTGAAAATGTGAGAAAATCGGCATTCGGAGAGCAACCGCTGCCTAAAGGTATGTCTGCGCGACCATGTGATAATCTTGCATTTTCGAGCCCTCGCAGCGGCAATGGCCTTGTGCCGCCCGGTAATAGAAGCATGTGAGTAGGTAGGTAGGTAGTATCGTTTTCAAGCTGGTGCATATTTTGCTTTGCGGGCTTCAGCAGCAGCTTTGTCACTTTCCGACATCCAGCTAGGATATCCTCCCTTGGCTGACTTGTCACCCCCCTTTGCTTTGCCGCCCTGCTTTTTCGTCGTCGTGGCCACAGGTGCAGGTCCTTTGCTCTTCTTCCTAAACCCACTGTCATTTGCACTGGCCTCTCGGCCTCGCTTCTTCTGCTTCCTGTCCTCTGACATTGGCAAAGCCTTGTTCAGACTGACGAGTCCAACTAAATCGGTTGTTCCGAACCTCTTTGCGCGCTCCAGCTTCTTGAGCTCTTCATCGTCATCTGTAATGCCGAATCTTGCTCTTCGTGCCTTGCGCTTCTCAATCTCCTCGTCAAGTGCCTGCTCAGCTAGGCCGGCCCTGAATTTGGCGTTCTCCTCCTCCTCACGAGCCTGCTTCTTCTTCTCTGCTTCGGCATCTGCTGTCGATGTATCGGTGGGTGCCGCCGCTACCGTCAAGTCGTCTGTCTCTGCTGGGTCGATGGCCGCTTCCTGGTTTGGCACAGCTTGCGGATTCTGAACGGCGCCTTGACCACCTGCAGCTATAGCGGTTGCTGCAGCTTCGGTAGTCGCGGCTTTGGCGGTCTCTGTGGCTGGTTCGTCGTCTTCAAAGTCGATCTCGTCCTCGTTGTTTGCGGGTTTCTGGGACGCCTGTTTCGCGTCGTCCTCTTCGAGACGCTTGACCAGGTCTGCTTTCTTGCCGCTGTGGGGGAGATTGCGCTCCTTGAGCAGCGCAACCAGCTCGGAGTTGACCTTCTTGGCGTATTCCATGGTGATTGAGTGATGATGGAAGTGCTGATATTGTCGAAGATGCAAAATGTCGATGGACGCGCTCGTCAAGCGCGACCGAGTGCACGTGCCACATTCGTATCTCACCCCTTGCGTCAATGTGAACAGAATCAACAGATCATCAGAAATCATAATAGTGTATATACTAGGAGGTACCTCCTAGGTACCTTAGAATAACAATAACATTGATTGCCATGTATGTACCTTACTTCGCCTACACCAACAAAATCGCTTAATATATTATTGACACCCTCCCCTCTCCCTTTACCCGCACAAGTTGTAAATCTTCTGAATATCCTTCAACTGCTTCTCAAAATCCAGCTCCAAATCCTTCAACAAGCCATCCTTGAAATCAAAAATCCACGCATGCACAATCGGAAATTTCTTCTGTCCATAACTCTGCTGCACAGCGGCCGTCTTGACCACATTCCTCGCCTGCTCCAACACATTCAACTCGGCAAGTCGATCATATTTCTTACTCTGATCCTCAATCGTATCCAACTCCTTCTCATGCAAACGGTACACATCTCGAATATTCCTCAACCACGGGTTCAAAAGCCCCAAATCCGCCGGGGTCATGGCTGCTTTGACGCCTCCGCAACTGTAGTGTCCGACGACGACGATGTGCTTGACTTCGAGATGGCGCACAGCGTAGTTGATGACGCTCATGACGTTGAGGTCGGTGTTGCAGACTAGATTGGCAATGTTGCGGTGCGTGAAGACTTCGCCGGCGTCCAGGCCCATGATTTCGTTGGAGGGGATGCGACTGTCAGCGCAGCCAATGTAGAGGTAATCAGGCTTTTGGCCCGAAGACAATTTGGCGAAGAATTCGGGGTCGTTTTTGGCCTTTGCTTCGGCCCATTTTTTGTTGTTGGCGAAGATGTTCTCGTGAGAAGCCGTGAGGTAGTCGGGAGTGGTGGGGGTGGACGAGGACATCTTGGTGGTGGTGGTGGTGTAGGACTTGGGGGAAAGGATGGAGGTCGTAGCGGATAAGATGGGAGCAGCAGCAGTTGGAGTCCGTAGAGGGCAATTTCCGTAGACTGCAGAGATGGCTCTCTTGAATGCAGTGGGGGAAGTGCTTCGGCTAAGCCTGTTGAGCATACCTTACCTTCTAGAGCTGTGAGGGTGGAAGCGACAAGATATATGCCAATGTCGTCAGAATTCTCTCGGGGCTCGGCGCCTCGGAGCATTCATGATTTGACCGTCTTGTTCGGCCAAGACCTAGTCGTGGGGGCATACCTCTTACACATACCTCTATAAACTTACGTGTACCAGGACGATACCGGACAGTCTCTCTCACTCCCAGCCAGCTTCTTCGGTCACACAAAGAATGCTCAGCACCCAGATATTGTCTCGGCAATTACTTGGTCGTTACCCGCAAGCTTTGTACTACCTCACACCGACTAGGTAAACTGTGGGAATGGAGAGGAGGGGGGAAGAGTTGGGACAATCTGAAGTTTTTTGTGACTGGAACTGTGATGATTTCATAAACTCTCTCTCTCTCTCTCTCTCTCTCTCTCTCTCTCTC
>JH792480.1:264547-315273 GCA_000291705.1 Sphaerulina populicola P02.02b
TCTCCTTCTCTTCCTCTCGATCTCTCTGTCTCTCCGTCTCTCTGTCTGTCTCTCTCTTGATAGATCCCACCAGCAGGAGAAAGCTCATCGGCGAGTCGCGCCACTGGGGCACGTGGCGTAGAATAACTACCGTGTCAAGTGTCAAGTAATGTACCTGTAGGCTGTAATCAGCACGTTCATCGGCATCTTGTTTCTTCTTGTGCCGCGCCGCGGCACGAGCCCTAACTATGTGGTGATGAGGCTATATGTCTGTGGCTGTAAATATGTACAAAGTACAGTAGGTCCATGGAGAACTAGTGGACGAGTTGTGGACTTACTAGGTATATGTAGCTCGTATCGTCGTTCTCGTCACGACTTTTTATGGAGGCGTCAGAATCACGCGCGTACCTTCTACGGAACCAATTGGGTACAGCATATTCATCATGGATCAAGATCATGTTGAGTGTGGGACTTGGGACTGGAAACCTCAGGTAGACTCGGGTTCCCACGTGCAGACGCTCGCCACCTGCCTGCTCCTGCTTCCCTCAGCTGTGTTCGTCCCTGCCTGCCCTAGCTTACCTGCCTGACCTTACCTTAAATCGTATCATCAGCGCCATTACACACTTCCACCTCGTTCGTTTCCAGGCGCATCCCACAGCAGTCCATCACAGCCTGATCAAGGTACCTATCCTGCAACTGCGGTATGGCAGACGACCATGACGCCGATAACGACGATGCCCTGCGACTCTCCGCTCCCGCTCTCCACCACAGCCGCACGCTGAACGTCGTATTTGCTTCATTAGGATGTGACGACCGCAGGATCGTCGAAGACCTGCTACCGACCCTCGCCAGCCTGCCCGACGTGTCCCTCAGAGCCATCCTCGATCCTGCCTTCTGCGACCAGGCTTTCGTGGACGCCTCGACATCATGTCTGACCATGCCGAACATCATGCGCCGCGCTCCAACACCCAATGCTCTTGCTGTGGAATTGGAGGCAGCGGAACTGTGCGAGTGGGCCGACTTGCTAGTTCTGGCTCCTATGGATGCCCACAACCTCGCAAAAATGCTGCACGGACACACAGATAACCTGGTCTTGGAGCTCATTCGCAGTTGGGACGTGTCCAAGAAGATTCTGCTGCTACCCGGCATGTCGTCGCGCATGTGGGAAAACCCCATGACTAAAAAGCAGCTCACCAAGATACGCAGGAAGTGGAATTGGGTGCAGGTGCTGCAGCCTATGCTATGGGCTTTCGTAAGCGAGCAAAAGAAGCTGGTATCCTGGGAAGCTGCGGAGGAGCTCGTGGATGCGATTCGCAATCAGGTGGATTTGATCAATATTGGCGCAGGGCTGGATGTTTCGCCCGATCATCCTACATCCTTTCCCACGCCATCGAAAAAGACGGGAATCTTGCCGCCCGAATTATGGACCATGATCATGGACTTTACGGGTGACTGGGAGCTAGCTCAGAAATTGCATATTTTTACCAATTTGAGACCAACTGCGGATTGGACTTCCCATACCAGCCCGCAAGGCCCACGTAACTACATGGAGACCCTCGAGCTCACCCTACTGCGTGGAAACCTCTCCGACGTGAAGCATTTCATAGCGACACACAGCGTGCCGCGCTGGCTATCGAAATTGTGCATCAAGCTGATCATGCGCTTCGCCATGACTGACCTATTGGCTCATCTGGAGGCCAGTCACAAAGACCTGTTCTGGGCGACATTTGGCCAAACTTTCCTACCTGACAAGGCTTCCTCTGTCTTTGGCAGAACCGAGATTCTCGAGTACTGGAGAACCTCCCCGTCGTTCCTTAACAAGGAGTACAACAGCGAAGCGTTGGACGGGGCTTCACGAGCAGGGTTCGTGAATGTATTAGAATGGTGGCAGCATTCTGGTCTGCCATTAAAGTTCACCGAAGCGGCCCTAGAACAAGCGAGTGGTCAAGGTCACATATCAGTACTCGAGTGGTGGAAGGCTCAATCAACAGCCGTGGGAGATTCCAGCGTCAGTGTGGACTCGTCCAAAGTACGCTTGAAACCAGGCAAGAGCATCTGTTATGCCACGCAGAATGGTCATACGGATGCGGTGCATTGGTGGCTGCGTTCTGGGATTGCATTTCCTCATGAGGACACTGTTGCAAAGCTCGCCAGCACGCATGGCCACGTCGATATATTGCAAATCTGGTATGAACTCAAGGGTTCCAAAATGATATTCGACAACCAAGTACTCGTTGGTGCGACCAAAAGCGGCAACGTCGCTGTGCTGGAGTGGTGGAAACAGTCCGGACTCAAGGTCGAATACAAGACGTGTGATGTGGAAGAGGCTTTGGAAGATGGGTACGAAGGCGAACGGGAGGTTCAGGTTCGGAGGTGGTGGGCTCAGAACGGGCTCAACTTGGGCGTGGGAACTAGTGAATGGATGAAGACCAAGGTTTTGAATTCTTGATTGAGAAGCGTTTGAGCGAGCATGGTGTTGGGGCCAGATTGTATACGTGCACAAGAACACGAAGGGCGGGACGAGGTGATAAGACAGACCTCATTGTCTCATGGAACGAACAATTCAAGTAGAATCCCTATTTCTGCTCTTCCTAGGAGGTATACCTTATCAGTACCGCGCTCGCAATGCGACACCTGCAGTCATCAGGAGCGTAATTCGTTGGAATGTTCCAGGGTCCAGGTAGAAGAACGTCCGACTCCGGGCAGCATGCCGAGGCGCGAGAAAGCACGTCAAGCGACCAACACAGTTACATCCCACCGACTACATCACATACCTCTTTCTCTCTTTGAACCATCGCGCGCCCCCGATGGCCACCCAGGTGGTACTCGAGACGTCCTTGGGGCCCATCACCGTCGAGCTCTACACGGAACACGCACCTCAAACCTGCAAAAACTTTCGCGAACTCTGCTCGCGCAAGTACTACGACGGCACCATTTTCCATCGCATTATTCCGGATTTCATGGTATGACTACCTTACCCTTACCTTACCTTACCGAGTATAGTCAGTATACAACAACGTCGTATACGAACGACATGGACGGGTTGAATTAACACCCACTCGCAGATCCAAGGCGGAGACCCCACAGGCACAGGACGAGGAGGCTCGTCGATATGGGGGGAAAAATTCAACGACGAAATCCGATCGGACCTCAAACATACGGGCGCGGGAATTCTCAGCATGGCCAATTCGGGCCCTAATACCAATGGGTCGCAATTCTTCATCACACTCGCGCCGACGCCGTGGTTGGATGGGAAACATACCATCTTTGGTCGCGTGAAGAGTGGGCTCAATACGGTGAGAAAGCTGGGCTTGGTCAAGACGGGCGCGGAGGACAGGCCGGAAGAGGAGGTGAGGATTGTGAGCGCTCGCGTGCTGCAAAGTGAGGATGGTGTGTGATTGATCAAGAGAGGCGGCATTTCGTCCCGTTATTGATCCTGCGCACAACGGACATTGGGAAGTGCATCAGACAACACAGACGACGAGATCATCCATCAAATTTTCGACTACTGGACTACCACGCTTCATCACTACGGCCGCTCTGAGTCGCCCATGACACAGTATCATCCACTCCACTCTACTGCAGTGGCCCGTTGGGATGCAACAACACCTTGGAATATCCTTCAATGCGCTTGTCGAATTTTTCTGCCTCGCGAGTTAGCGATCTGCCCGAGAAGATTTCTGCTAGCTAATCAGGCTTACCATAAGCCATCGGAGCATCATCAAGCGATAGCTCGTGCGAAACCACAAACGACGGCTTTGCTCGACCTGCGATGATGAGGTCGCGCAAGTATCTGTTGTAAGCCTTTACGTTACACTGAAGCGAAATACAGTCAGTGAATGTGCTTTTTAGCTTTCTGAACGGAGACTTACCTGTCCTGTGCCCAGGCTCAATCCCTTTTCAAAGAGCTTGCCAAAGCTGATTCTGTAATGGTAATACTGTCAGTGGTCGAAAGCGTAAAAGACAAGTCCAAGGATGTTTCACTCACAAGATCTGCCCCTTGCCTGATTGTTCGTCTGGAGCGCCTGGGTCGCTTGGCACATAAAGACCAGGAATTCCAAGTCCACCAGTTGGTCTTGTCACCATGATCAGCTGATCGAGCACGATGTTGGGCCTCTCCTTGCTGCCATCTTTGTCAACAGCTTGATAGCCCACTGCATCGACAGCTCGATCGACCATGCCACCATTCTTCTTGATGACTGCCATCTATTAGCACGTGCGAGCATCATCGCCGTTGTCTGAGCGGCTTACTTTGCTCGACTGGATCGCCGTCCCTGAAGTTGATTGGGATAGCTCCAATCTTTTCGGCTTGGGCTAGTCGCTCTGGAACTTGGTCCACGACGTAAACCTGAGAGGATGGCATCAGCAGTGTTGACTTCTTTACTCGCACCGCCGTCCCTTACTTGCGATGCGCCGCGAATTATGCCCGAGTATGCGGCCATAAGCCCTACTGGCCCTGCTCCAAAGACAGCAACAGATTCACCGCTCTGGAAGCCAGAAAGTACAAGTCCGTGCCAACCAGTTGGGAAGATATCCGCAAGCAGCGCAAAGTCTGCCTCATGCTCAACTCCGGGTGGCAGCTTCAATCCGTTAAAGTCCTACCAATGAGATGTCGTATGTTAGTCGCTTGCTCATGTACGGCGATACTTCCAATGCATTACTCACCGCATAAGGCACTCTCAAATATTGCGCTTGTCCGCCAGCGTATGGTCCCATGGCAACGTAGCCATACGCACCGCCTGCAAATCCTGGGTTGACACCAGTACAGAAGGCTGTCTTGCCTTCCTCGCAGTTGCGGCAGCGACCGTCAGCGACGTTGAATGGAAGGACGATGCGATCACCCATTTTCAGCAACGTAACACCAGATCCGACCTGAAAGATTCCAACCAAATTAGTCCCGCCGCGGAAACGGTAGAAGTCACGTCTGGGCTTCACTCACCTCAGTGACGATGCCCATGTTCTCGTGTCTATGGGAGGTCAGTCAAGGCGAGTGATGGTTGACTTTACTGACTTACCCGAACACTAGTCCTTTCTCGGCAGAGGTTCTGCCCTCGTACCTGTCGGAAGTCACACATGTCAGATACATAGCTCGCCTCTTACATCGGAGCCCAGCGTATGCCGACACTACGACCAGACAGTATCCTCCGGATAGCTGTTGCGGTAGATGTCTTTCTTGTAGAAGTGGATTTTGGAACGCCCTCGCCAATTTTGTAGGGAAGAAAGATGTCCTGGAGATACTGTCCACTTCTACTATCCGCATACGCTGGACATCAGAATAGCAGCTTACATATGTAAGTCACTTCCACAAATGCAGCTCGTGGTGATCTTGATGATCACATCGTCCTGATTTTTTTTTTCCGTCAGACAGGAACCTTCCATTCTCGTTCCAATAGCGTCCAGCTTACGGGATGCTCGATCTTTGGCCTTTCGGTCTCTCGAACGGAAACCTGGTAGGGACCTGCCGCATCGTGAGTGGATCAGCAATGTGCACAACACGGTGTCGCAAGACAGTCCGCAGCAGTCCGCAGCAGCAGCAGTAAGAAATACCTACCATCGTAATGCAGCGCTTTCATCTTCGTGTCAGACATGGCGGCAAGAAGTTCTCGTGAAGCCGAAAAAAAAAATATGTGCAAATCACAAAGTATAAAGTAGGTAAGGTAGTATTGGATGGAGGAGGATGAAGCAAGACCCGATCGTAGGTGGTATCTGGAGATGGAAACGGACGACTGGATGTACACCAGGTAGCCAGCTATATGAAGTAGGGTAGGGTAGGGTAGGGTAGGGTAGGTAGGTAGGTAGTAGGTAGGTCAGGCAGGTAACTGTACAAAGTACCTCGTTCTCGTCCTCCTCCTCTACAGTAGAGGTAGTCCAATGCCAATAAATAGGTACCTATCTACTGTAGGTACCTTACCTAATGCCTTATTACCAATACAACCGTACGAACACACTGACCTCATATGACGGGGCGGGGCTGCTGCTGGCCTGGACCAAAAGCTTCAAGTGGGTTAGTGGAGCGCCTCGCAAAGCGCATCGTGCGTGCAGCGAACGGTTGCCGCCCTGCATCCATACTTCCGGGCCCAGGTTTTCTTTTTTTTTTGTTTGAGCGGACTACCTACCTACAGTACATGTGTAGTATCGTGCTTTTCGAGTCATCACGATGGTGGTGTCGACCTGCAAATAGTTCTGCCATACTTATTACATGTACCTACCTGCCTGCCTTGTATGTAGCAAGGACGTGGCGATTACAAAGGACAGGTAGGCTTGTATGAAATATCAGATTGTCCAGAGAAAGACTCGGCAGTCACTGCTGTGAGGGCCAAGAGCCCATCCGACTTCTTGGGTCTACGATGAGCAGTAAGCATAGGTAGAAGATACCTATTATCGCTTCGACTCGTACAGCGTCTGCGATGCCATTCAAAGTTGGCGTAGGATATCGGTTCAGAGAGGACTAAGAGTCTGAAAGGACTATCTTGATCTATCGTATCGAAGAAGATCAAGACCGTCAGCAGTGCCTGGGCTGGCGCTAGAAGAGCTCTGGTATCACGGAGCTCTGGTATCACGAAGCAGCCCTTTCGGCAAATCGAACCGATTTCCGGTATAGCCGGGTAATGACATGATTGCGCCGGACGTAGAGCATAGGCAATGTGTCGAGAAAGTCGTTTAAAGTGGTCAAGGACTCGATTCGGATTGTGAGTGTTTGTGGGCTCCAGGTGATCACAAGCAATGTAAAGAGAGAGAGAGCAGATCCAGGACTGGGACGATCGCAGGCATTTAACAAAGCATGCCGTTGATGGAGTGTATAATGGTGTAGAGCTCAAGGTCTCCAGACGATCATGCCAGCAGGTCTTCATCAATGACCTGAAGTCGACACATTTTGCATAGTCAACTTCTGGAACGCGAATGCGACAGCAGCATGGCGTTCAACCACGGTCCACAGTCCTCTCAAGCTGAGCCAAAGCTTCTTCACATTAAGCATAATGGAGCCGCTTAAGGATGATTGATGGTCCAACATACTGTCCGAACGGTACAGCACTGACCTTTTCGAAGCACTCCCGCCCGACTCAGCCGAATGGATTAGTCTTCGCCCTAGTATTTGCTAGCAGCCGAGCCCTCAGTGTGTCCTTGGAGGTCAATTTGGTCTGCTTCGCTGGTTTCTTATCCGGGAGACTGAATACAGGCTTTGTACTTGCGACGTCGGTCTGCGACTTCCCACTGTCTTCGCCATATGAGACCAGCTTTGCACGAATACCATCTTCCTCCGTCTCTGGAAGCAAGTCGATGTCTGTACCAATACGGTCCTTGAGCTGCTGATCTGCTAGCTCTCTGCGTTTGAGCGCTTTTCTATCACGACGAAAGCTCTCGCGCATCCGCTTGTTCGCATTCCAAGTGTCTTCCCAGTCACGCTCGCCAACTTCATAGAGCTCTTGAATACGTTTCGCAGTATTTTGCGTCTGTTGCTTCTCCTCAACCTTGCCTTCCAGTTGTGCAAAAGCGTCCTCGCGTCTTTGCTCGCGTTCCTCCGTTGTCAATATAGGGACATCACCCTCGCCTTCGCGCACACGATCGGTGGGGTCTCCATAGTCTCTGGCCTTCCCTCCTTCCGTCACCACATAGGCGGTATTCTTTGGGTCTGTCCTGATTTCGATCATGCCGTTACATGCTGGGTGACGCATGACGAAACTCCAGATCGGTGTGCTGTAATACATTCCCATCTTCCGTTTCTCAGCATTGAATCGAACACCTTGCCCAATGATCCCGTGAGGTTTGCAGGTATGGCACCAAACAGCAAAGGGCATTTCGAATCGGACAGTCTGAGCACCATTCTTGAGCATGCCTGGCGCGCGCTTCTTATGAAGTTGATTGCCGCTCGCGGTACCTTCCAAGTGCGGCGGCACATACCTGCCCATATTGAAGCCCTGCATGCTGGCGAGCGGCGCGTCCTGGCGATCGCTGAGGAGGTTATGCTGAAGGGTGGTGTCCAGAACTGAGGGAAGAAAGGCGCCGCTCTAGGCGGAAGGCCTTGGGCGGGATGCGGGACTCGGGAGACGCGCTGCTTATTCATCAACATCGTCACCGATAAAGAACTGAAACTTATGTAATTGCGTCCTGCCCACTGCCCACTTCTCTTGTCTGCTACTAATTTGCAACTCGACGACATTCTTCCGCCTCCAACACCGAACGAGCAATCTGCTACAATCATGGAGTCCGCAACCTCCACGCAGACCGCTCATCCCTTTACTTGCAACACCTGTCAGGTTGCCTTCCGCTCCAGCGATCTGCAACGCACGCACATGCAGTCAGACTGGTAGGTAATAGTCAAATAGACGACTCCAGCGCTCGGCTTTACACCAGGCTCAGTGAGTGAGGGCTTCATTCTAGATTTACTTGCTTACCTTCTCTGTCCAGGCATCGCTACAACTTGAAGCGTCGTGTTGCGTCTCTCCCTCCTCTGACTTCCGAAATTTTTGCCGAGAAAGTACTTGCCAACAAAGCCACTGCTGCAGCGACGGCTGCCCGCGCCAGCTTTGAGAAGCGATGTGAACCCTGCGATAAAACATACTTCAGCGAAGGCGCATTTGTGAACCACCTGGGTAGCCAAAAGCACCGCATTCATGTTGCAAGATATACTGCGCGAGGCGGTGGTGTGGATGGAGCCGACACCGATAGCATGGCAGACTCCACATTCACACTCGGCGATAGCATTGAAATCGCAAGCACTACTGCGAGTACAGCACATGGCGAAGAAGAGACGGAAGATGCTTTAGACCAGGTTGTGGGTGGCATGAGCAGAACAAATTTAGCTGAAGGCCCACAACAACATACATCTTCTCAGCCCGCCGGAGCAGATGGTGAAGACGACGATTATGAGCACCAAGCAGACCTCAAGCAATGTCTCTTCTGCAATTACATCTCGCCAACCATGGACCTCAACATTAACCACATGTCTCGACAGCATGGCTTCTTCGTGCCTGAAAAAGATTACCTGGTAGATCTACCTGGTTTGATCAATTACCTCAGCGAGACAGTATCTGTGCTGCATCAGTGCTTGTTGTGCCACAAACAGTTGCACACAACCTCCGGAATTCAGACGCACATGCGGGACAGAGGTCACTGTATGATCGCATATGGCACTGAAGATGAGCAAATGGACGTGGGCGAGTTCTACGACTTCCGTGCAACCTACTCTGACGAAGACAGCGAGACGGAGGACGAGGGAACGGGTGGAGGCGTCAAGCTGGGTGTAAAGAGAACTGCAAAGACTACCATCGAAAACGCCAACGGTGAGGACGTTGACATGGACGACGAGGAAGGCTGGGAGAGCGATGGCTCTCTTTCGTCTGTGCCAACGGACGAGATCACTTCAGTTCCTGTCGATCAGCCTGACAACAAATATGAGCGACTAGGAGCGCATCGACATCACTCCCACACCGATCCAAGACCTCATAAGAACAGCGACGGTTTCCACTCTCACTCTCATGGAGGTTCACATGCGGTATACCACGACGACTACGAGCTTCATTTGCCTTCAGGACGTACCGCTGGTCACCGTAGCCTCAGGGCTTACTACAGGCAAAATTTGCGTAACTACCCGTCTGCCGAAGAGCGTGAACAGCAGCGTATGATTTCTGACGGCCGTCATGACTCGGATGCTGATGACGAGGATGCTGACACGGAGACGAATGGTCGCGATGATCGGCGTGGCAGGCAGGTGGCGACTCGTGCGGATGGTGGCACTGGCATGATTGGAGTGAGCGAGGCCAAGAAGCGCGAGGTACGGGCAGTGGAAAAGCGAGACGCCAAACGGGCTCAGCGAGCACAAGCACGATACCAGTGGGGTAACGACAGGAGAGGAAACATGCAGAAACATTTCCGCGATCCTTTGCTGCAGTAGTCTATTGGTAGCAAGAGGAATGGTAGCCAGGCTCGTTTCTGTGCAGCGCTAGAGATAGACAGTTCTAACAGATGAATACAGCTTCTGAAAATGACTGGGATGAGATTCTGGTTCTCAAATTGTCACCTTCCATCGCAAAAAATTCTGCACTGTGTTACAAGTGGCGAAATCTTGGTTTCCGCGGCGATTATTTACATGTACCTACCTCCTAGGAGGTATGAACCGACGCTATTAGGTGTAGGAGGTACTGGCGCTGAGAAGGACTTGGGTTTGTAAAATCTTGGCATCACGTGTCAATCCCACATGCATTTCGTTTCTGGGAATCCACCAATTCTTTCTCACATCACCGCAGGATATCCATTTCTTTGCGCCAACGTCAATTCGAAGCCACTCGAAGTCAACACCGCCAAAATGGTTGCCGCAACAGTATGTATTACGCTTTGCTGCCCGCCATGACGCCTTCACTGGCAGTCTCTGGCATAGAGCAGTAGGCTGAGTGTGATTTTTTGCAGAAGAAGACCGCCGCCGGCGCACAGAAGAAGGGCCAAAAGGTGACCAAGAAGGTATACTATCCCTCTCCGCACTTTTCTGTCTACACAAAGTCTTCGTGGTCGCTAACTCGTTCCTCTATCCAGTTCATCATCAACGCCACCCAACCCACCCAAGACCGCATCTTCGACCCTTCCGCTTTCGCGACTTTCCTCCAGCAACGCATCAAGGTTGAGGGCCGCACCGGTAACCTCGGCGATAACATCACTGTCTCCAACCTCGGTGATGGACGAATTGAAGTTGTGGCTCACCAGGAGCTTTCGGGTCGTTACTTGAAGTACTTGACGAAGAAGTTCCTCAAGAAGCAGCAGCTGCGCGACTGGCTGCGTGTTGTCAGCACGGCGAAGGGAGAGTACAGCCTCAAGTTCTTCAACGTTGTTGGAGATGAGGCTGAGGATGATGACGAGTAGACGCGCCGTCCTGGTCTTGTCTATGAGGATATGAAGGAGAATGTGAGCAAGAACAAGCTTGGAACTCCACGGGAATGGAGATCATTCCGAATCGTACAGCAGAGGAGCCCAAAATCGCTCATGTGCCGACAGAACTCTTAGGCTCGCAGATATGAGTTCTACTAGACTTCTCAAAACAATCAATCTCCAAAACTACATCATCTCCGCTCTTGAGCGTACTGCACCGGTACATGTGCCCGATCTTGAGAAATTGTGTCCAGCTATGTTGTGCCAAATTTGGCCACTCGATCCGTCGCGCTGCTTCTCTGTCCAAGTGTCTCGTGGCATAAATGCCCATCTACAAAATTCATCCTCCCATGACAGTCGCATACCAGGTATGGTCTTAGTACTAACATCATCACGTCCGCGGCATAGTTTACCATGAAAGGAACATTATAGGCACAGATAGGTGAACTTGAAAAGTTTGATGGTCACTACTAGGTGCAACTGCTTTGCTCGGTCATTGGCTATGGCAGTGGCTATGGCTACATCAATATAGCGATCGGTCTCGGAAACCTCATTATTCCTTGCATTGTGATAATACAGGATCGGCCACACCAGGCTCTAGATCCTGTGCTCAAAGCAGGCACATCCCTGCTGCTCCGGCAAGGCTCGAACCGGTCCAGATACAGTTTGCACCTCCCATCGCGCCAGCAGCGCGTCGTTTCGCAAACGATTCTGCCAGTCCCATCCCGGGAGGAGCCACCCGCGCGATCATGATCAATCATTATCTCGACAAGGCAATGTCGTCGATTCTGAGAATCATCTTCACGGTCTCGCTGGCCAACTCAAAAGCGCTAGTACTGACGAGCAGCGGTTGCATCACGCCTTCGCCAGTAGCGCTCTTGTCGTCTCCTCCCATTACGCCCACACCGCCTCGCTTGATGCTGACACCCACGTTTGCCTCGCCCTTTGCGTGACGTGCTCTTAGCTCTGTGACAACCTTGATACTGTTGAGACCTGCATTCTCAGCCAGGGTTACCGGGATGATCTCGAGGGCATCCGCAAATGCCTTGAAGCATACGCTGTCTGGATACTGTGAGGTGAGAGCATCTTGGCTCAATTTAGTCGCGACGGCCATTTCTGGGGCTCCGCCACCAGGCAACAGAGCCCGCTTCTTGACAAGGCAGCGAATGACGCACATGGCATCGTGCAAGCTGCGCTCGGCCTCATCCAGAATCAAGGGGTTCGCTCCTCGCGCCACAATGGACACAGTCTTCGGGGCATTGGCATTTGTGTGTTTGACGCCCGACACACGCACGTAGCGGGATCCTAGATTCGACACTTCCTCGACCAGATCGGCAGATCCAAGTTTGTCCTCAGTGAAGGAATCGATATCAGCAATAGGCTTGCAGCCCGTAGACTTGCAGATGAACTCCACTTCGTCTCTCTCGATGTCCTTGATGGCGAGAATGCCGAGCTTATATAGGAAATGTAAGCTCAGGTCGTTGACCGCGTCCCGCAGAATGCTCTTCTGGATGAGGAGAACGTTGCACTTCGCCTTCTTGATCTTCTTGACCATGTTCAGCAGATATGTCCGCTCCTCCTTGAGGATCTTGTCCATCTGTCTGTAGTCGTTGACGACAATTTGATTCTCCATATCTGGTTTCGGCGGGCTCAGCTGGAATTGAATGAGAGCGATCTTGGCCTTCTCTATCCGCGTTGGACCTCCAGCACTCTTGATTGCCTGCTGACTCAATACCAGCCCATCTACCATCTCCGAGTCGTCAATGACCCCTCCTGCCTTTTTGAGAATGCGGACGTTGCGAAGGTCCACGTTTTGTGCGTTGTTTGGGTTGATGGTCCGTAGCACGGCATCGACAGCCATCGGTGCAAGTTTGGGCTCCTGCGCCACGATCTTGGAGGAGAGCGATGTGGATGCAGCCTTGAGGAGTGTTTGTCGATCTGCAAGGTCAATAGGCACAGAGATGTCGCTCAGGATCTGGACCGCACGAGCTGCTGCTCTCTGAAAACTCTCGCTGATGATGGTGGGGTGGATGCCTTTGGCCAGCAGACGTTCGGCAGCGCCGAGCAGACTGCCAGCGATCACGACCACTGAGGTTGTACCATCGCCTGCTTCGATGTCTTGAGCGTTGGCCAGGTCGACGAGCATCTTTGCCGCAGGATGCATCACGCCCAAATCGCGGAGCATGGTGTTGCCGTCGTTGGTGATGATGGTCTCACCCTTGCCCGTCTGAATCATCTTGTCCATACCACGCGGGCCCAGCGAAGTTCGAATTGCATCGGCGACGGCTCTGGCAGCTGTGATGTTGGCTTCGCGAACGGCCTGCGGCTTGGCCTTGTCCTTGAAGGCATTGTTGCCGGCGTTGGGCGCTCCTTGCGCCATGTCGACAGCGGAGGCAGCAGTCGTGGGTTGAGATCGTAGTATCTACAGCGTCCGCGGAGAGATGGTTGTGCAGTTTGTGCGGTGTATGAAGCGTGTTCTTGTGTTGTGCTCGTCGGCCAGAATTTCTTTGCGAGACGCGCGAGGTCAGGTCTCGTCAGCTTTGGAACTAGAACTAGCGTGCCTCGCCATCCGTCACTCATTGCCTGCCTGAGCTCAAACACCACAACACAACCTGACCAACTCACAGCCAACGAACGATCCGAGCTACGACGACCATCGAATTGCTCTTTGAATCTCGAATACCCTCATCAATACCGAATACCACCACTTCCGTCGTCGCTACCACAACCAGCACGAGCACCGCGCGACGAAGCGATACGCCGCCCTTCGAGCCCCGATAGACACGACCCGCCGCCGTCATGCCATCGGCCACGGGCTCCAACTGGTACTGCACAATCATGTCACCAACGGCTGACACCTGCTAACTCGTGACAGGGAGAAATACCAGAAGAAGTTCGCTGATGATGAGCCCGAGGAGAAGAAGATCACACCATTGTCCGATGAGGATATCCAAGTGCTGAAGACATACAACTCAGCGCCATATGCCACAGACCTCAAAAAGCTCGAGAACGCCATCAAGGAGAAGCAGACATCTGTAAACGAGAAAATCGGCGTCAAGGAGTCTGATACTGGTCTTGCGCCGCCTCATCTATGGGATATAGCTGCCGACAGACAGCGCATGAGCGAGGAACAACCGTTACAGGTCGCACGTTGCACCAAAATCATCCCAGATGAGAAAGATAGCGAGAAGAGCAAGTACGTTATCAATGTCAAGCAGATCGCCAAGTTCGTCGTCAATCTGGGTGAACGCGTGAGCCCTACGGATATCGAGGAAGGCATGCGTGTGGGCGTCGACCGCAACAAGTACCAAATCATGCTGCCGCTGCCCCCGAAGATCGATCCCAGCGTGACCATGATGACAGTGGAAGACAAACCAGACGTCACATACGGTGATGTGGGAGGTTGCAAAGAGCAGATCGAAAAGCTACGAGAAGTCGTGGAGATGCCACTGCTTTCTCCTGAGCGATTCGTGAACCTTGGAATCGACCCACCCAAGGGAGCGTTGTTGTATGGACCCCCGGGTACTGGAAAGACTCTCTGCGCAAGAGCTGTTGCAAACAGGACAGACGCTACATTCATCCGCGTGATCGGATCCGAGCTGGTGCAAAAGTACGTGGGCGAGGGTGCCCGTATGGTGCGTGAGCTTTTCGAGATGGCCCGGACGAAGAAGGCATGCATCATCTTCTTCGATGAAATTGATGCTGTGGGTGGAGCACGTTTTGACGATGGAGCTGGAGGCGACAATGAGGTGCAGAGAACCATGTTGGAGCTCATTACACAACTGGATGGATTCGACAGCAGAGGCAATATCAAGGTCATGTTCGCGACCAACAGGCCTAGCACACTCGACCCCGCTCTGATGAGGCCCGGGCGAATAGACCGAAAGATCGAGTTCTCACTTCCCGACATGGAGGGCCGTGCCAACATCCTCCGCATTCATGCAAAGTCCATGTCCGTGGAGCGCGATATCCGATGGGAGCTCATCTCCCGATTGTGTCCCAACGCGACAGGTGCCGAACTGCGCTCAGTGGCCACCGAAGCTGGTATGTTTGCCATTCGTGCACGGAGAAAGGTTGCTAGCGAGAAGGACTTCTTGGATGCAAAAGAGAAGGTTATCAAAGGTGGCATGAAGTTCAACTCGACGGCTGAGTATGCGCAGTACAACTAAGGGCCTGGGATAAAGGCTCGAGTTACAAGCATTCATTTACAGCGCGGCGTTCTGTCTACGGTAGAAGAAGCTCGGGTTTAGGAGCTTTGTATCATAGTCTTATCTACCTTGCAGAGCCAGGTGGCACGAGTGAGCTGATAATGACATCCAAACACCCATCCACGTTCATCTCCAACAGCCATGCTCATATAAACAAACGTTGGCGCGTCCTACTACTAGTAATACACATGGAGGCTTGTGTGCCCATTCAGTCTTCAATGTCGTCGTCCTCCAATACCAAACTTTGCACTCGTTTCTCCACCGCCATACTCTTCTTCTGCACCACGATAGCCGGTCTCGACACAGCCCCCGCCGTTTTCGACAACAAACTCTTGTCCTCAGCATGTGGCCGATCTGTCGCCCAGGATTCCACAGCCGCGCCACCGTCGTGTCCAGCAGCCGCCTCCTCCTCCTCCTCAGGATCATCGGCGTCATCATCACCTGGCAGAACATTTCCTGCCATTTGAGTAATCGACAAAATTTGGTTTCGCAACGATTGCTGTTGCTGCTGCCGCTGCTGCTGCTGCTGCTTTGGAGACTTTTCTGCGGTGGTGCGGAGAATCTGTGCCATGTACGGGAGACGATCGAGGAGAATTTCATTCTTGGCTTGCGAGCTGAGCTTGGATGGTGGAGTTTCTAGCAGCAGCAGCGAGTCTGTAGAGGTAGAATGCGGAGATGGTTTGGGTGGCATTTTGCCGAATGTGTGCTGTTTCTTCCAGGTTTCAACTCCTGTGGGTGGAGTGCTGCTGTTGGTTGTTGTTGTTGTTGTTGTTGTTGTTGCGTCTTTCATGTCGTCAAGGCCTGCTGCTGAGGCAATTTGATCAATGACTGCGTGGACTTCACTTTCGATTTCTTCTCTCCTTCGCCAGATTCGGAGGGATGCAGGGTAGAACATTCGATGTGCATCGCCACGCTTGCCGTTGCCAGCTTCGCTGCGATGCACTGGATGGGGTAAATTGAAGAGCAGACCTCGTACGGCCACTTGAAAGCACATGTCATCCTGCCGCAAGGTATCGGTGGCTGAACCGGAGAATGCACGAGTGCCAATAGAGAAGCGATCTAGTGAGAGAATATCGGAATCAGACAAATTTTCCATGCATCCGAGGAGGCTGTCCAGCCTCTGTTCAGCGGTTGGTGCGGCGCACGAAAGGGCATAGTTCTCGTGAAGCGCGGCTATAAATGTGGTTGTATCCGTCCCAAGCTCATCCAGTAGCAGGTTCGTATCAGTCTCACTGGCCTTGGTTCGATTATAATGCGATAGCCAGGGCGGCGGATGGGGCACAGGCTGTCCAGCTATGGGATCTATGCGCTTGTTGTACACCACTTTCCCTACGGAGTGAAAGATGCCAAGACTGCTCTCTCTATTACTGATCAGTCTCATGGCGTCTTGCTCAGCTTTCGTAGTTGGTGCTGGAGCTCTGGCGTGCTTTGGTTTCGTGAATGCCACCTTGGATGACCAGGTGTCTCCCTCATCGCCTCGAACGCAAAGGAATTCCAGAGAGGATACAGCACTCCGAATGTCACCGCATTCGGCAAGTCGTTTGAGAATATCAGGTCCTGGGGTCTTTCTTCTGCCAGACTTGCGGGCTTCCTTGACCACGATCATCTCCAGGGCCTTAGTCAATATCGTGGGTGCGATGGGGTTGAATTCGATCGTGTTGATATTCGGGTTACTAGCAAGCTCTGGACCCAGTAAACGATGCGCTGTGAAGCTGTCTGCACTCGCAGTGTTCGTTGACAACAGTGTCTCAGAGATGACTATAAGAACTGGTGTCGGCCATGCGTCTGCTTCAACGGTTGACGTTACGTACCGCGCAAGAGTGGTTCGAAATGACTGCAATGCGCTGGAGGCTTTCGAGAATGTGTTGGGAAACTCTTCCACCAGTAAAGCTTGCCGGTGCTTGTGTGCAGAACTGCTTTGCCCAATATCTGGCTGCCACTCCACTGCTGGCGCAACAGCATTCTTGTTAGTGGACAAAGTCAGGCCCTGGACATTCCCAGCTCGAGCTACAAAGTCCGCAAAGCGCTGTGCGGATGCGACCACCCCCTCGGACGTGTTGTCAGACGCTGAAGACTCTCTCCATTCGATCAGTTCTATGCCAATATCTTTCGCCAGTAGTCGCAGGGTAGTCGTCTTTGCAGTCCCGGCTGCACCCTTCAGGATCAAGACTTTCTGGTGCCGCTCACGATACGCTAGATCGAGCCACTTCCGTACATCTGCTACTTTGCGTTTGTGCACAGCCAGCTCTGACAGATCATTGGGCGCAAACCGTTCCGTCCATGGAGTGGTGGATATGTCATGAGATTTGGCCGCAGCCGTAATTCTTTCCCCATTGCTCGTCTTCTGGAACTTTTGAGAAGCGTGGCGTACTGGCTCACTCGTTCGTTCGAAGTTAATTGCAGCTCCAAACTTGCGTTTCCGTGCGGCCAAAGCTGTGCTGGAGCCCCTGGATAATGTCGTTTGAGAAGAGTCTTCGGCCGCCTCATCTTCATCTGTGCAATCCTGGATGGTTTCGACCTCGACATGGAGCGCTGCCAGCTTCTCCGAATTTGCTAGGTATTGCGAGGACTGCTGCTTCTGCGCAGCAGCATTGAAAAAGGATTGAATAGGTCTGCCTCTCGGGTTGGACTGATCATTTGCCTTGACTCTGCCGTTTCTCGTCTTGGGAGGAGAAGGCGATTCACTCTCAGCGGTTCCCGGCTTGGCCTTGCTGAGTGCTTTGCTTAATGGTTTCAAGCGTTTTTGGCCTTCCTCGTTTGAAGTCATCGGCCTGTTGCCCTTCGGATCGGGATCAGTCCATCGGCTCGACTTCTGGCTGCCACGAGGCGCCATATCGCATCGGCGACTCCAATGTGGGCCGGTCTGGTGGCATACATTAGGGTCACAGAATTGTGCAAGCGACGTCGATGAACGTGGTGGTGGTGGTGAAGATATCGGGCGGTTCAGGTGACGACGCGTCTGTTTGGTGTCGTAGACTCGAGATGTTGTCTTTGCGTCATCAACCCTTCTCACACAAAAGTATCTTGGGCAACTACATGTACAATACATGTACCTACAATCTGAACTTCCTTCTAATAACTAAGCCCCAATAATTGTTGTAGACATTGAAGCATCAATGTCGAAACGTGTACGAACTCTCGACAGCTTCTTCAGCCCACCACCATTGAAAAGAGCCAAGGCATCCCAAAATGTTTCTGGAGAAGAGCAACAACGCGATGAACATGGCGACACGAAGGGCGTGTCCGCAGCTTACTCTCGGCATGCAGCATACCCATTCCCAATAATTCACCTGCCCATGGAGCTGCGAGAAATGCTCAACTTTGTCCCAGCTGCTGAAGCTCGTGCGATCAATGACCAACCTGAGCTGGATCTTTTATCCTTCACTCCTTTCATACCGAAAGCGGCCCAGGTTCAACTCTTCGAATTCCTACGCGCAGAGTTGCCGTTTTATGTAAGTTGCTTGTTGCAGTCCTCGAACAATGGAGGCTGCTCGAAGCTAACGTTGGTCGACTTGAAGAGAGTGAAATACACCATCAAGCGTGGGCCGGTAGAGACTGTGATCAACACACCGAGGTGAGGGTTTAGAGGCAATGAATATGAGAGCGGAAGTACCTACATACTTACCAAGGTTTCTTCCCGAAAGATTTACGACAGTTTTCGGCGTGGACGACACTGCTCGATTCAGAGACGGCCAACTCACGCACGCGATCTCTGGCAGTCCTCTTGCAAAGGACAGCTACAAATGCTGCCCGAGACCTCTGCCCCAATGTCTGGATGTGCTCCGGGAACTGACAGAAAATGCTACCGGCTGTCGATTCAATTTTGCCCTGGTCAATTACTATGCCACTGGTTCTGATAGCATCAGTTATCACAGCGACGATGAGCGATTCCTAGGAGCCGAGTAAGATGTTCAATGACATACCTTTGTAGGCCGCAGGTACTGACCACACCGTAGCCCTGCTATAGCATCATTCACACTTGGCCAGGCTCGTGACTTCCTGCTCAAGCATAAGCCGACGCCGATGAATCATGCATCAGAGACGAAGCCTACCAAGATGCCTCTTGGTCCCGGTGATATGCTGCTGGTATGTACGCCTGATCTCGTCTCTGGCGTATGCTGATCTGCAAATGTTGCGAGTAGATGCGAGGCAAGACTCAGAGTAACTGGCTACACAGCATACCCAAGCGTCAGGGTCGAGATGCCCACAAGGGCCGTATCAAGTCAGTATTCAAGTATTCATGGCGGCGATTTGATAATTTGATGTATTCCATGATTCTGATAATGGCCAGCATAACGTTCCGCAGGGCATTGATCCGAGCAGGAAGCGAAAACGTAAGAGCACAAGGAGACACTGCGCTGACATGACAGGTTTTCGCTGACGCCATTCTGCTTTACCTCCTAGTACTATCGTTACAACGTCGGAGATGGCATTGCGTATAGATGGTCTGCTTCGAAGCGTGAGATGGTTCCTGATAGCGCCATGTCGTCTTCCAGTACCGAAGTATGAAGTGGTCTTTTCTCCTACAGTACTCTTGTAGAAGCTTGGTTTGTATAAGGTGCCAGCCTCAGGTATAGCCTACCTTATATAAGATTCTACAATTGCCGTGTGGGCGTGGCCAAGAGGTACCTATACTGTATACAGGTACATGTACGGGCTCGCAAGTGGAGGCTCAGGAATACGAATGTGCCAAGGCCAGACAGGGTTGAGCCTCGGGAGCGGGGAGGCTTGGCGGGCACGGGCACGATCAGATCATGGCATTTACTGGCCGCTTTGGCCCTCCGATCCATCTTATTCGCTTTCACCTCTCTCTCCTCGAGCGCGACTATTGGCCAGAGCCGTACCCCATTCACAGACAGGTATGCCTATTGCCCATTGCCTCCAACCTACCTCCTCCCTCCTCCATACCATCAACTGGTGGCGACTCGCTTCCGCTAGCCCTGGCGACTCGCTTCCATCATGATTGTCCCTGGTCGCTCGTGCGAATGCACTCGCAGCGCAATACCATCATGGGGACATGCCTCATTATTCCAGTCGCGACCAGCTGGATATTGTAGCTACCTATACTGACTTGCCTTAGAGCTAAAGGCATCATCGCAAAGACGCCGCTGCCACTAGGACGTCTACTACTCCTCCTCCTCCTTCTACTACTACTACTACTACTTCCAGGTGAGTTGCCTTTCACGTGTGCTCTGGCGTGCAAAACATGTCCACGCGATACACGACAGGCTTTCGCGCGTCGTCGCATCAACAATAACAACAACAATAACAACAACAACAACAACGCCGCGCTGCAGCTCCCTCGAAGCCTTCGATGCCCCCGTGCCTGGCCTGGCCTGGTGGCTCGGCCCTCCGCCATCGCGTGAAGCAGACCACCACCTGTGACCTCTCGTGTCGGCCATGCTATCTTCCGCCTGCCACAGTCACATGTGGCTGTGCACGGGCGGGCGCGTGGAGAAAAGCTTCGTTGCGGTGATGTGCTGGCAGTGCTGTTCGCTGTCAGCATCCCGCCTGCAGCGACTTCCAGCTCCGCCCTCCCCGAGCCCGCATCTCAATCTACCTCGTAGTGACCCGTCCAGGAATCGTGGCTAATGTGTGGTCAATAGGATATTAGTCTCCGCCGCCGCCGCTGTTGCTCTGCTGTTTCCTGTCGTGCAGCCAGTGAGCGGTACGCTACACCCTCGTCGTTCATCAGCCGCACCGCCTCGCGTCGCATACTGCGCCAGTGAGCCATTGTCGCTTGCGGGCCCATCCAGAGACCCACGACACACTGCGCGCTGTCTGCAGGGAGTCGTGTCGCTACTGCTGCTGGTCGCGATTGCTTTGGGCTGCGATCACAGGCTGACATTTCATCGCGTGCCCAGCTTCAGCCCTTCGCGCGGCCATAGCAAGCGGCTGCTCCAACCCCGAACCTTGCGCGCTCTGTGCTCCTCCCATTGTTCGTCATGGAGTCCTACGCGCAGTATCATCCTCAGCAATCGACCGCCTATCCACATACGCACAATGGTCCTCAGCAGACTCACGCCAGCCCCGTCATGCAGACTCAACAACAAGCCAACTATGCGCAGCACCAGCAACCCGCGCAGATTGGAGCTCAACACATGATGCCGCAGATGGGTTACAACCCAGCATATGGCATGCAGCCTCAGTACAACGTCTCACCGTCGCAAGCCGCTGCGATGGCAACGGCAGCTGCTTCTGGATACCCTGCCTATTCGATGCCAGACTCTTCCTTACCCGGCTCATTGCAACAAACTTCTCCGCGTATGGGTCAGGTCAAGACCGATGGGCGACCCAACCCGCAATCACCTCGACAGAATCAGATGAACGTACCGAGCACAATAGCATCACAGATGAACTTGTCATCTTCCGCACAGCCCATGGGCACCCAGATGCAATCGGAACAGCACAGGAGAATGTCGCATTCGGTAAACAGTCCCGCTGTGCATAACACGCCAGGCCAGGCGCATGTGGGTGCGCCGCGTCCAACGACGCAACAACAACAGCCGCAAGCTCCTCCAGCTCCCCAGCAACAGTCGCCTGAAGTGCCAGTGGCCGGTGCGAACGAAGAATCGCCCCTGTATGTGAACGCCAAGCAGTTCCATCGGATATTGAAGAGGCGGATGGCGAGGCAGAAGCTCGAAGAGGCACTGCGACTCACGTCCAAAGGCAGGAAGCCATACTTGCACGAGTCTCGTCACAACCACGCGATGCGGCGTCCACGGGGGCCGGGCGGCCGTTTTCTCACGGCAGATGAAGTTGCCCAGATGGAAGCCAACGGCACTCTACCTACGGATGTGAGCAAAGATGCAAAAGGTGACGATAGTAGTCATGCCAATGGCGGCATCGACAGTGCTAAACGGAAAGCAGGCGACATGAACGGCAATGCAAAGAACGATACCCCTTCGAAGAAATTGAAAAGTGACGACGACGGAGAGGACGACGAAGACGACGGTTGAGGATGGAGTAGGGTCGACGACATTGTGGACAGTCATTCTTATCGCGCGAGTCGAGCGCAAACTCCAACTAGATGATGGATCACGGAACAGGCCGGCGTAAGGGTGCATTAGGAAATGATTAATTTGGAGATACCACAACACGAACGCATCGACACTCTTACTTCTTCGACACAGCCTAGACGGTATCTTTTTATGGGAGACGGGCGTTCGTTGGCGGACAGGAATCTCTGACGAGTGCCTTTATACCCGATCATGTTGTTAGAATTATGTCATGAAAGTCATTGCAGATATAGCACTGTATGGCAATGCTGCTCAGATCAGATCACATGTACCTATTTATTTACTGTACTTGGGATCTGGATTCATGTACAGTACCTACATGTACGGATGTACCTCAGTGATGTCTTTTCGTCTTGGTTCTTCTCCCTCGCACGCGATTGGCTTCGTTCCCCGCAAGCACCTCCGAAGCCAGGACAGTAGGAGGTACATGTACCTACCTACAACCACTCCTGCTCCAACCTCAGCTCTGCATTCATTCTCACCATATTGCGCGCACCCACACACACACATCATCATCATCATCATGATCTGCCGACGATGTATGCAGCGACTCGCACGCCGACCTCCTCTCTCACACCGCACCTTCTCCCACACCCCTCCGACGCGTGCCTCTCCCACCGCATCCCGACAACAACCACAACCACAACCCACTCACGACGACCACCAAGCGAATACGAAACAGAGCAAGCAGACTCCTACTACCGCAACTACTGCGGCGAAGATGGGTCCTTCTTCTCCCTCCAGTGTCCCTGCGGGCACGGTGCTCAAAGGGTTGAATTTTATGAAGAATAAACAGGATCCTGTGGCGTTGGAGGACCATGAGTATCCGGAGTGGTTGTGGAGTGCGTTGCAGAGGAAGGGGAATTCGAGTGGTGCTGGTCGTGCTGGTGCTGCTGAGGATGAGGAGGGGGATTTGTTTTGTATGTGTGGAATTTCAATTTTTCCCTCCTCCTCCTACTACTGCTACTACGATGTTTGATTGAGGGCTTGCTTGATTCACTTGATTGACTGACTGACTGACTGACTGATTCTTTGATCTTGTGTGATTTTAGCCAAGTCGGCAAAACAGAGAAGAATAGCTGCCAAAGCTTTGAAGAAACAACAGTTGCTCAATCCGGAATCTCTGGCGCCGCATGTTCCGCTGTATGAGCAGAGTATTGATCTTCCCGGGGCGGATGGCACGATCGAGGGGAATAAAGTGGCGTATCAGGCGCAGGGGGAGTTGACGAGAGCGATGCGGGACAAGAGGAGGAGTAAGATCAAGGAGGACAATTTCTTGAAGGAGATGAGGTAGAAGATGTGAAATCTCTTTCATTTTCTTCTGTAGTGGGAGAAGAAGCGATGGATGGATTTCCATCGTTGTTGAAATTGAGAGGCAATGGTAGAACAAGTTTCTCTACCAATTCAAGGACGCCCCAGCCCAGCTTGAGGTACCCTTTCCGAACCCACTCGGGATATCGCAGACGATGGTCGTGATGGATCTATCTATCCCTGGGACTTGCGACAGAGACTGATTGCCTGATCCATCGGGCGAAGCGTCTTCCCATTTCGAACTTCCAAACGTGCTCCGCAGAACGCACGTGACCTGTGCCTCGATCGATCCATCGGTCCTCGAGCATGCCGTATCTGTACCATAGTTGCTTCCTCCATCTGCATCTCTGGAAGGACATTGCTTCCAGAGTTTGGTCATCACCCATTTCTTCGCTGCCATTCTTGAATTCCAATCAATCACCAGCAGCTCGCTCTCTGGACCCTCCTTTTCGCAGAAGTGTCAGTAGAACCACCAAGCTCGTGTCTGTCAGGGTTTGCTATTGATTTTTTTGGGGACTGCGTGGCCTGTACAACAAGTTGTTAGTTCGTTGGCTCAACAGCATTTCGGACCGACCGGCCGACCGACTGGTGGAAGAACTGGTTGATTGCACATACCTATACTGGGATTGACTGGAGCTTCGACGCCCGCGGCGGTTGCTGGTGTTGTTTTTGTTTTTGGTGTTGTTTTTGGGGAACTGGCAGCGTCCTCGACCGGTTTGCAGAGATCCCATCGCACAACCATCTTTTTGGGAATCGGTTTCGTTTCCGTGTAGTCACGGTACGCCGGTCCGGCTCGCGCGCGGGTGTCTTTCCACTCGCGAAGGTGATATTCCATCCAGACTTCTGCTGCACTAGAGGTGGAATTCATTAGTGTCGGTCGCCCCGGGAGGGGAGGGGAGGGGACGGGGGGAGGGAAGGCACTACTTACTCCATGGCGTCGTCGTCGTCGGGGCGATTTTTGCTAAGCCACTTGAGTCGGTTTTGCATTTGCTTGTGGTTGCGCCTGTGCATTTCCAGTTGCTCTTCGAGGTGATTGAGCGTGTTCATCATGCTGGGTTGTCCGTGTCGCTCATATGTTTCTGAAAAGAAGGCAGGCCCCAGTCAGCTAAAAGAAAAACCAAAAAGACTTTGTCCGCCTCGCTGCTGCTGCTGAGTGGCGGAAATTCATCACCATCAAAGACTTACTATGCACTGATTCGACTCGGTTCGATGCGTAAGTCGAGCATATTCCGAACCTGCCAACGACACGGGCCTCTCCGTCATCGACATCATCCATAACAGGTGCATCTTCATCTTGATCATCGTCACCAGGAATAACGGCCTCATCATCATCAGAAACGACGGCCTCATCATCATCAGAAACGACGGCCTCATCATTGTCATTAACAACGGCCTCATCATTGTCATTAACAACGGCTTCGTCATCATCAGAAACAACGGCCTTATCATCTCCATCACCATCACCATCCTCGTTTTCGCAGACAGGTTTCGATGGCTCCGGCTCCGGCACAGAATTCGCCATATCATAAAGCATCTGCCTACGCGTCGCCAAATCCCGCTCCCACCATCGATCCGGTGCGCTCAAAGGCTTTGCCCTGCCGAAGTCGCCTCCGAGATCGTCTCGAACAATGTGGTAGTTCTTGCGTTGGGGATCCACTCCTATCGCAGGGAATGAGGGAATCGTGTCGAAGGATAGACTGCCTGGCAATCCGAGATACTGCTCCTGGTGGACGACGCTGGCGCTGCTGGAGGAGGATGATGAGGCATGTTGTTGTTGTTGTCGTTCTGCTTTTGCTTTTGCGAAGCGTGAGGTGGAGGGTGAGGATGAGATTTTTGTGCGAGAGTCATCGCATCCGTGGAATCTGATCTTGGGTCGGTCGACCATGGTGCTTGCGGCGTAGCTGTGTTGTGGTTGGTGGTGATGGTGGTGGTGATGGTGGTGGTGATGATGGTGGTGATGGTGGTGGTGATGGTGGTGGTGATGGTGTTGTTGTTGTGGAGATGCGTTCGAGGTCAGCAATGTGAAGAAGAAAGAGGGAGAGAGTCAGAGAGTCAGAGAGTCAGAGAGGAAGCGAGAGGGCACAATGCCAAGTCCAGGTACCTCCTAGTGAGTGCAATCGGTACGGTTGAGGTGAAGAAGACTGACCAGCGGTAGGAGGTACGCGTGATTTGGTTATTCCGCAACGCGCCGCGAAGACTGTTTTTGTCTCCCTACCGAAGGTACCTCCAGGTGACTAACTTCACCTGAACCCTTGATGGAAACAATTCTCCAAATGCGGCAGTCGCGACCCACGTGCATGCCCTCGTAGTGTGTGCAACGACATCGGAGCGGGAGGAGTACCATGGACCATGTCTTTTTTCTTTCTTCTTCTTCCTCTTCTTCTTCAAACCATCGTCGTCATGACGCACATTGTTACATACTCACACGTGCATCTTAGGAAGGATGAGGTACCTGATCCAGATGAGGTATATATACCGTATCACCATTTCGCAGCCTGGAAAAGATTTTATATTTTTATATTTTTCACATTATTTATTCTAGTCATCTACATCTCCCATCTACACACACATACATGTATGTATTCAACCAGAGGCAAGGTTTTATTTAATACAAGGTTGGTTGAAAAAGGAGAAGAAAAAAAAAACACAAGACTTCACACTGTTGTCCGTGGAGACACACTTCTCATATCTGAGTACCCATTCCTTCATACATGCATTGCATCGCATTGCATTGCTGCAGCCCCACCAGCACCAGCACCACCATAAATAACGCCATCGTAATTTCCCAATAGACTTTTTATTTTTGTTCTTTTCCTTTCACAGCAAAGCTGCACCGAGCAGGATACTGAGAAGCGAGCCTCCAGCCATAGCCACGTTCAAAGATGCAGCTCCCGTAGAGCTGGCGATTGCCGAGGTCGACGAAACTCCTGAACCTTTCGTGGCCGTAGCGCTGGGTAGCATGCCCGAGTTCAACGCGGAGACACTAGCTGTGTTGACAGAGTATGCGGATCCAGTGACGGTTGTCTGGAGCGAAATCGTTTGCTCGATAGGCTTGACTGCCTGGCTGGCGGTGGGGGCCGACTGGGCACTCGATTGGACACTCGACTGATTACTCGACTGGGTACTCGATTGCGCACTCGATTGTTGAGCACTCGATTGAGTAGTAGCGGTAGTGGAGTTTCCAGCCGACGACGTGGTAGAAGAACTGTTGCTCGCTCCATCCGCCTTGCATGAGTCGCCCGAGGTGACGACGTCGATGCTCTGATATGAGCCGCTCATGTCGGAGTAAGAGTACTCGCAGCCCGGGTTGTAGTTGGTGATGTCGACAGACTTGACGTACATCATGAAGGGCGCTTGGCTGTAGTCCGTCTTTCCTCCGGCCCACTCGACAGTGCCTTCAGAAGTGCTGTCGCCACCAGCCCAGGAGCCAAGCTTCAGCTGCATAGGAGTCTGTGGAAAGTTCTCGCCATTGACAGTTGCAGCGCTGGCGTATGGGACGGTGCGGATCACGGTGCCGTCGATGGAGAAGTCGATCTTTTCGCTCGTCCAGTCAACACCATAAGTGTGCCATGTATCTTGAGGCGTGGCGACAGGGTGGTATACGACACGATCGTACGACGTAGTGTTTCCCTTGCCGTAGAAGTTCGACTGGACCTGCGTATTGTCGCCACCGAGGAACTCCCAGTCAATCTCGTCCAAATCGGCAGACTGGAGCACAATGCTGGAAACGATTCCGGTGCCAGCACTGGCGCGCATAGTCACGTCGATGTGCCCAAAGAAGATGTAGAAGTCCGTAGCAATGGTAGGAGCTTGGCCCGATTGCGCGATTGTGAAGACGGCGCCGTCACTTCCATACTCGAGAGTCGTTCCGGACGCAGCAGACCAGGAGGCATTACCTGCTGATCCTTGCGTGAAGTCGACTGAGTATGAGGAAGATGGCAAACCAACTGCGGCTGGACATGTCTTCTTGGTAGGGTTGCAGTCGGTATAGGTCTGCGCGAGGGTGAAGGATGCTGAAGCCAGCAAGGCGACGCCTGCGCTCAGGGTGAAATGCATTGTAGCTTATTTGTGTTCCTTCGTTCCGGGTATCAAGTTCGCTGTGCAGGCGATGTGTGCGGTAGCGAGCGTGAGATGCTGGGAGCGTGAGAAGAACGAAACGAGTGTCGTCGATGTTGATGGTGAAGTTGCAAAGAAGACAAAGCACAGCACTGGCGGCATCTTGTACCTCCCTACCTCGTCTGAAGATGTGAAGCTAAGTCACGTCACCGGATACCGATCAGCGCATTCGCCACGCAAGCGTCCTTTGTCCGTTCGTTTATAACTCGTGTGAAAGCAAAATTGCCATTCGCACGTGCCGATCTGAGGCTGAACCACATTCCACCTACCCAACCCACCTACCAGAGGCCTCTATTGTATCTACGTACTGAGGGCGTGTCTCCGATCGCCTACCGTACTGTACTCAGCGCATGTCTTCGAGCCAAGGGCTGCTATTCGACCTATTATTGTACCTTAGACATCAGATACCTACTTCGTCAATGTGTACCTCCTAGCGCAAGTGGTATCGCACGCACTGGTAAAAACAAAGGTGGAGCACAGCCGAGACGGAGTACGCGTAATATCATACCTCCCGTCGAGACGCGCCGGCCCTCTCTCTACCTACCTCCTACCTACATACACACCGTCTCCTATGAACTCCCAGTCTCCCAGTCTCTCATGTAGTCTTGCCAAGGCGCTGAAAGGTCCCTATGGGAGTGCAATGTGTGATGAATTACATCGCAAGACATCCCATCCCGTGACAGGGTCTTGCTTTCTCCCGTCCTGTCGCAGCGAGGGTAGGGTAGGGTAGAAGGAATAAAGGGTCCAAGGTACTAGCGGATGGACGTGGCAAGTGATACGTCGGCGCTACGAAAGAAAGAGGAAATCAAATGGAGGTAGTCGTACCTCCATACGGGGTTCCGATGTCTTTGTGGAAGAAGTGGTCGTCCGTGTCTATTTATAGCCCCTATAGCGCAGGTGACTAAAGTCCTCTATGTCCATAAACAGCCACCCCCCTGTCGCCCACAGCCACAGAGCAACAGACTACTAGCCCGACTAGGCAAGGCACAGTATCCGCCTTGGCTATGGCATTCCCATGCAGCAGCATGCTTTGCATAATCTTTGTGCATTACTTCACGCTTTGATTGATCAGGGCTGGTGTCTCTTGGGAAAAGGGGCTCCATATTTAGTATACGCGATCAAAGGGGGGTATCTCATAAAGCAATGGTACCTAGTAGATGCTACACTCATTCTCGTCATGAAGCACCTCACTCAGTCCTCGTTTCGGTACCTCTCCAAGAACCGCAACCTCGCGGTGCAACCCGGCCAGCCATGTTTCGTCTCGAGCGCTCGGAGAGCTCTAGCATTGCCTCCTTCCACCTGCTCGTCCTCTTCATGAGTCCACACACCAGGGACATCATCTGGAATTCCTTTGCCACCTTTCACGTGCATCACAACCAGCTCGGCCAGGCCAAGGTTCATACTGGTGCATTTCAGAGCCTGGATCACAAGATTATCATCGTGCCCACGGACTTTCATCGTGGCCATCCATGATTCAAGCTCGGCCGCTTCATCCTCCTCGGAGCTTTTACTGCTTTCTGTAGCTGGGGCCGCCGTGTCTTGTCTTCTCGATGCACGGTACTCAATGCTTTCTATAGCCTGCTCTGGTAAACCGTCTTCGTTGCTTGCATCCTGATTCTCGTCTCCATACTCTTCATCTTCATCAAATTCCGGCGGCAGAGGCATGGATAAATCTGCATCTTGGGTTTCAGCGCTATATATGTCTTGCGTTTGAAGCAGTCTCCCTGTACGGGCTTGGTCTGCGAGGTCCATCGCATCGTCAACATGTTCCGAGCTGTCCAGCGAAGAACTGCGAGGCGATGCAGAAGATATATCAATCACGTCAACAAGCACGCGGTTCGCGCCGTTTTTGTTGGCGCCATGTTCGTTCGCGCCATGTTCCGACCTGTCGAGCAAAGAACTGGTAGGTGACGCAGAAGATATATCGACCACTTCAGTAGGCATGCGGTTCGCGCCATCTCTGGCAGCATTGGCGCGGTTAGAATCATTCGCATATTGTTGTGGTTCCGGCAACGCTTCTGAAATGACTCTCAGGCTGCTGTGATCCGAACTGGGCCCAAAGCCCATTCCATGATCGGGTAGAGCCACAGACAGGTCAATATCGTGATCAGATAGGTCTTCATCATGACTCTCATCGCTCGAGAATGGCTTAGCATTGGCTGCGACATTGGAGCCAATATTGCGTGGCTGCTGATGGGCAGCAACCGGCTCATTCCACGTTTCTCCTGCTCGCGCTGTATTATTTGCTGCATTTTGTTGTTGTGGCGATGATGGCCACTCCATGGTTTGACGTATAGTTTCATCGAGGTCATCTTGTAATATGTGCTCAAGGCCTTCCGTCGCTTGTTCGTCTGTCCTCGAGTCTCGAGACACAGGCTGGAAGGATGATACAGCTTCTTGAGCCGCAGGTGCTAGTCCAGGCTTGCCTCCACTAAGCGCTTGCAGATACTCCAGCATTTCAGTCTGGTCCTTGGCAGGGTCATCCACAGCCAAGTCTATACCTCTGCGAACAGGCGGTTGATATCGAGCCTCCTGCGCGGCAAGGTTGGCCTCTGTGAGAGCAGTGCCATCTGTCTGCTCTGTGTCGACGTCGTCTTGATAGTCATCCTCGCCGATGGCCAAGACGTTATAGGATGGTTTGTCTCGCTCTACCAACAGGCTCCGTTGGTTTTGCATTCGCGTTATCTTACTCATACCAATCGACGGTATGGGTGTTGTTTTGTCTAGACTGGCCAACTCCTCTGACTCGGACTCGTCAACTTGATCCTCCTCTTCATTGACATCTCCCACGACTCCCTGGGTCAAACTCATGGCTGAACGACGAGGCGGTGCGCGATTGGCCGAACTGATCTCACTCATGATCTGCCTAGTTGCAGCTTGATTCGCGTCCGAGGTTGGAATATCCGAGTCTGCCTGACCTGACTCGTTGGCATTGACCTGGACAATGGCGAAGTTCGCAGCGCTGTGATCTATGGTGGCGTAACGTTCAGGCGTGGTATTCCTTGCCAACTCGTCATTGGAAGCTTCGGACTCACCATTTGCTGATTGAGCATCGGGCTGCAGCTGTACGTGTGCTGACTCTTGCTCCCCATTGTCGTGTCTGCTGTTGCGGCGCCTCTTCCGCTTGCGTCCCTGTAGTTCGTGCTCGTGACCCAATTCCTTTGCGGCTTCTTGGACCTTGCGATCAGTACACTGCTGTATATAGCTTGGTCGGACTCTCTCCAACCAGAATCCAATCCACTCACCCGACGACCGATGTGGATACGCTATTGACCACGCATTCCAGGATTCCTCACGTCTCTGCTGGTCAATGTCCTCGATGTCCGGTACTTCCTGCAGCAATAAATTCATGTCTATTTGGTCCTGGTCGACCGAGGTCTCTACTACATCATCACCTACACCAACCGCCTGCTCTGTCGATGCTTCGACCCGACGTCGTTTGACAGGAGGTGTGCGTATACCATGAGTACTACCCTGCTCATCTGGTGCCGTGGGAGGGCTTGGAGGAGGCCTTGCTGGCACGGTAAGATTGATACCGGCAGGCGGATGGTCCATGAGCTTTTTGATATAGCGATCACGCCAAGCTTGCATCGTGTGGCGCGGATTGCGCTGCTCGAGCCGCCTGTATATCTCATTGCCCTTGACTGGTCCACCACCTCCGGGGGCGTGCTCCTGCACCCACTGCCACAGTTCCTTGTCATCTTCCAGTGTGAACGCAGTCCGTTTGCTCTTGCCTGGCACGCCCGAGGCGATATCACGAACGGTGCCTGGTGGTGGACCGGCAGGGTAGTCGGCAGGATCGGGCATTGCGCCATCTTCAATGGCAGTCGAGATCAGTTTCCAGGAGTAGCTGCCCGGGGGCGCATCTCTTCTCGCATGATCGGCAATGACAAAGTCGGCCTGCTTCTCGAGGCGGACCACGCTTCCGCCGTTGGCCTCGATGTCGGCGATCAAGTGGGAGCGCGCGGGCAGCTTGTGCACGAGGAAGAATTTGAGGCCAGTGAACAGCGAGCCCACAGTGTGTCCAGGAGCTGTGCTCGAGGCATTGCTCATCACGATGGGTGGCCCACCGGCCATGCTGGTTTGGGGCAGCAGCGAGAAGAATGAGGTTTGGTGGTTGGTTAGAAGGTGGGGTGGGGATGAAGCAAGTGTGAAGACAGACGCGTCGGTCGGCGTGAAGAAGGACGCGTCACTCCTGCCTTACCGGGTCCTGCCCTGCCCTGCCCTGCCCTGCCCTGTCCTCCTCCTAGCGGTACCTCACTTCCTAGGTACATGCACTTGTCCCGGATGAGGCCAACACCAACGACACCAAAATGGGCGTGCTGCGAAACATTCTTCTGGGCGTGCTTCTGCTGTCCTTCCTCACTTTCGTCGCGCTCTTCGGCCAACTGCCCGCACTGCGGAAGACGCCCATCGGATGGCTCCGCCGCGTCCTCTGCATCCACTCGCCCAACCTGTTGAAGCAGCTCGATCACGCGGCGACGGGCGGACACGTGACGCGGCGGAGTGTGCGACTGGGCACATATCTCTTCTACGAGCAGAATCCCGTGGTATTGGTACGACTCCCAGTCTCCCGGTCATGATATGGGCTGTTTATTCACCTCGTTCACGCTAAAAGGTAAGTCGTCGTAGATCATCTTTCTCTCTCTCCTCACCGGCTCCATTGTCCTCTTCCTCTGGGACACCGTGCATCGTCTGCCTGCCGAACTACTTGCTCCCATCCCCGTCCTAATCATTCTGCCCTACGCCTTCACCTACCTCACTGTCACATGCAAAGCGCATTACATCATCCCTGCCAACCACCGCCAGCGTATGGCCGACTATCCCTACGACCACATTTTATTCAAGCCCAACGTGACCTGCCAGACCTGTCACCTCGTCAAACCACCGAGATCCAAGCACTGCAGTTTCTGCGGCCGCTGCGTCGCCAAATGCGACCACCATTGTCCCTGGGTCAACAACTGTCTCGGACGCGGAAACTACCACTACTTTCTCCTCCTCCTCCTCACCATCGGCACCGTCCAGATCTACGGCAGCTATCTCACCTGGTACATTCTCCGCCCTCATCTCACCATCGACCATGCTACGCCTCTCTTCAGCCGCGCTCGCCTGGGAACCATCGGGGATGCAATCGTCGACGCAATCCACTACGGCGGCTTGCCAGTCACCGGCGTGGGCATGCTCGCCATCTCCACGACATCTTTACCTCTCGGGCTGCTGACATATCACTTCTATCTCATCTGGGCCGGCATGACGACCAATGAGTCGCAGAAGTGGTCCGAGTGGAAAGAAGACATGGCCGATGGATATGTCTTTCGTGCACGAAAACAAGATTTGAGAGCTCATCATTTGGCAAAGCAGCAGCAGCAGCAGCAGCAAGGACGATTTCCCTCGCCATCATCGTCGATGAATGATAGTAATAGTAGTAGTAGTAGTTATACAACGCAGCAGCAGCAGCAAAATCCCGCATTGCACCATTACGACGCTAATGACGATGATAACGAACGAAACAATCGCACACCTGCTGCTGCTGCTGCTGCTGATAGCGACATGGTCCTCGTACGAACCACAGATGGGAAACCTCCGCGAGGGCAAGAAGCGCTGTGGACTCGCGTGTGGAATTTGCATGATGTGGACAACATGTACGATTTAGGAGGCCGACAGAACTTTCTCGACGTGTGGTGTGGACGTTGAAATGTATGAATAAGAAAAAAAAAGGGGGGGGGGGGTGATTACCTAAGCATGACTTACTGTATGTGTCGTCGTCGTCGTTGTCGGCTGCATAGGAAGAATAGAAAAATGACGAAAAGAATCAAGTTCAGGCATGGAGAATGATGATATCGTTGTTATGCGGCATGCCCCATCAATACATGGTAATTTCGGCTGCATTTATGAGATATCATCGACAGGCGCTAGACCTGCAAGTCCCTCGGCGCCCATAGTCGCCATGGCAACATGCACAGGTAAGATGCTTTTTCCAGTTCCAGCAGCAGCAGCAGGACGGATCAGACTCCGTGCATTGGTCAATGTGGTCAAACCACGATACATCCGCAACACATCCCGCAGGGTCAATTCTGCTTGCTTAGCACTACCTTCATCCACCCCTCCTTGGCTTTTGACTTGGATGGTCCAGTGCAAATTGACTCCTAACGAGGGCAGCTTGTCTCCCGTGTCGGTGTGTTCGCTATCAGGCAGTGAAGCAGGACCCCGCTGGAACAAGACGCCATGGGCCATTCTGCTGCTGCTGCTCGCATGATGATCGCTAATCAATTTGGCACTCAGAAGCACGCCCCATGTCTCATCAGTCATGTCCATCAAGTGCGCGTCGGAATCGCCGGTGCCATCTGTGGGGAAGGAATTCGCCGTTTCGCTTGCAGCAGGCGTCGGGGGCGCGTTGCTAGTGTGGCCAGAAACATCAGGAGAGGAAGTAAAAGTGGCACCTTGCGGCGTAGAAGCAGGTGTCAAAACACCAACCTCAGCGTTGCTACCGCCGCCACCGCCATAACACGACGACTCACACGGACGATACAACTGCAAAAAGGGATCCTCCTGCGTGGACAACAATGTCACGCAAACAGGATGTGAGCGAGGCCTTGCGGCGACTGAGCGCCAACATTGTACAACTGATGGGTCCAGATCTGCTCCTGGCGCAACGATGAAAACGCGCCAGGAAACTTGACGTGCAGCCATGATCGTTCGGGTGAATTCCCACACATCATGCGCCACTTCTGCAAATGTTCGTCCTGCTAGACCAAAAGAAGAGCTGGATTGATGCTTGCCTGTGCTATCGATCCAGCAAGCGGTCAACCACATGCCATCGGAGCTGTGTGCGTAAGCCAGATGAAGGATCGAGCCTTCGTAGAGTAGATCTCCGGGCGCCTCGGACGCCAGTTGAAAACCGAGACGCTTCGGTGCCGTGCTAGCGAGTTCGACCGTGGGAGCTGCAAGATTTGGTAGCGGCGCAGATACATCAGACAGCAGAGGCGCAGATGTGGGTGGACATCGGTCGTAAACCTCGCGAGCCAAGACGGACATTTTCCTGGCATCGAGTGGAACAAACGCATCGAATGAAGCTACCATGTTCATGGGCAAGATCTGCAGAAATATATCGCTGTTGTCTTGCTCGAGCGGTGACTTGGATGTGCGTTCGCGATGGGCTTGAAAAAGCATCCAGAAGCATGCACAGAGGTGCTGTTGGGCATCGCGTCCTGTGAATGGGTTGAGAATGTAGACAACGATCGCTCGCTCTTCTCCTGAAATAATGCTGGACAGAGCTTTGCCAAGGTCTGTGCACGTTGTGGCGTATGCCCTCAAAACAGACTCGAGAGACGCATCCTCACTGAGCTCTACGGGTGCCAGTCCGTCCTTGAAATTGTCTTGTTCCAGCTCGCTAACGTTGCGCAGATGTATGTGTGTGCCAAGCTTGCAACTCTCGTACGCCTTACCTACATCGCGGAGGAATTGATCGACCAGGCGCTGTAGATCCTCGTTGAAAGGGAACACACAAAAGGCTCGGAGGTGCTTTGGGCCAGCTGCTGGTCCAAGTCCCAACGGCTCCCAGAAGGGCATGCAAGCAGGCAACAACTCCCACGTGTCGTTCCCTCGATGTAATCTGATATAAGGAGCCGGCAACGGAAACATATCAGGACCTGTTGGTATGTTATCAAGCCGTTGTGGTGGCCGCGGCTGTCCTTGAGGGATCTTTCCCGGGTTTGTCGCCTGTCTCGCAGGTGCGTCTTTTGCCAAAGCGAGGTCAGCCAAATCACAATAGGCTACTTCCGGGCACGCCAATCGTACGGCTCTTGACAGCCGGTCTCGTATATACCTTGGTATAGTGACAGACGTGGCATCGTCAGCAGCGTCACGAGCATCGTCAAAGCGGCGACGCATGGCAGAGACATGTGGATTAGCCGTCACCGACTGCTCACTGACAATTTGTGCAACGCAGACGAGATCAGACTTGGTAAGACTGTATGCGGTTTCGATAGAGGCCCGCGTGCCTGTCAGTGTTTCTAATGCCTCCGGTTGAGCAGCCGCGCTAGGCAAGACCGTATCACATAATGCCTTTTCCGCCGTCAATGTAGCCTGCAAGTCTAGGTTCACGGCGGTAGACGTAGACTTTAGCAGCACTTTCAGGAGCGCGTCAGCAGAGTGGGAGGCGTCTTTTTTCTCGTCTTCATACTCATCTAGCCATGTGGATGTGGGTGGACCAGAAGTAATATATTCGGCTTGAGGTATCACACGACGCTTGCGTTTCCTACTTTCCCACGGCAAAGGCGGCGGAGGCTCCACGATTCTCACATCGCCCGTGTTTGTCACATGGCGCTCTTCGTCACTGTCACTGATAGTGTCCGCATCGGAGTCATCATCGTCGTCGAAAGGTCGGTGCTTCTTCTGCAAAGCATGCAACCCGATTCCCAGACTGCCACCAGTTGCGTCGATCTGTGCCACGTTCCGGGGCTTAGGGACAGAACCATACTGCAGCGTAGCGCTGACGCCGTCCCGAAACGTGATTGGGGTGAAACTGCTGCTCCTGCGATCGTGGCGGCTGCCGCAAGAGCCACTTTGAGGGTGAGAATGGCTTGCTGGTACCGGAGGTGGGAGTAGTCTTTCACGGATTCCGAATGGACTCAGAGGCCTGTGGACGGGTGAAGGCTTATGCTCGATAGGAGGACTCATGTTACCTGCAGGTTCCTCTGACTGCAGGTCATCACTTTCGGTGTCCATAGGCATGGGCGTTGGGTCATTGAGACCTTGTTGTGGCATCGGTACTGGCGGTATTCCTACTGGCGGATCATGGTTTCCATCTTCCTCTTGTGCTAGTTTCGACACTGCCTCCAGAACCTCTGTATCCTCGTAAGTGCTGACATCAGGCATGTTGCTATCCTGGACGGCTTGATGCTCCACAAACCCATCGTCCGGCTCATCGAAAAAATCAAACTCGGCATCGTCTATTTCGGCATCTCCGAACGCCATACCACCATCATCAGCAAATAGTTCCTCTTGAGCAAGCTCATGATCACCAGGTTCGTTCGAAGGCGCAGGACGCGAAGCCGCCTTTAGTTGTAGCTCGTCATTTGGTGCATAGGCCTCGGCAACTGAGCTGTTCAGCTCTGGCTGCATGGCCAGCGGCGTGACAACACTGTTCAGAGCGCTAGGCTGGCCTGGAGCGAAGCCGTCAGGCGGAGTTGGGTAGATCCCAGCCATCGTTGAGTGGTGATCAACGCTCCTTTGCGCGAACGAAGGGGAGATGACCATGTTCGTATCGTCACCAGATGTCGCATCCGGTATCACTCTGGCACCTATTCGATCTGTGATATTTGCTTCCTTGGGCTCGCTCACAACTGGAGCCTCACTCACACGCTGTCTGTCAGCGGAGCTCTTGTACCACTCCTCGCACATAGCCAGGGGGTTTCGGAAGATGGCACCCTCTTCAGTGCTAATGAACCAGCGCCTCCAGTCATGATCAGAAAAGGTATCGATGAGTCCGCCTTGTCGCTGACCCGTAGCAAGACAAAAGTGTAGGGGCCAGGAGCACGCGATGTCAGTGTGGTCCAGAAGTTCCACATTCACCCACTTGGTGTCTTCGGGCAGGGAGAGAGCCTGTGCTTGCAGCGTCTCTGCTACTTTTGTCCTCCAAGCCTCGTCTGACACCGGAGTCTTTGAAGAATTGGCCGACAGGAGTCGGGCAGGTCTACCAAACGGTGCCAACGTACATTCGCAATTCGAATCATAACGGGTCGAATCCATGATACGGCAAGTAGCCGGCGCGACATCTGATATGAGATAGAGGCCGTCTGCTGCCGTGACCCTGGTGCGTAGACTGATGACAGTACTATCCATATCCCCCACTTCGTAATCGCCTCCACTGCTGTACAGCCAAGTCCAAGGCCCAACATGCAGAATTCCCGGATCTTTAGCCATGTTGTGGGCAAGTGATAGTTCGATAGCGGCCATGAAGGCGTCCCTCATCGACCCCAATTCCCCTGCTGCGCTTTCTATGGCACCCTCTTCAAGCTGATCAAAGTCGGTTGCAAGTGTCCTGGTATCGCTGCTGCGGACATCTCCAAACACGCATAGATCGAGTCCCATTGCAGCACATAGCACGTTCTCGGATCGCAGGCGCGCCACGGCCGTCTGCAGACGAGACCAAGCCTCAGCGGCCGAGGAGGAGGAGGAGGAGGAGGAGGAGGAGGAGGAGTCGTGGCGAGACTTGAAAAAGACATAGTGGACTTGGCCCACGTTCTCCACGGCGTATATGTTGGTGGTGCATGCTTTCAGGAAGTCCATGCTCGTTGTTTACGTCCGCGACGCGGTATCGATGGAGGAGGGCACATGGAGATCGCGGTGTCTTGTCGCTTATTATGTGGATGCTGAGGTGGTAGAAGGAACAGGAAATTCGATGGCGCGAGCATCTCGCGCTCAATTCCGAGTCTCAACACGACATCACTTCCATTTGGCAGGAGACGACTTGCTGCTCAAACAGGTGTTACCATAATCGCACGCCACGGCCCCGATTGGGTCTAGCGCCGCAAGCTGATGGCGATTTGAAGTTCGAACTCAATGTCCCGTCGTCACTCTTCACTTTCCCCATCTTCTGTTGGTGTTTTCCGCCCTTTTTGTTGAGAAGTCCTGATGCTCAGGTATATAGGTACATGTACTTTCTACCGCCATCCCAGTCATCAGAACAGGTTACAGACGAGAGCACTTCGGCATTCATGCCACGACTACAGTTGGCACATACTGGATCATACAACTGGCCGCGGCTGGTTGTTGTCAATCGCACCGATGCTATAACAATCCCCAAGTTGGAAACATTCGTTATGCAATGTGTCTATGTTACCACACTTGTCAACATCAGACACTCTCACTCTTTAGGTCACTCTAGAAGTCTAGTTTCGTCCGCAGTCTTTCGATCTGATAATCGCGATGATCTAGAGGTGCTTCCAAGGAATACTAGCGATTTGGACTATTATATGCAGACGGTCCGATTTGGATACACTATTCGTAGGACTGTGATTGGTTAACTATCTCTGAACTCCCCTACCGAGGTTCTTGATATATAATTTGGTGTTCCTGTGCGCGGCCGACCTGTCGAAGTAATAATCCAAATAGAAGTTATTGAGCCCAGGGGGGTCAGAGCTAACCTAGAGTACAATAAACAGGCTGCTGCGGGAAGTGCGGCGAAAGCGGCTGCATGAAGTCTCATTACCTTAGCAATGTGGTATGCTTTAGAGACTTCGGGCTTCGCCGTTACAGCAGATTCAGATGCCAACTTGTGCGAAGTGCCAGGCGTGCCAGGCGTGCCAGACGTGATTTTCGCAGATCGTTCACGGCCTGAGAAGGGCGCTGTGCTCGTAGATGCTCCAATGCTGCTCGCTATCGTAGACGAGGGTGACTTGTTCTTTCATTTCGAGGACTGTCTCGCCCTGGTACTTCTGTGTGCACGTAACCTAATGCGCGGTGCTGTGCTGCACTGCGGTGCTCGTGTACTTCTCTTGAACGGCTGTAGCCATCCATTAAAAAGCAAGTCTCCAGCAAGGCGCAGTAACGAGCGTCTGTTCGGGCCTTTAGTGATGAAATGTGCTCTGGTGTTGGACGAAATCTGCTCTATGCGACTTGGCTGTTGTCAGCACTCTAGGAGGTACAGACTCTGCAGACCGCCGGACCCCACATATGCGAGCGGGCCGTGAAAGCTTCCAGGTTGTCGGTAAATTTATAGTCTGGCGCTAGTAGAACTTAATCAGGCGATAATCCAAAATTTACCGGAGACTTTCACGACCACGCTCGCTGCAACTTCTATACAGCTACCAACATGACAAGATGAAGCTCACGAATAGTGGCTCGGTGCCCGTGTACACCATCGCAGGCGCATCGACAGCGCGACCACTGCCTGAATGGCTCGCACGCAAGCGAAAGCGCAGTCTCAAGCGTGACGCCGAGTATTCTAGCCGAGTCGAGCTGCTGCAGGACTTCGAATTCGAAGAGGCCAGCCAGTGCGTGCGCGTCAGCGACGATGGCGAGTGGGTTATGAGCACGGGGACTTACAAGCCTCAGATTCACACCCACTATCTGCCTCATCTTTCGCTGTCCTTCGCGCGCCACACCAACACCGTCAACGAGACTTTTGTGCTCCTCTCCCAGGACTACAGCAAGTCGCTGCACCTGCAGACCGATCGCTTCCTGGAGTTCCATACACCTGGTGGCGTACACTATACCACCCGTATTCCGCGGTATGGAAGAGATTTGAAGTACAATACGCGCAACGCAGAAGCGCTGGTGCCGGCGGTGGGGGTCAACGCAGAAGGCAATGGAGAAGTCTTTCGGCTCAACCTCGAGCTGGGACGTTTCATGAAGGGCTATGAGATCGATGTGGGAGGCGATGATTTGGACACTTTTGGGGGCGGTGCGCTCCAGGGAGGCGTGAATACTGGTTCTGTCAACTGCGCGGCCATTGCAGACCAGAGCCACGGGCTACTTGCCTTTGGCACTTCGATCGGGACAGTCGAATTCTGGGACGCACGGTCGAGAAATCGTGTCAGTGTGCTTGGTCTGCCTAGACAGGCTCCTGAAGCCGATATCGATTCGAGACCAGAGGTGACAGCGCTCTCATTCCATCGTTCGGGTCTGAATCTGGCGACTGGTAACAGTAATGGTATCGTTCGCACATATGATCTTCGATCCCCCGTTCCTCTGTTGGAGAAGCACCAGGGCTACGATAATCCTATACGAACTTTGCAGTATATCGAGTCCCCGCTGGCATCTGGGAAGATTCTCAGTGCTGATCGGAAAGGCATCAAGCTATGGGATGAAGTATCTGGCGACTACTGGACTGGAATCGAGCCTGCAGTAGACGTGAATCATGTCGAGTGGGTCCCGTCCAGTGGTATGCTTCTGACTGCCAATGAAGGAAGACAGCAGCATGCCTTCTTCATACCACAGTTAGGGCCGGCCCCTAAGTGGTGTGCTTTCTTGGATAACCTTGTAGAGGAGATGGCCGAGGACTCTGAAGATCCCCACGCATTCAAATCCTCTGGCACGGGTGCGGGAGAAGTGTACGACAACTACAAGTTTGTCGACATGAAGCAGCTACGAGAGCTCAGCCTGGACCATCTAATTGGCACAACAAATCTGCTAAGGCCGTATATGCACGGCTACTTTGTCGGTCAGAAGCTGTATGAAGAAGCACGACTACTCACCAATCCCGACTTGGCAGAGCAACAAAGACAAAAGAGCATTCAAGAGAAGATTGACAAAGAGCGTGAGAGCCGTATCCGCGGTTCCAAGAAAGTCGCTGTCAAGGTCAACAGAAAGTTTGCAGAGACTTTGGTCGCCAAAGAAGAAGCCAACGAACGACGAAAGGCACAACGTGTGCTCCGACAAGGTGGGGATCAGCCACTTTCCAAAGTACCCGAAGAAGAGGATGCCACCAAACCATTGCTCGATCCACGGTTTGGCAATCTATTTGAAGATGAGGATTTCGAAATCGATGAGACGAGTCGCGAATTCGCCATGCACAATCCATCCACAATACCAACGACAACGCCAAAGCCGCGCGGTCTGACAGCCGTAGAAGAGGAAGCCCTGGACGACACCAAACACCACAGCAGTGCCGCAGAAGACGACGACGACGACGACGACGACGAAGACGAAGAAGACGAAGAAGAAGTCGCCGCACGAAATCGACAACGTCAAAGACAACAACCCGATTCTTCGCTCCAAAATTCCCAAGGCCGAATCGGATCCACATCCTACACAAAATCTGGCAAGAGACCTCAGCAGAAGAACCACCAACACCAACAACCGACCATGCGAGTTTCATCTTCGACGCAAAGTCAAATTCGCAAGCCACAACGTGACAAGTCATTCGGAGATTTGGCTTCCTCGCTCCCTGTGTCTCGACAACAGCAACATCATCGGGCGTCTGCTGCTGCTGCTGCGGATGGCGGCGATAGGCCGTTCGGTGAGAAGCAAATCACTTTTGCGCCGAGTAGTTCTAAACAAAAGAAGCAGTCTCAGCGACGAGCAGGCGAGGATGGTGGGAGAAGTGTTGGCAGGGGTCAAGAGAGACGCAGTGCGAGTGGTAATGTGTTTAGAAAGTTGTAGTTGGAATACGGTAGCAGTAGCCAGCCACAACGAACTTATCTGCTATGCTACCTATGGATCATCACTCGGGGTATTACATATATTCTCGCCTCGTGTATCTCGTCACTGAGATTATAGCCGTATAAAGGACTCTCCGCCAACGCCCACGCTAATATTCAAATTCTTCGTCCCATATGCCTCGCTTGCGCTTTATATCGCTGTTAGCCCGTGTTCCAACACTGTGATCGTGATAATAACGCCAGCTGCTTTTTCTGACTCCCTGGCCGTGCCAATAGACATTGATGTTAGATAAAGCAACCCAACCCGCTGAACGCCTCACACAGCGCTCGATCCGTAAATACGGAAACCTCATACCCCCCAGGCCCATGCTTTCCGTCATTCGCAGTACTCTGTAATACATCCCAAACATAGTTCTCCTGCGTAGCGTAATATTTCTTCGTCCCGAAATCGTAGCCACCAAATGGGTCGATAGGTGCTTCTGGCACTGCCTTGACTTTTGCTTTGAGCCCTTTGATAACGAGATTCTTCCCGTCTGCATTGCCGCTGCTACTGGTGCTGTTGGTCTTGTTCCTGCTGACCTCTGACACAGCCTGGAGGTGTTGTTGTCGAGCAGCGGCATCGTGTCGATTCAAGCGCTTCTTCAAAGTAGCACTGGCACCAGCTTCCATCGCAGCGACAGCGTTAGGATCTTGTCCATTCTCCAAACGTTTCAACATGTCTCTTTTATTCGCTTGAACCTCTCTCCTCTCATCAGCTTCTTCCCTTCTCGCAGCCTCCCTCCTCTGTTTCGCGACTTCCCTCTCAGCTTTTTGAAGTTTATCATAGGACATGCTTTCCTGCTGTGCCAGATCCGCATTCTCCGCAATTTCTTGCTGGTGTGCTTTCTCATATTCTCGAAACCTCCGTTCAGTCACTTCCTCATCAATGCGATTGATCATGTTGAATGTAATGTCCTCCACATCATTTAAATAATCGTTCCAGTCCCTCAACGTCTCAAACTCCTCCTCCCTTCGATTAAACACCTTCGCGACTTTCCGGCGAATGTCGACTTCGCGTTCAACTTGTATGTCCTCGAAAGTTTGTTGACGGAAACGGTTTTTTCGAAGCGTCTCGTGGCACTTCGGTATAGGGCAGGGTTGGGGTCCGTGTGAGAAGAGGCGATCGACGCAGGATTCGCACATTTTGTGGTAGCAGGCTGGGTTGACGAGGAAGCGGAGGCTCGGATTGAGGTAGCGACTGCTTTTGCATACTGGACAGATATCATCTGAGCTGGTGGTGGTTGAGGGGTTGCCCGAGGACTGCTGGTTGTGAGCTAGTCGCGACATGGTGGTCACGGTGACTTTCTTCGTTGTTGTAGTTGAGAAGTGGCACACAGGAAATACATGTACCTAGGTGACATGGAGTGTTGATTGATGTAGCTAAGGCTGACATAAGCAGCAATTAGGTCTATCATGTGACAGAGATCGGCGAGCTCAAACCTCCGACTTGATGGAAGATGATGAACTTTTGTCTCGATGCCGATATTTCATTACTTTCGCCATCACCGCGCATTCTCCATCGCAAAGTCTTGAAGCCAGCGTCCGCACCCCCGAAACTCGCCTCGTTCGAACAACACCACCGCCGCATAAACTCCGCCGAACGAGTACACATCAATTCCGTGCGCCATGGGCGAGAAAGGGCATGGCCTCGACCACTCGAGAGATCCGTGTCCATGGGTCGCGTTCTCAGATTTCGGAGGCGCTTTCTGTATGGGTGTATGTTTGGGCACACAAAGATACTGAGATGATACACCAAGAGAGGACACATGACTGATCTATGCGGCAGGCAATAGGAGGAGCAGTGTGGCATGGCGTAAAAGGTTTCCGGAATAGTCCCTATGGCGAGAGACGGATAGGAGGTATGATAACAACGACAAAAACAAAAAGACACAACAACATTCTCGGGCTTCCGATGAAGGTATGCATGCTGATCAGATTCCACAGCCATAACAGCAATCAAAGCCCGCGCACCCGTCCTGGGCGGAAACTTCGGCGTTTGGGGCGGTCTATTCAGCACATTCGACTGCGCAGTGAAAGGCGTGCGAAAGAAGGAAGACCCGTGGAATGCCATCATCGCTGGATTCTTCACAGGAGGTGCATTGGCCGTCAGAGGAGGTCCCAAAGCCATAAGGAACGGTGCGATTGGGTGCGCGATTCTGTTGGCGGTGATTGAAGGTGTGGGCATCGGGTTCCAGAGGATGATGGCGGGGAACACAAAATTGGAGCTGCCTCCGCCGCCGCCGACGCAGACTAGTGCGAGTGGAAGTGAAGGGAGGCTGGCGGCATCGGTCGCTTGACCTATGATGCCGAGTTTGGCTGGATCTGCACGCATGATAACGGAGATGGGGCTCATTTGTGCGTGAGTGATGAGGGAACGTCACTCGGCGATCGAGGATGATGGGACATGCGATTGCAATACGACGACGAACAGAGTTTCGCGACATGAGCGGATGCATGGAACGGCGTTCGGCACTGGTGACGTGCAAAAGAGTTGACACAGACAAGCAGCGAGGAGCGTTAGAATGGAGTCTGGTCCGGTCTGCTCAATCTTCACTCCCCATCAAAGATGAGAGCGTAGCGTAGACTACGCGGTTGTCAGTGCGCTTGTGGTTACTGTAACATTATCATGTACATACTGAGCAGCGCACCAAGAGCAGCTTATAATGGTATCTCAGCTACGACTGCAATCTCACTTCGATTGCAAATTGTGTATGCTCGTCTGGTTTGCTGAAGCTACATGCCAAGATAATTCTCAGACCGTCTCTAGATGCGAATCCGCCATTCCCCAGCATCCATGTCAGGTTGAGTCCATTCCCAAATGGCCCAACACTCATCCTTTGATCCGAGCAGCTCGAAATCTGCTGACCTTCTTGAGTTTCCCGTCTCGCTCCTCCATCAGATCGCCTTGTTCATGTTCGTCGTCTTCGCTCGTGCCTGCCTTGAATCCGCCCTGTTGTCTAATCATATCATTTCTTCGTCGGTAGTATTCTTCGGCGAGTTCACGTCGTTGTAGAACGGGGTCGCTCCCGTCCGTGGATGGCGCAATGGCATCGTGAGAACGAGACGCGCGCTCGACCAATTGATCTGCAATGACCTGGCCTGGTGGGCCTTCCGGGGTTGACATGTCTCTTGCAGCCGCAGTCTGTTTGCCCGCCGTAGCCCCTGCAGATGATGCAGCAGACCTTTGGGATGTCTTGAAGCGAGATGAGCTTTTGGCTGGATCTGCTGTGCCACCAACCTCGGTTGTACTTTCGAGAATCATTTCCGCGAGGGGGTTCTCGTTCTCAGCTTGCAGCATGCTCGCTGCCTTTCGCGCAACATCTTGCTCTTGCGCGAAATTCGGCGTTTCGGCGAAGCTTACTCGTTTCTTCACCTTGTGGTCTGGGTCCTGAGTTTTACTTGAACTCGATGGTGCGCCGCTGTCATCATGAATCACAAGTCTGCGGACGTGCTCAGCATCGAGGTCTGTGTCCACTATGCTGTCGTCAATGGAGGCCGCTGGTCCAAGATTACCAATAAGCCTGCGTTGCAATTGTTGCATTTCCTTGTGGTAGTCGTCACTGATCACTCTACGAGTACTACGGCCAAACTCATCCTCACTTTCTCGGTCTGAGTCGGACATGCCGCTAGTGTACGGTGTATCCTCCTCTGGATTCTCAGAAGAGAGAAAGTCTGATGTTGACCCAGTCTCATCTAGGTCGTAATCATCCTCATCTAGGTCCATCTGGGCCACGACATGTCCGACTTCATTCAGATGATATTCCAGCATCTCTCGACGTATGGCGGCATCTTCTTCCGATTCATTCTCCGGGAGCACGAAATGCGTTTTTGCAAGCTCGTCATTCGAGTCGATCTCACCAACTCTCTCACCTGGTTTGAACATGAAACTGCGAAGCTTCTTCTGCATGTCAGCGTCGGAGCTCTTACTGCTGGCCTCGGGGTCTTCACTGCCCACGCTTGGCTCAAGACTCTTTGCTGATTCTGGAGGTATCTCCTGCACCTGTGGCGCGAATGAGACAGACCGAGGATCTGGAGGAGGAGCTGCCGGCATGATTGCCACTTTGTCGTTGAATGATACAGTTCTCTTCCCATCTTCCTGCTCCGCACGGTCCGGCACTGGGTCCGGCTTCGTATCGGCACTGAACGAGACAGACTTCTTGCGGATGGCTGGACGACCTGATGGATGTTCGTTCTCACTCTCGGAGGGTCGCTGGGTAGATACTTCGTTATAGGAGTGCCTGGTGACGAGAGCTGATGGCGGGAGAGGGCTCGCGCTCCCTTTCGTACTATTGTCGCTGCCAGGCTCATCGACAGCCTTGTCGATGTGGTCGGTGGTTGTCTCCAGGTCGTTTTCGGACAGCCCAGCCTTGCGTAGACTGTCAACCAGCTTACTTGTCGCAGCTTCGGGCTGCACAACACTACTGGATATGACATTGTCGTCGTCGTCTAACTCCTCGTGAATCTCAGTCAATGGCAAAGGTCCTTTCCCGCGATCTGTGTTTGCAGACGCAAAGTCCAGCTCTTCGAGCTTTGCTTCCGCATCCCAGAATTGGCGCTGTAGAGTTTCTATGTTCTTTTGAACATATTCCTGCCGTTTGGCGATGAGATCCAGCACCTGAGTTGCCGAGCGTGGGGTTTTCGGAAGGCCTGCCAGATCTCGAACTTCTTTTTCGTTCACAATATCGCCCGCATATGTTTTGCTGACGCTGTCGAGGTCGACGCCATCTCCGCCAGCCTGGATCTCTTCCGTCAAGCCTTCATACTCTGCAGTCAGCGTCCGGAAGTGCTTGAGACTCGCTTTCAGCTTGACCAAGTTCTGTTCAAGCAGCAAGCGCTGTCGCTCCACTTCGAGGAGGTCCATGTGAAGCTATGCAGCCGTGTTTCATGCGGTGTCTCGGTGTCAAGTGGAAGGATGCAGGTGAAGTTGAAAGTTAAAAGGTGTTGGCAGGCGAGTTTGCTGCGTCATAATTCCTAGTTTCGACCCAAGCTTGGCATCAGGCACCACTTACCTCCATGTCAGGCAGCTTGGATATCCCGATGCTGACCCGGTGTGTAGTTCAGCAAGTGAAGCAGAAATGAATACATGGAACTGATACAACATGAAGTCGGAACATTCATTGGCAGTTCAACATTATCATCACGTATCATCTGCATATGTACATCATGCCATCTATCCCTGCTAGTGTGCTATCACTGTGTCAAACTTGGCGCCGATTATATGTTTGGACCTTTTTGAAAACAAGCTTGCATAGCCGCACCCGTTATTCCACACATGGACTCTCCCAAGTCGAAAGCGGAGATGATCTGGTCGAGGCACATGTCGGTCTCGTGCAGGTCGTCGTTACACTTGTGTGTTCTAGATGCAACGCCCACTTACTCATCATCATCATCACCCATCTCTTCTCTCAGTATTCTCACTTGCTTCCTGATTTCAATCCATAGCTTATTCTTCTCGAGATCTGGGTCCTCTTCTTCCACACGTCTAATTAGCCACACGTAGTCGTACAGTCCCTTGAATGGCCTGACGCTGGTACGATCGCATATCCTGCCATTCTCCGGTCTTGCATGAACTTCCAGACAGTCAAGGCAGACTTTGGAATGGCCATCCGCATTTCTTGCAAGCGCTAGAAGACTGGCAACCATGGCTTCTTGCAGATAGGCGAAGGAGAACCCTTTGGTGATCTTGGCCACGGCAGCACACAGTGTGTCTGGGAAGTCGACATCTTTGTTGTCTGCGAGCTTAGTTTGCCAATATTTCATGTATTGCGACCGCTCCTTCTCGTCGGGATTCGGGAAGAGGTACTTGCGATCGAAGCGGGAAGGTCGTTTGGCAATTCCTGGATCTAGCCGGTCCAAGTGATTGGTCGAACCTATCATCAAGATGCCATCGTCTGTGGACCCAAGACGTTAATTGCTGCTATAGTTTTATGGGCTGCTGAGTTAGAAAGGTAAGGTACTTACTCTTTTGTATACCGTCTATCGCGTTCAGAAAGTACGAACGAACATTATCCGTCACGATGGAATCCAGGTCCTCGAATACAAGAAGGCAAGGTGCAGTCCTTCTCGCGAGCGCGAAGATCTCAGATATGCTGTACTCTGGACCACCAAAGCTGGAAAGTGTTCTGACGTAGAGAGTCGGGACTGCGTCGTCTCGGCTGTACAGCGTGTTCATGATTGCTTTGACGCTGATGGTCTTGCCATTTCCGGGAGGTCCATAATAGATGATTCCTCGCTTCCAGGGGACTTTGAGCTTTTCGTACGTGTCTCGGCTATCGTAGAAGTTTTCGACGTCGTTTCGAATGGCATTCTTCATGCCTGGCCACTATCAGCATGTAGCACCTCGTAAGCACTGCACATGGCACTCACCTTCATCGAGGATGACATCGTCCCAGCTCGCCTTCTGCACACTGTTGAACAGCTCAGCGCTCTTCTGCCAGTAGCCACCGTCGAACACCCATATCTCGTTGTGTAGTGTATTGCCCCACGATCCAGCCTCCAGCACCAGAGTGTTCGATGCTTCCACTGACGGAGAAAGGATGTACTGGTTGGTCACAACTGGGTATGCTGAACCTCCATCTCTTCCTTCTGCGATGTACACAATGTACTCCTTGTTCCTCCAATCCACGAGGTACTTCCCAAACTTGACCTGGTCGCCCGTGTATCCTTTACCATTCAGCCTCGAGGCTGGCGGTACGTATATGCGCCATGACAGGCGGTCTTTGATATTGCCAAGTGGCGATACACCAGCGTGTCCTGCTGCAGCGTACCCGAGCACATCACAGCTTGTCTTGGGGACTACAGTCAGGTGTAGCTCGGGGTACTCGGCGCGAATGCTTTCTACAATGACCAAATCAGTATTGACGCGATCGGCAGATGCGTGATCGAAGTATCGCTGGCTCGTCGGGTTGCGAGGGCCGCTGGGCCTGGAGTCGGTTCTTCCGCCTGCGGTCATGTTTGATGGCAGCAGTTTGTCGTCCGGGATGACTTGCTGCTGGGCTCGCAGGGGCAGCCAAGAGCTTGAGCTCACGTCGTTCCTCATGATGCTGACCGCGCGCTCTGCTGCCACACGCTCAATCTGACGACCGTTCAGAAGATGGTACTCAGCTCGGCCACGCTAGATCGACTGAGTCAGAAGTGGAGTGTTGTAGATGAAGGTGGAAGAAGCTGCGGCCTGGGAGGTGGAAGGAGAGTCAAATGCACAAAGGAAGATGGAACACCAACATCGACCTCCCTGTCTCCTGGCCTCGCACGACAGAAGTCACTCATGGGCAATGGCGGGATACTAGGTGTTCTAGAACTATGTATCTCTACCGTGGAGGTATCCCCACGAAGAGTTGCGGGTGGATGTCAGTTCTGCTCAGCCAAGGAGCCAATGCCCATCCCCATTCTGTCTACAGGTGGGAGAGATGGTGGTCTGTTGAGAGTAATCGGCTTCCGCTTGCGCCTGCCAAGGCAAACGACGAGAAGCGCACAAACACGGTGGCGCAAGCGAGACTGAGGATCGAGTATTGAGATCTCTTCCCTTCCCCCTCGCGAACCAAGGCTTCCAATCTTCACAGCAGACTAGTACCTCCTACAACATGGGCCACGAGGGAAAGACTGTACTTGTCACAGGGGCAGGTGGAGGACTCGGTCGAGCCATCGCCGAGAACTTCATCGCCGTGGGCTGCAATGTTGTGGTTTGTGACATTAATCATCAGCTCCTCGATGACTTCTCAGAGAAGAACAGCTCGCCCAAAGTGCTGGCGTTGAAGTCGGATATCACCTCGGAAACAGATCTCGATGAACTCTTCAACCAAACCGAAGCCAAGTTCGGAACATTCGATTATATCGTCAATTCGGCTGGAGTCATAGACAAATTCAACCCAGCGGGAACTATGGAGCGAGCAGAATGGGACCGCTGTATTGCAGTCAACTTGACTGCCCCCATGTCGATCATCAAGCGTGCTGTCAACGGCTTTCTGAAGGACAACAAGAAAGGCAGCATCGTCAACATTGCATCTGTAGCAAGTTTCAAAGGTTTCGCCAACGGTGCTGCATACACCGCAAGCAAGGCTGGTCTCATAGGCCTGACCAAGAATACTGCTGCTTTTTACAGACTGAAAGGCATACGCTGTAACGCTATTGCCGCTGGCGCGATGCAGACAAATATCGGAAACGATCTGGCGGGTGGCAATTTCAACATGGAGGGTATGATGCTCATGAAGAAGACCTTTGGTGACTGGGAAGGTGGATATGCAGACTTGGGACAGATGGCTAAATTGGTAGCCTTCTTGTCTTCGGACGAGGCCGAGATGATCAATGGCGCCTTGGTGAATGCTGATGGAGGTGAGATATATTCTTTTGTTCAACACGTCGGCGCATGAGCGACCTTTTGTCTGACCTAACGCTTTCCCAGGTATCACTGCCCCATAGAACCGTAGAGCATCCTGGCCATACTCACATATCGAGTCTTCTCTGGCACTCTCACCAGCTCTGGATCACAGTCAATCTGGAGACAGAAACACGATATTAGGCGTAGGAATAGATTCAACTCATAGATCACGCCAGAACATTCCTCCTCGTACTAGGTCAAGTATGATGTGCTCTCCCATTAGATTTCCAACTTCTGAGACATCCACCTGCTCCTTCGTACAGGATGACCATTTCTTGTGATACAACATCTTCCAGCAAAGAAGAAACTAGGTGAGAGCTTCCACCAGCAAACGTAAAAGTCCATGCCATCCTTCTGCGTATACCAATTATCCCAGACTCGATCTGAAGCCAGCCTCTGCAACGTCGAATCCGACCGCAGACGCGATATCCATATCGAAACGGCGGTGACCTAAAATGTGGTACAAGTACAAGTCATCACCCCTCCCCCATCCCATCTCCACTTTACTTTCAACCCACACTCTTTCCCGTCCATCTATCTCCCCATTATCATTTCATCATTATCAAACCAACGTACAACTGTGAAACCCACGCCCTCACAGAATACAAGGCCCAAAAAAAAGAAGAAGAATTAAAAACCATGGAAACCTGGCTCTCCCAATACGGAAACCAAGAAGCCTACAAATGGCAGAAGCTGCGCAAAAATTCCTCCTCCTCCT
>JH792480.1:316065-346984 GCA_000291705.1 Sphaerulina populicola P02.02b
TTTTATTGGCTTGGACGAGACTTTGTTAAGTTTTAGTAATTGAGCTCTTTCTTTTTTTTTTTTTTTTTTTTGAGGGGGTTTGGATCAGATTAGGCGTGATGGTGGTGATAGTGATGGTGATTTGGATATTGGTGGAGGGAGGACAAGGTAGTGCAAAGGAATGAATGGTAAAAAAGAGAAAAGGAGAAATGGAGAAATGGAAAAGAATGAGAGGGGTTGACTGACTGACGATTTGAATACCCACCTACCTAGGTACCAGACATTTACTACTCGGAGCGAGAACAGTTCGAGAGAAGAAGGAAAACAATTCTCATCAGGCAGAAGAGACTTCTTCTTCTCCTCCTTCATCATCATCATTCGCACCCGAAGGTACGTACTACGTACACATTTCATATATTCCATCTCCAATCTCCCACTCGACGAAGCGCCACTGTCCTGACCAACGAACGACCGCTCATCCATAAACCGTCTTCACATCGCAGGCCTGCATTTCGCCGTAGACGTCCCCGCAAACATCAACGCCGCCATCGAGTCGGCAGGGAAACATCTAGTTTTTCTCCAAGACCACTACGCCCAAGTCGACCACTCAACTTTTTACATCCACACACTCAATACAGCTCGCATCATCGATCCTGATGTAGCTCTCGCCAAAGCCTTTGTGCTACCTCCTACCATCGAAAAAGAAGAAGAAACAGAAGAAGAAGAAGAAGGAAAAGGAAAAGGAAAAGAAGAAAATATCCTCCGAATCCAACTAATCCTCGCGCACCAAATCGCCGACGGAATCTGCATCAACCACTGGGTAAAAACTCTTCTCCAATCCCTCAACGAACCCATTCCCATGCTCCGCGCACAAATCCAAGAAGCCATCGATCCCGACGTCATGCAAAGCCATTTACCACCTCCACAGGAAGCGCTCTATCCTCGAATTCCCGGTTCCAAAGCGCTTCAACGTTGGTTTTGGCTCATCACTCGCATTCTGCGCCATGTACGTCGTCCGCTCCCCGCAGGGTTTGAGAATCCGTTGCGTCGGGAGGAGGAGGAGGAGGACAAGACAAAGACAAAGAAGAAGAAGTGTGCAGCAGCAGCACCAGCAGCACCAGTTGTTATTCCGTTCCCACCACCAATATACCCCCAAGTCCTAAATTACACTCGTACACCACCCGTCCCGACGATTCCCACAACCATCCAAGTATCCATCCGGCACACCTTGCTCCTCCAAAAACTCGTCCGCTCCGCACACGCCAGCATGGGAGCAGGAATCTACGCCATGGTAGCCGTGTGCATGATGGAACAGTACTCGCAACGTGAAACGGGAATTGCGCTCCACAATCGCAGAGCCTTCATTCCCGGATTTCCTCTCAATCCTCGTGCATTCTTCTCGGGGTCGGATCCGGATCCGGATAGTATGATGTTGGCCTTTTCCGATGGTATCGCGTTGCCTTTTCTTCCGTCGCACCTCCCTGTGGCTGGGAGATTGAAATTGCTGGCGCGGCAGGCGCAACGACAGCTGGAGGTTTATCAGAAGAAGAGATGGAATCATCCTGCTGCTGCAGCAGCAGCAGCAGCAGCAGCAGAGGAGGAGGAGGAGGAAGAAGCGAAAAAAACGCAGTTTCTGACGAGTCGCGGTGCGGGTCTCGTGCTCGCGAATCAGTGAGTTACCTTTTTAGTACCTGACGAGATGTACCTTGGGTTCAATACCTCCCTCTGAGGTGTTACCTATTCCTCCACAATGTGATACATACATACCTAGGTACATACCATACATTGCCCTCCCGATAGCTACTAACCAAAAGACATCAACCACCCTTGTGACGCAGATACCTATACAGCATCGAGCGTGCCGACCGAGGCAGAGGACAAGTATCCGAGCACAACAATATCCAAGGGAAATATCCCGCGCGACAGAATCCGACCATGCAAACCTGCGGCGTGTCTTCCATTGGTAATCGAGATGTCCAGATTCGTGCAGGGACGCATGATATGACATTGCAACAAGGTAGCCGAGACTTTGCTGCAGATTTTCGCGATCTCACTGCGACTGTACGGGCACGAGATGGCGAGTTTTTGTTTGGAGTCGCCGGATCCCGAAGAGCACTGTTCAGTACGCCGAGCATTGATATGTCGACTATGGATCCAGAGCGAGTCCAAGTGTTCAAGGAGAGGTTCCAGACATTACTGGAGGAGCTGGAGAGCGACGAGGGCAAGGCGAAGCTATAAAGTGTGTCCTGAGTGGTGCACGCTGGCTGTGGCGAACATCGTGTACCAACGTGCCAAAATGACACGAGGAACGTTCCCCTCGAACGTTACAGCGAGGTGAAGTGCAGCAATACCGCGTGGCACTTGCGAGGAAATTGCGATTGCTGGTGTCAATCTACCTGTACCGTCGGGAGACCGCTTGTGTTGAGCAATGACCAATGACCAATGACTACGTCCCCGACGTGACAGTTTTGTGCTCACCAAATAGGCCCGTCACCCAATTCTTCACCTCTTCAATATGGCCATCAATCCACTGTCTCCATGACGTGCTCTCATCACCTGACTTCTCGCTGGCTTCAGGTTGGTCTGCTTCGGCTTCCGATGCTGGCTCCGATGCTGGCTCCGATGCTGGCTCCGATGCTGGCTCCGATGCTGGCGCCGATATTTGCTCCGCCACTGCCCCTGCTTGCTCTTCTGCTTCCATCTCCTTGGGAGGTGAGCCACCACTAGTGCCCACGACCGAGGGAACAATGGCACCACCATCCCAATGAGCGATGGGCGGTGGGTCATCCGGCGGCTGTTCGTACGCCGCAAGATCATGTAGCCCTGTAGTCTGGAATGGTAATCTGATGGTACCATTGTTGGGTCGAGGCTCGATTCCCAAGGAATCACAGATGATGTTGTAGATGTTGGTGTTGTAGAACGGATCCACTACACTGCCCTTGGGATGTGGAAATGCAGGTCCTCGGGCGACGAAGATGGCTCGCATGAGTGGATGATCATTGTCATAACCATGCAAGCCGCGTGGGTGAAAGATTTCGCCCTTTTCCAGCGCCGCAGCGACGTCAAATTCATGCTTGGGCGCAATGGCGTATCCCACCTCCGGTACGATCCACAGAGGCGCAATTCGTTTGTTGTTGGCAAAGTGGTAGCGTTCCGGCATGTTATCATCTCGCAAAAACGCTTGAAATTTGCCCTCATGAAGGCCTTCCTGTACCTTGAGAGTATTGTAGAGTTCGGCCAGCTTCGCCTCGGACTGGTTGAAAGGTCGCAATCCGTAAAGCGGCCAGCCGTCCGTATGCTCAATCTCATTGAGATCAATCAAGTCGTCTAGCTGGATCAGTCTGGTGGTGTCTGTAGTGGCCATCCCATGATCGGAGACCACCACAATATTGACAATGTCTGACAGGTTGCGTGCCTCAATACCACGGAATAACAACTCGAGCATGCCATCCACTTCGGCGATTGTGCTTCTGATATATGTCGAATTGGGGCCATACCTATGCCCATCGGCGTCTACATTGGGCACGTATGCTGCGATAAATTGCGGCCTTGTTGCATTTTCTCGTGTCTCGACGTCGGAAGGTCCAGGAAGATCGAGCCAGCCCAGAATCCGATTGACCTTGTTGTGCAGCGCCTCGTCGCCGTTGTATGTATCGACATATTCTGGTTCCACGCCGCCGATATGTGCCTCTGATCCAGGCCACATGCTGTCCCGTGTCAGTGACAGATCGAACATGACTCAGGACACGTCCACAGCAGATCTTACTGAATGGCTGTTTTGATACCCTGCAGTTCAGCAGTCGCCCACAGCGGCTCAGCGTTCCAGTACTCGGGTTTCTTATTCGTCAGCGCTCTGTTTGGAAAGCTCTCCATCACTGCCAGCTCGACTTACCATACTGAGACTTGGATCGGCATAGGTGAACTGCTTGTGCATAACGGGATCATAGAAGTTGTTACCCACGATGCCTGAAAGTGCACACGGATCAGTTCAACACGTTATCTCCAACGTGATGGGGCATTTCATCCCCTCCAAAAAGGGCAATATCTCACCATGCTCGGAGGGATACAAGCCCGTGACCAGAGTGAAGTGATTAGGGAACGTCAAACTTGGAAACGAGGGCATCATATACATCGGAGAGACTCCCTGCTGCACAAAGGATCTCAATGTGGGAGTCAGGCCACGATGCAAGAAATCGGCGCGGAAGCCATCGAGGGAGATGAGCACTGTCGTAGGTGCAAAGTCATGGGTGCCATTCGACAACGTCTTCACAGCGTACGAAGGCGATGATCTTGCAATGGAGCGCGATGCTCTGTATGCGCCATACGCGAACGCCACAAAGGCCACGAGGATGATGATGTGCAGCGCGGTGAACTTGCTGCATTTGGCCAGCTTCGATGAAGACTAGGTGGTACGTATACACGCTCGTCAGCCATACTGGAGGACTGTACAAATCACGTGTGTCGACTCCGGGTACACACCTGGTGTGCCCTGAGGTCAAGCGCGTCGACATCGCTCGAGTTGGCGCTGTCATCGCTCGATCTGCCGCCATCTTCAATCTTGAGCATCGACTCGCTGTCGTTGCCCATGTTGCGGCTGCCTCGCCATTTATCGTGCCGCCCATTTCGCCGCTTGATCTTGTTCTGGCCCGCTCGTCCATCTCGTCCGCCCATCAAAAGTCTCTCTGCTTCCTCTTCCGCGTTCAGCGTCTCCTCGTCGTAATGCGCAGTCGAGTATGGTGGTCGTTCCAATGAGTCCGACTCTGAGTCCCGGGAGTCTCGGGAGTCCCTCGCTCCAATGGAACGACTCTCTTTCACATCTACCGCCATGTTCGCGCCGAGCAGTACTGCGAAGCCAACATGTGCGACCCTTTGAGAGAGAATTTACGGTCGGGAGCGATGGGCTGGTGGTCCTTTGTCGGAATGGGTCAAACCCTTGCTAGGGCGACCAGATCAACAGCAAGCTGGCGAGAGATGTTCTAGTATTCGTTGGTGCTTCCGAGCTGATTCTGCTCTGGTTCCTACTATAGGTCAGTGAGGTATGTAGGTACCTTAGAGGAAGTTAGAGGACTGGAGAAGACACGTAGTAGGTACATGTACCTCCTAAGGAAATGTAGGAACGGAGATGGCTCCTACATGTAATTATCTGTGATTATGTAAGCTTCAAGTAAGCTAGGTACCTAGGGGTACATCAACACTCGGACACTGTTCATATGTAGTCGTGCTACTTTTTCTTTTAGCTAAGATACAATATATCGCACTAGTACAAGATACTCCGGCGCTGTCTATAGATAATTCCGTCCTTCACAAAAAGTCGCGAGACTCTGCTGCGACACGCGCGCCCGCTCCGAGGCGCCACGTCTGATGGTATAGTGCTGGTATCAAGGGCTCCCTCCTGCCATAATAACAATTCCGATGGAGAGCGGATTAGGCTCTGACCGCACCCGCGGCATGCAGTGCAAATAGCGAGGCGCCTGAGGAAGGATGGCGCCGTTCGAAACAAAAGGAACCATTCGTCGTCGTTGTGAGTCCACGCAGAGCCAGAGCGTTGCTCCGGCATGGCATGGGCGGGGCGGGGCGGGGCGGCCCTACCGCGTATATGTTCCATACTCGACGCCTTGCATGGCAGCCGGAGCAGCAGCGCCGTTGAATGGCCCGGCTGCCTGACCGATGCCTGGCGCTGTGTTTAGGGGAGCCAGAGCGATCCCGGCCCCCCGGGCCCCTGTGCTTGTTGCTGATTCAGCTGCGAGGTAAAATGGCCATAAATGTGGGCCGCGTTGGGCTCCAGCCGCCTGAGATGCTCACGCATCAGCTGCACCTCGGTCTTGAGCATATCGTTCTCCTTGTGCGTCTCGCGCGCAAACTCATGGTCCCGCTGTAAACGCTGAACTTCTGCTTGGAGATTCCGCTCGTGATGCTGTTGACTGCGAATATATTCGATGGCTGTGTATATCGTCAGCAACCGTAGACACCCCCCCATGGCTACGTCGATGTTCTCAAGCCCGTACCTTTCGTCAAAATCTCCCATTTGCTGGCTTTTGTGCCTCCATTCTGGGGAACGGCCTTGTTCAGATCCTCGAACAAATCCTTCATCTCACTGCGACGCTTCCTTTCGGCAAGTTTGTGGCTGACTCGGAGCTCTGGCGTCCGGCTGTAGTTACCAATACCCTGTGCGTTCAGGCCCTCATGCTGCAGGCCAGAAATGGTGCGGTGCTGAAGCGAATGGTGGTGCGTCGTCGAAGGCTCTGCAATCATGTCAGCTCTCCTTTCGTACGCTTCCCCAAGTACGCTGTTACCATGTTCTGTGAACCTACGTTGCCCCATGGGTAGATGCGAGTCATTGGAGAAGATGCTACTGCGAACTGATGATGCCGCATAGCTGTTCTGCCTGGACGGATGATGTGTACTGGACTCGCCGCTGTCAGAGCCTCGTCGCTCTTCTTCTGGAATGGCACTGTCTGGGAATGCCCAGGCAAAACCTTGCGTAGGCTTCGCTGCCGTGGGATCTGGCACACCAGGCCCGCGGCCGACGGGCATGATGGGTGGTGCGATGCGCGGCGCGGGCTGGCCGCGTTGACTCGACCGAGTACTGAGCGGTGAGATGGGCTGTCCCGGTTGCCTCCGCAGACTGGCGGCAAGAGAGACCTGTGATGTGTTGGCACTCTCGTAGGGTGAGGCGGGTCCATTGATATATAGCGAGTTGAATCCTTGGTGCATGCGGCTGTCCACACTGCTTCGACGAGAATCCAGATGCGAGCTCGGGGCCAGGTCTCTACTATCACGATAGCTATCTCGGTTGAGCTCACGCCCCAGACTATCGCGTTGCTGGCCATAGCTGTCCCGGTTTGGGCCCTCATGAAAGCCTTGGTTGAGCGAAGGCAGCTGGGAGGCGCCGACTTGATGAGATATTGGGACTCGCGCCGACAGCGGCGTACAAGGCATCGAATGTCGCGACGGAGAGTCATCAGGATTCAACAACGTATGCACTTGCAGTCCTTGGCTGTTGGCCGAATTATCTGTGGCGATGGTGTTAGCTTTGGAATCCATCTATACTTGCGCAGTGCAGGGCATGTGGCAACCAGATGCCGAGACCACGGATGCACGCTTGGGACCTCGACCATGCGCGCGCGCGCGTTTCGCTGTCGCCATGCGAACACGTCCCGGCCGATGGCAACAAGCAGGGTAGTTTCCAATAGCAGTGTGCCATGTGGGCTGGGTTGCGCGTGGTAGTGGTGGTGGTGGTGGTGGTGGTGGGAGACTTACGTTTGCTTTGAGGCTGCGGCCATGTTCCCGAGTCTCGTCCCGAGTCCGTAAGCGATTGGCCCTCAGGTGAGATGGGCGCTGCTGGCTTGGGCAGGTCATTGGTGAGGCTCGTGATGGATGGCAGTCCCTGGCTATGCTGCTGTAGTTGGATGGCAGGATGCGAAGATGCCATATTGCGCGAACGGTGGTGGGTGGGTGGCTGCGGTGTTGAGTGTTTGGTGCTAGCAGTGGAAGTAGTGGTGATGGTGGTGTGTGGTGTGCTCGCAGCGTGTCGCAACGTTTCGCGCGAATGGACCGCTGAGCACGACACCAGTCGAAGGATAGAGGGTGCAGCTCAGCAGCAGAGGCAGAGCCTTCGCCGGTGGGCGCAGGATATGCTGAATTGGCACGACTCGGAGGCACGGAGGCACGGAGGCAGCAGGGACGAGTAGGGACGAGTAGGGTATATAGGTAGGTAGTAGCGGGAAAAGTGGTGTGGTGGTCCAGGACGGTGAAGTCTGCAGTGTGATGAAGCGGAGGTTACAGGTTCGTTCGCGTGCGGGGCCAGCCAGTATAGAAGTCGAGAAGGCGGTCCCGTTCGCAGCAGCAGCGGTGTTTTTCAGGTACGGCGATGGTGGGAAGAAACGGCGACGAGAGCCGAGAGCACGAGAGAAGCGGTGCTATGCGGCACACAAAGATGGCTCGTGGGCTCAGTCGCAACGCAGAGAAGGGTCAGGTCGCGCTCGTTTTGGTCGAGGCTGCAGATTTCGCGGAGCTAGCGACACCATCGAGCGACACCTGAGCGAGAACCTGGTGTCCGGGACGGGGACTGGGGCTGGGATCAAGAAAGAAGAATGCAGCAGCAGCAGCAGCAGCAGCACAGAGGTCCAGAGAGGGCGAGTCGAGAGAGAGGTCGAGAGAGAGGTTGAGAGTCTCGCCGGCAGCGTCGGGGATGGGATAGGATGGAATGTTGCAGAGTGCAGAGTGCAGAGACGAGAAGTGTGGACAGCGGACCACTAACCACTAACTGGATGGACGGGACTGGGACTGCGACTGGGACTGGGACTGGGACTGGGACTGGGCTGGGCTGGCACGTTTCTGCTGCCACGTCCAGAGAGGTCCGATGTGTATGTAATGTGCAGGTGGAGCTGGGCGGGTGGTCGATCGGCAGACGCCGAGCCAAAGAAGTGGCCAGTGGGTGGTGGGTAGTGAGTGGGTGGTGGGTGGTGGCAGCAGCAGTAGTAGCAGCAGCAGCCAGCAGTAGGTGGGCGGCGGACCGAGCAGCAGCAGCAGCAGCAGTTGGGTGAGAGTTTCTTTTCTCGCTTTGCTCTGGCTCTGGCTCTGGCTCTGGCTCTGGCTCTGGCTCTCGAGACGAGACTAGTAGGTACTCCTCCCTACATTGCTATCTACAGTACCTCGACTCAGAGGTGTGGGAAAAAAGGTTCGTTCCCTGCAAGGAACCACGCTTCGCTCTAGTCTGTGCAACGCAACAGGATCTCTACCTCCGGCGGGCCTCGTTTTAGCAGCGGCAGCGGAGAAGGCAGCGGCTGGCTCCAGATGGGCGCGACGACAGCGATCTTCTACGCACCCCGGCACTTCCTAGGTACGTACCTCCTAGGTAGTTCTCGCGACGACGTCAACAACAACAACAACCAACAACAACAACAACCAACAACAACAACAACAACAACGACGACAAAACAACAACGACATCATCATCATCATCATCACCATCATCCCCGTCATCGTCATCATCATCATCATCATCATCATCACCACCACCACCACCACCACCACCACCATCATCACCCACATCTAGTACACATACATATCATGGTCCCAGAGAGAACGGATTCGGCGGAAGTGCCGCACCGCCATCTCAAGGCTGGGTCACATCACATCACGTTGACGATCCCAGATCACGCTCACGCTCACGCTCACACTCACGTTGACCAGCACCGGAGCACGTGGGAGCGACGCGAGTGGTTGCATTTCCTTTTAGCAGATGTGCCAGGTGGCAGGGTGTGTGTCCGCCCGGTACCTGATCCTGATAGTCCCTCTTCTAGCCTCTAGGCTCTAGGTAGATACTGGAAGCTGCGACACCTGCTTGCTCGTGGGCTCGTGGCTGCCGCATCCTCCCATTTGTCGTTTCTCGTGGACGGCTCGATGACAAGCTTTTCCCTGTCTCCAGCTCCCCCGAACCGCCGAACCCTATCCCCACCTACAATACATGTATCTGTACACCTCCTACCTCCTAGGACCATGCCATCCATGGTTTATCTTCCGCCTGTATTCACTCTCTCTTCTTCTTCTGGTAAAAGGAGGATACATGTACTTTCAGGCTCTTGACATACCCACATCTTCTTGGTCCGCTAAAATTCACCATCTCCTGCCGACAGCCAATGAGTGCGACTCTATATCTCATCACAAATTCTCTCCTACTACCTCCGTACTACCTCCTACATGTACTACCTACCTTACATTACCTTATATCGTGCGTGCTCAAATGCTATTTCTCGCACGAGAAAGCGCCGATCAGCGCCGACCAGCCGTCGTCCATTACATGTGTAAGGTACCTAGGTACATGTATTGACTAGCACCGCCCGTCGCCAACTACCTCCGTACAGAGATCCGGCCTCCCGAAAGCCGGAAGCCCGAAGGGGAAATCACATGCCAGTGCTACCTCCTACTACCTCCTACCTCTACTCCGTACGACAAACCACAACAACAACAACAGCAACCAGAGGAGGAGGATCCAGCTATATACTGTAGCTAACAAGAATACCGACGACACTAGGTAACCCAAAACAAAAAAAAAGAACAAAAACTCTATTATAACCTGTTATATACCTTATCGTCCGTTCACATTACTTTGAAACCCGGGCATACCTAGCTACATGTACCTACCTATATACTACTTATACTACATGTACGCACGACCCTAATGCAGCTGCCGACGTAGTTTCTATATAACTTTAAAAAAAAAGAAAATCGTGTCTATAGAGATACGGGCAATTTCAAGAACAGTGCCAAAAAAAAGAAAAAAAGAAGAAAAAAGAAACAAGAAAAAAGAAAGAAGAACTACTTTACCGAACTATATAGACTCTGCTCGATCATGTAGGAGGTAAGGTATGCCCGCTTGGTAGGAGGTACCGGGGAGGATATGTAGTGTTCACATGTATACGTAGAGGTAGAAGAGGGATGATGATGATGATTTCACGTTTTTCTTGGCTACATGTAGGTAGAAGGGTCTATACCTATCGCTGAGAAATAGTGTAATCAGAACAGAGTCGCTGCTAGAATCAATATTTGATGGCAATTGATGTTCTCTTGACGACGCGGTTCCATTGTCGGGAAGTCGCTTAATCATCCAGACGCTACCTTGCCTCCTACCTTGCCTACTGTACCTCCTACCTCGTAAGAAAACGACAACACCTCCCTCCCATCAAACTCAAGAAACTTCCATCCTCTGGTCCTACGGCTCTCGGAAAAGGACAGGCAAGGCAGCATGATACCCGGAATCGAGCCCGTGACGACTACGGCCCTCATCTTCGGCGGATGCTGTGCTAATGTCTTTACTCTCGAAAGTATTGTGAAAGTGGAACCGGGCAGTGGTATGTGTTTTGATTACCTCTTCTTTCTTTCTCTCTCTTCCTCTCTCTTCCTCCCTCTTCCTCCCTCTTCCTCCTCTTCCTAAAAACTGTTTCAAATAATCTTTCGCAATAGGTCTCATCATCACATTCCTCCAATTCCTCTTCGTCACCTTTTTCGCCTACCCGAGTCAATTCTCCTCCTCCTCCTCCTCCTCCTCCTCGGGAGCGGAATCTTCCTTATTATTACAACGACCAAAAGTTCCGATGCCAAGATGGGCGTTTATCGCTTTCATGTTCTTTGGGATTAATATGCTGAATAATTGGGCGTTTGCCTACAATATCAGTGTGCCCGTCCACATCATCTTGCGCAGTTTCGGAAGTGTCACGACCATGATTGCGGGCTTTGTGCGCGGGAAACGATATAGCCTGTTGCAGGTGTTGAGTGTCGTGTTGCTTACCGTGGGAGTGCTGATTAGTGCTTGGGCGGATTCGCAGAGCAAGGTATATTACACACATCTGCACACCGCAGCTACGACTACGACTAGTAGCGAAAAGAACATGTTTGTTTATTATGCTAACAATTCCCTTTTTTCTTCTCCTTCTTCTTCTTCTTCTTTTCGCAGGGCAAGAAAATGTCTTACGAATCTCATGCCTCGTCTTCCGACTACACCGAAGGTCTCGCCATCCTCCTTCTCGCGCAATTCCTTTCCGCATACATGGGGGCATACACCGAAGACACGTATGCCCGATTCGGAGCCAGCTGGACGGAAAACCTCTTTTACTCGCATGTTCTCAGCTTGCCGTTATTCCTTCCTCTTTCCAGCACCCTACGCAAGCAATACCACCAACTGGCAAACACACCATATCTCGACGTGCAGCGCTCCGGATTCCACGACTTTGTGCAACAGCACCAAGAAACTGCCATCGGCGACCTCGTGGGCCACATGCTGGCCTATGCCGCTCGCACCCCGCAAGGCATCTTCTACCTCGTCAGCAACGCTCTCACGCAATTGATCTGCATCTCTGGGGTCAATCTCCTCTCATCCAAGTCTTCCGCTGTCACGGTCACCATTGTGCTGAATATCCGCAAGTTGGTGTCGTTTATCCTCAGCACCTTGATCTTTGGCCACAGTTTGAATCCCCTGATGATTCTCGGCTCCACGCTCGTCTTTGGCAGTGGGGCGTTGTATGGATGGGAGACGAGCTGGAGGATTCCCCAGCAGAAAGCTCGGGCGCAAGCACTTGTTGATGGTGGTGGTGGTGGTGGTGGGAATGACGAGAAGCAGAAGAAGACCAAGAAGACTAAGAAGACTATATAAAGCAGGTATGTATATACCTGGGTTAGGGTAAGCTAAGAGGTACAGTCGTATACCTAGGTACTTATTCTTATCTCCGAGCACCACCCCTTCCTCGACCCTTTTGCAATCCATGCTTGAATCCTCCCCGCCCTGGAGACTTTTGCACCCTGTTACTACCACCAGAGAAGCCAGCACCGCTTCCTCCTCCTCCTCCTCCTCCTCCTCCTCCTTTGTTCCTCTCACCTCCCAATCCTCGTCGTTGAGGTTGTTGTTTGTTCCCGCGAGGCGTCCTCGCGTCCAGTTTCTTCTTCGCTGCCACGGCGTCGTCCTCGTCAATGTCCATTTCGTCATCATCTCCAGCATGATCCCGAACATTCTTAAACTTCAGTTTACCCTTCTGGCCTCTCGTCGGCGCATTCTTACTCTTCAGTGCCTCGACATATGCGTTGATTCCACCTTCGAGCGTGCCATCGCCAGGCTCATCGATTTCCACGTCCGAATCTTCTTCTTCCTTCTCGTTGAAGACCAATTTGCCGTCGAAATCTGTTTTCGCCTTGCTCTTTTTCTTGCTGCTGCCCCCTTCCAATGCGCTACCTCTCTGCTTGGAAGGTTTCGTCGACGACACATGAGCGAGAGCTTTACGGTCTAGCAGATCCAGAGGCTCATCTTCGTCTTCCACAATGTACTGATTACCACCGCCTTGTTTGGCCTTCTGACCTCGTGCAGCCGCGCGACCGAGAACTTCGTCGTCGGAAATGTCAGATTCCGACTCCGAGGCGGATCCATACACGGCTTCATCATATTCGCTCTCGAACTTGCCACGCCGAGGCGCACCCGCTCCTGTCTCCGAGTTTCCTTCGTCTCCTGCTTCTCGCTTCTTCTTTCTACGTTCACGCGTCTTGCGAATGTTCGCTATCAGTTTGCGATCTGCTTCGGGTGTGTACCTCTCTACAAGCTCCACGCCGAATCTGCGAATCATGCGCTCGAAAATGTGCTTGACTTTGGCCTTGAATTGTTGTTTATGCTCGTGACTCCAGACGATCAAGTTGGGAATCAACGTTTCCAGGCGTGGCAATACTAGCGCACTTGGCAGGGATATGATGCATACTTTGACGAAGCCAAGCACCGAACGTACAATCTCACGATTATTCGAGGTGAGGAAGAGGTCCATGGTCTGTACCAAATCAGCAACGGTAGTCTCCGACAAGCGAGTGTGAAACTCGAATAGAAGTCTGGTCAGGGCTGTAATGGACGCTGAGATCATATGTGGCGTGGAGCCTGCGAGGCCAGCTGACACCATGGTAAAGTACTCCTCCAGACTGGCTGGCACGGGCGCAGCATCGGTCGGCATATGAGGTACTTTGGCGTTGATCACTGTCCCACCCTCCGCCATCTTTTCGGCCATGAGCACGAGTAGGTCAAAGGCAGCTGTTCTTGCCTTCTCATTGACCTCTTTGCAGCTGATCACCACTTCGGGGATGATCGAGGGTATAAAGTGCAGATCGGTCGTCGGGAGACCGGGAATCACCTCAGCTATCGATGCCAGTCTGTCCCGCCGAGCTGGTGCGGAGACTTTGTCGGCAGAGCCAAGAAGCAACTGCTGAAGATCAGCGTTGCGCTCTGCCAGCGCTTGACGACCAATCTCAGACTCCGAAAGGCGTGGGATCAGCTTGTATGCCTTCTTCTGGAGCTGTGGATCGTCTTGCTTGTTGACGACATTCGCAGCCATAATGAACAGACCGGCAAAGCTCTCACGTGGTAGATAGGTGGCCATAGTGATGATGAGGTCCATGAGTGTGTGTGATGTTGGTGGCATCTTACCCTTAGCCTCCTTGCGTTCCCACTTCTGTTTATCGGCTTGTGTCTGCGGTCCTTCGACTGGCAGTGATGTCTCCAACATAGTTGCCACACGCTGGAAGGTTTCCAGCAGTTCTTGCTCCGGAGTAATGCTGAGATAGGCGTTGATGCATTGTAGCAGGTTACCCCGATTTTGCGGCAGTGTTTGACTGTACACGTTGAACAGCACGGCAAGGAGATTGCTAGCAAAACCGGCGAGGTGTTGTAAGTTCTTCAGGGCATCAGCTCGACTGACACGACCTTGCTCAATGAGGTTCTCGTCGCCGTCCAGCTCTGCGATGGCTTTGTTTGTCTCAACCAGGTTTTGCAAGGCGCGGCAAATCTCTGTGCGCATTTGAGGTTGTTGATAGAGCAGATTGCTCAGCAATTCTGCAAATGACTGATCGATTGCTTCTGTTAGATCTAGAGGTAGCTGGCAGTAGCCGGGAAGGCATGACCATATTTGGCTGACCACTGTTTCGAATATCTTAATCTCCATCGTCTTCTCTGCGTCGCCGTGGCCTAATACTCGTTGGAACATGGTTTCGCTAAGGGGCACCAGAGCCGCGCGGAAATGTGCCAAGTTCGTGTTGGAAACAGAGTCACGCATGACAGGTAGAAGCCACGCTCGACCTGGTCCCTTAGCAGCCTTGCCGTCGAGATTGAGTGGGAGGATCTTCAATACTGCTTCGGGCCCTGCAGCTTTGATGGCTGCCGACAGGACTTGGTCGGCTTCCTTCTTGCCGGTAAAGGAATCGTCGCCTCGCAAATCTCCCACCGCCTTGATGATGTTGTCGAGCAGCGGACATGCCTGCCATCGCAAGACTTCGAATGCTGCTGCAAGCACATTGAACACTTCCATCCATGCAGTCTGATATTTAACGCTGAGGAGCTCCTTGAGGGTTCGCGCGACTTTCTCCATCGCTTTATCGTCCATGACAGAAGGCTCTAAAATTACAGAATCCGGCACGCAGGTGTGCAGCAGTGAAATGAGACATTCACTGGCGGAAACACGTACATTATGCGAGGACGATGCGAGAAAAACAGATATCTTGCTGAACAATTCGGGCAGCTTTTGGAACGTCTCATCTGGCTCAATCTGAGCGGACACGTCGTAGCCTCTGCTGAGCACGGCGATCCATGGAGGGAGCAGCTGCGAGTCATTGTGAGAAGGTTGCAGTTCCGTGATGATTTCGAGCAGTCTTGGCAGTTTGGTAGACGAGACCTCGTTGGCGAGACCAGCGAAGATGATTTCAAAAATCTCAAAAGCGGCCATTGTAAGGAATTCATTGCTGCCTCTCGAGATGTTGAGCAGCAATTCGCACAAGGCATCAATCTTCTTGCTAGGCCACCCGTTCTGGGCAGAGGCTACTGTCCTTACCAACTGCAGCGCATGCATCAGAGCTGGATCATGCAATGTCTCTTCCTGATGCCTCTGCTTCCTCTTCTTGCTGGTCGCATCCTCCGCGGCGGTGTGCAAATGGCCCAGAGCAGTTTCGGCGCACATGCCCGAGGCAGGGTGATCCAGCGATGGAGAAGGTGGTGGCTGCTTGAGCACATTACTCAGTGCTTCCTGGGCCCTCTTCCGCACCTTGGGACGCTGGTCCATGGCCAGTCCCAGAAGACCTCCCACTGCGCCACGCGGACTGGTGGAAGACTGCGGCAGGCTCCATGCTTGCGAGTCTTGCGCGATGAGGAGCGACTCCAGACAGCCAATACTCGCACGCAAAAGAGGCGCCTCTGCGTCAGGATGTGTCAAGGCGGGCGCGAGACTGGCGAGGATCTGCGGAAACTTGGAGCGGAGTAGCGGGGCGGGAACATGGCTGGTGATGAGGTCGAGCAGGTAGACGACGGCAGCAGCAAGGTCCTTGTTGACGATGCGGTCGGCGACGATGTACTGTTGGAGTAGCGACAGCAAGGCGGCGAAGTAGGCGGTGGGCGTCGCTTCGGATTTCTGCGAGCGGAGCGTGTCTTCGATGGCGTTGAGCACGACGCCCGTCTGCTGCTGGTTCTGCAACTTGGGCGACGAGCGGATCTTGTCCAGCCTGTCCTGGAGAGACACCGCCGTCGTCGTTGTCGTACTCTCGTGCAGCGACGACATGGTTGATCAGGTCAGTATCTTCCAGAACCAGAGCTGCTTCTACCCTCCACACTGCGAATAATAAAAAGTTTTAGCGCAAAAAGAACCCTGTATCTACATAACCTTGTTATGTCATCCTCGTGGATTAGTAAGCTCCGTCTATGCTGTAAATTGTTTCCAGACCTGTCTTCCAGTCTCCAGACCTGCCACAGAAGAAGAATCGCTCCCTGTTGCATCCACCCTCTTCTTCTTCTTCTTCTTCTTCTTCTTCTTCTCCTTCTTCTACTTCTCCTTCTCCTATACCGTCGCCATGTCGCTCCAAACAGCTGCAGGCCCCATCAACGCCGAGGATGCCGACAACTTCGAGGAGATTGAGAAGCAGTTTGCTGTCAAAGGTGGGTGGGCATGAAGACAGCAGCAGCATATAGAGTGTATCATCTCTGACGGGCATACAACAGTCGTCGAGCACATGTCTACCTACTGGTCTATCCTCGAGAAAGTTCCCGGCTCAAAACTGCGTCTGACCAAAATGGACGACGAGATCCTCGAGCACTTCAAACAGGAGTTCCCCGATTTCGACCCCAAGGCCACCATCAACGAGGACGAGATGAAGAGCAAGGCGGGCAAAGAACGGTGGCGGAACTTTATCAATGCATATGAGAAGAAGATTGAGGACTACAACTTTGGCGCCATGGTGCGGAACAGTCCAGCGGTCGAGTATGGAGAGAAGGAAACCATTTTCGGTATGTGGCAGAGGAGATTTGATTGGAAGTGGTTACTAATCAAGTCTAGCTGTGCGCATGCAATTCTATGCTATTGAGATTGCGAGGAACCGTGCCGGCCTGAACGACTGGATATGTGAAAAGGCCAGCGGCGGCAACAAGTCGTAAGGCAAAGGTCCTGGAGCTGCATACGCCTGTAGGGGATATGGCGGGCCAGAACCTGTGCCGGTCAGCTCGCTCACAACATACGATTACTGAATGTGCACTTACGACGGAAAACGGTTGTCGCTATCCTCGCGACTCAAAGGGAATCCCGAAGAATGTCGAGGACGTCCTTGTAGACCTTCACTGCAGGTGGGCACATTCTGAGATGAGCGATGAGCCAGATCATTACGTGCATGAGATGAATAGATGAAGATACCCGAGCGGTGCGACTAAGTGCGCCATAGATAGAGAACATTGCATTGTTCTGGTGCGCGGGCGAAGAACAATCGTAAGCACACATTCTTTCTGCCGAATTCGTGACCTTCACCGAAAGCACTTCGAAAAGGCTCGAAAGGGCCGTGCACACCGAGCGCCACCTCGAACAATCACAGACGTCGCGCCATTTAATTCGAGATATAGATGACCAGTTAGCCACATGGCATCGCATCTGCGTTGCAAAGGTCCATGGCCACCGAAGAACCGAAGAAGCGCGGCTGGCGCCGACGAAGGCCGTCGACAGAGAGCAATGCCAAGTCCATTGCAGAGAGCGATATTTCAGACCCCGATGCGATTGAGGAGACGCCCACGAAGCCGCCGCCATGGCGAGTCCTCTTCGCCTTCACAATTCCGCGCATGGTGCCGTTGCTGGTCGCAGGAATCATCGTTTCCATCGCAGCAGGTGCTACAGCTCCAGCACAGAACCTGTTCGTTGGTGATCTGTTCGAAGGCTTCACTGGCTTCTCGGGAGGCACCCTGAGCAAGGAAGAATTCCTCAAGAAAGAAACGAAATACATCCTGTATGTGGTCGCAATCGCTGCCGCCAGCTGGGTGCTACACTCGCTCGAGTTCATCATCTGGCTCGCGTTTGGAGAATTACAAGCCGCAAGCGCTCGTGATCGCTTGTTCCATGGCTTGATGGCGAAAGAGACCGAATGGTACGACTTGCGCAAGAATGGAATCGGCGCACAACTGCCCAGAATGCAGGCTCAAATCCGTGAACTCCAGCTTGCCACGGCCCAGCCACTTGGATCCCTCTTTGCGCTGGCTTCGACTGCGATCTTGTCACTGTTACAGGCACTCATCACTTCGCCCAAGCTCACACTGGTCACTCTTGCATCGTCGCCCGTCATCCTCGGTCTTGCAGTCTGGGCGGGTCGTCCTATGTACAAAAACATTGACAAGATGATGCACAAGTTGACGGAAGCGCAAAAGTACACCACCAGCGCGTTTAGTGCCATTGAGACGGTGAAGTGTTTCAATGGACAAGAGATCGAAGCCGAGAAGTACAGCAGGACCATCGAGCAAGCAGGGATATTCTACGCCTGGGTCGCACATGGCAGTGCGCTACAAATGGCCCTCATCGTCATGTTGTCTGTCTCGATGTTCGTCCAAGGATTCTACTACGGAGGCATACTCATCGCCAAGGGGGAGATTACCTCCGGCGATGTAGTCACAACATTCTTTTCTGCCATTGGCGCTTTCCAGGCCATACAAGCGATTCTACCACAGATGATCGTGCTGGAGAAAGGCCGTTCTGCTGGCGCTACTTTGCGTGCCATCATGGCACAGGTTGAGAGCAAGGCCAAGGACGGAGCGCCTCGAGATCAAATCGCACCAGAAACGTGTCTGGGCAATATCAAGGTGAAGAATTTGACCTTTGCATACCCTTCGCGACCAGATGTGCCGGCTGTACAGGATATCACTATGCATATAAAAGGGGGCGACATGTCATTTCTGATTGGAAAGAGTGGATCTGGTAAGAGTACAATCAGTCAGCTGCTCATGCGATTTTACAACTCTCCCGCCGGCACAATCACCGTCGACAGCGTGCCCCTGGAACAACTCGATACCACCTGGCTTCGATCGAACGTCACGTTGGTGGAGCAGACCAGTCTGCTGTTCAGCGACACCATCTTCAACAACATTGCTTTTGGTCGTAAGGACTATCAGAATGTAACAAAAGAAGAAGTGATGGGCGCTGTACAGTTCGCACTGCTGCAGCTCATGATTTCAGACATGCAGGATGGACTGGATACCAAGGTTGGTTTCAGAGGTGGTGCGATGTCTGGAGGTCAGCGACAACGAATGGCGTTGGCACGAGCAAGACTGCGAGATACCCCCATATTGATATTGGATGAGTCGACGAGTGCGCTTGACCATATCAGCAGAACTCTGGTCATGGAGGCTCTTCGCGCATGGCGTAAAGGCAAGACTACCATAATCATCACGCACGATATCACCCAAATCATGCCTGACGACTATATCTACTTGCTTGGAAATGGTCGACTCGTGCAGGAGGGTTATCGCAAACAATTGGAGAAGCAGGAAAACACACCCTTCCAGGCTTTCCTTTCCGACGATCAAAAGGCTTCTATACATCCACTCGAGATACGAGATCTTGACCTGGGCAACAGAGATTCATGGGGGTCAGACTCGTCGGAAGATTCGCCACGGCCTTTGCCACAGAACACATCCTCCTATTTCGACCCTCTTGATGCAGAGCTGACAGCCACGGAGAAGAAGCGAGAGTCCAAGCTACCGAAACTCTTTCAAGAAGGCTCTCCAATGCCACTCATGAGGGGTTTGACTCAACCTGGACCAACCTCCGCCCTTGCATCTCCATGGATGCGCATAAACAATTTCTCGCCTCAAGAAACGTCGAGTGTTACCTGGGATGTAGACTCTCCACTTCAGAGCTCGAGCAAGGCCACTCCACCCAACAAGCGATCATCGCTAGGATGGGAAAATCTTGTCGACCAGGCTGGGAAGTATGCTGCCGACATGCGACGCGCACGGCCTGGAGTCACTCGGACACGTCGGCCGCTTGAAGACATCGAAGAGATCCCTCTCACTGGGCCAAACGAGGCTCTTGCTACGCTGGAGGGAGAGACCTCCACACAACGCACTGCAGACAACAAGACTCTCAAGGTCATTTTCAGCACTATCTGGCCCAATCTGGACGCGCAAGGCAAGACTTACCTCCTGTGCGGAGCCTGGGGCGCCACGGTGCATGCTGTTGCTAGTCCTGTCTTTTCTTACATCCTATCGAAACTGCTGGCAACCTATGCCGTGGCTGGTGGCCAGAAGACCAAAGCACTGATCTACGCCATGGTAATTCTCGGTGTAGCCTTCCTCGATGCGACCCACACGTACCTGATGAGGTTCATGCTGGAGGTCGCAGGAGAAAGATGGGTCGACTCAGTCCGTACTCGAGCTTATGAAAGAATCTTGGATCAGGACAGAGAATTCTTTTCCAAAGAAGAGAATGGCATGGCCATCCTCACTGAAAGTCTAGACCGTAATGCTGAAGAGATGCGCAATCTGTTGGGACGATTCTTATCCCTGGGCTATGTGGCTCTGCTGATGAGCATCGTGGCCTTGATCTGGGCCTTGGCGACGCAGTGGAAAGTCACCCTCATCGCATTTGCTATCGCACCGTACGTCTTTGGTGTCACCAAGGTTTATGCGATGGTCGCGGAGAAGTGGGAAGGCCGCAGTAATGATGCTTCAGACCGAGCATCGGCCATCTTTACGGAGACTTTCATCAACATCAAGACGGTACGAGCCCTCACTCTGGAAACGCATTTCTTGGACAAGTACACCATCGCCACCAACGAGACCCTGATTGTGGGCTTCAAGCGGTCCTTCTTCGCAGGCTTCTTCTACGGTCTCTCCGACTCCGCCGGTAATTTCGCAATCGCCTTGATCTTCTTCGCAGGAACGAAAATTGCCGTCTCAGGAGCACCAGTCACAGATATCATCACCGTCTTCACAATGTTAATCTTCACCATCACAAACGTCAGCGCCGTCTTGGAATTCATTCCCCAAATTGGTTCTTCCAAAGACACTGCAGCTCGACTCCTCCGTCTCGCCCAACTCCCCAAAATCTCCCACGAGCACCTCGGAGACACGCGAATCACAACCGTAGGAGACATCGTCTTCGACCGCCTCCGATTCTGCTACCCATCCCGCCCAGACCAGACCATCCTCAAAAACATCTCTCTCCGCCTCAAACCCGGCACAGCAACCGCAATCGTCGGCTCCTCGGGCTCCGGAAAATCCACCATCGCCAACCTCCTTCTCGATTTATACTCCACAGCCACCGTCCCCAACTCCCATATCGGCGACCTCACCTTCGGCGGCCGCGACATGAAACACATTTCCACCCCTTCCCTCCGCACCTTGATCGTCCCCGTCCAACAAACCCCCACCGTCTTCGCCGCCACCGTCGCCCAAAACATCGCCTACGCCCTTCCTCCCACCCACCCCTTCGCATCCCCCGAATCCATCTCTGCAGCCGCACGCGCCGCTGGCGTTGACGAATTTATTCTATCTCTCCCACAAGGCTACTCCACTTTCATCGGCGAAGGCGGCCTCGGCCTCTCCGGCGGCCAAGCCCAACGTATCGCTATCGCGCGCGCTCTAGTTCGTAAACCCAGTGTTTTAATACTCGACGAAGCGACTTCTGCACTGGATGTCGAAACTGCGAATTTGATTCGTCAGACGATTGCGAGTCTGATTTCGAGCTCGAAAGAGGTGCCAGGAGGAGCGGCAGCAGCAGCAGCAGCAGGGGGAGGGGAGAACAAGCAGTAGCAACATCAACAGCAGCAATGACGGTGATAATTATAACACATCATCAATCAATGATGGAAATTGCGGAGCGAGTGGTAGTGTTGGATGATGGGAGGATTGTGGAAGAGGGGAGTTTTGAAGGGTTGATGAAGAAGAAAGGTGGAGGGGCTTTGGCGAATTTGTTGAGTGGAGGGGAGTGGATGGGGGAAGAAGGAGAACAACATCAACATCAACAGGAGGAGGGTGAGAAGAGAGTTAGCAGAGTTTCCAACAAGAGGGAGAGCATGGGTTACGGTAGTAGTAGTGGGAGGAAGAGGAGGAGCGGAGCGCCGGTGTTGAAGGATGTGGATTGGCAGAGGAGGAGCGGTCATCAGTCTCGAAGTGGAAGTGCAAGTGGAAGTGGAAGTGCAAGTGAAAAGATGGTGAATTTGTCGCGTTTGCATGGTAGCGGTGGCGAGTAATAGTAAGTAGTAAGTAATAGTACACGATAGACCAAAGTTGTGTGGAAGAAGAGAAATCCCTATTTCGTACTCTTGTCAAATGTAATCCTCGTCTCTCTGGTATCTTTGCACCTTTCCCAATTGTTGGAAAGCTTTGCTGAATCGACTTTTTACAAAGACACTCCCCTTCTTTCCCGCTTGTATTAGGCCCAGAGCATCGGCTACCCTCCTCGCGTCCTCCTTGATCCTGGGATGATGGAGGATCACCAGAGCGTGGTCCAAAGTGAGGTTCGCGAAGCAGTCGGCATCAGCTTCATTGCCTCCGACCGGGCGAGGTACTGTGCTTACAGACTCTGTCTGGTGATGCTGAGAGGGTGAGTGCATGCCCGAGCGATCTACCTAGGGACCCGCCCGCCGATGCTCCATTAATAATGTAGCATTGTCGATGAAGCCATCAACAATCTGAGTAAATCCAGACTCTCCGCCTTGTAAAAGTGGCCCCAGCTGCTTCCTTAAAGACCCAGCGTCGACTTCCAACTCCAACTCATACTTCGGAGCCATGCCAATCTGATCGACCCTCGTCAGGTCAATTTGGTAAAGGCCATTGAGATGCTTGTACGACAATCGATTCTTGTTTCTTGCAGGTTGAGTGGGCTTGTCAGGTGTAGCTTCTTCCACCAAAGCGGTTGGATCCAGATCAGACCGCATGAGATTGCATTCCACGTTCATCGTTATGCGGAGATCATAATCTGCATTGGGGTTATAGATATGTAGGTCTGCCAACTTGACTTTAATGATTCGCGCTTTGACCTGGCCCACTCGATTTGTCTTCGGGTTGGCCTCTGTTGTTGTGCGTAATTTGGGATCGCGTTGAGTCTGACGTCTTTGGACAGGTTCCGGCAAAGCGCCCATTCCAATCTTGGACAGTCTTGCGAAAGTGTCGGTTTCTTCGAGGCGTTCGTACAATAGCTTCTGGCGGCCAGGCTTCTCGTGTGTTTCCCGCACTTCTCTATTAAGGAATTCGTTCATCGCTTTGTGCTCGTGCTAGAAAAGAAAGGTTAGTACCACGATGATGGAACGAGATCAGAGGGCAAAAGGAGGGAAAATGTACCTCTTGCATTTCACTCTGGAACGTGCAATTTACATCGGCATAAGCTGGTGATACCACGACCATGTTCATGACTGGTAGCGTGAATCTCTGACCAGTCTGCTGATTGTATAGTCGTCCGACTTTGGCTTCGATCTCGATTTGACCTTCCTTGGGATCTTGCGCAACGTCTTGGCAATTTAAGAGTTGCTGCACCAGCCAATCGGTCACTGCTTTTGTGAGCGAAGGGAGAGGCGTGGTCCATTTGATCGTCTTCTCCCAAGCACCGAGAAGTCTCCGCATGCGTAGCATGTCGTGGTCAATGGGAGGGTTCTCGAGCCAAGGGGCAATGTTATTGACAGCTGGAGCACCTTGCACAGGTGGCTGTGGCTGCTGCCCATTCACTTGCTGCACGGATTGAACGTGAGGTGCACCATTTGTGCCCACCCGGTTGTTTGGAAGCTGGTGAGGTTGAGCGCGAATGTCTGGGCCGTTCGGCATTACTCCTGGAACTCGCAGTCGCGGATTAGATGGATGTAAACGTGCCCATGTAGGCCGCTCAGTGTATTTCCGCCGACGTTCTCGCTTGGTGGGTGGTTGTGAAATCTCCGAATCTGTCGCAGACCGCTTGAGACCCTGGTTGCTCACGTTCGGCGATGAATGCATCGCACCGTTTGGTGATGCCTCGATCGGATGTGGCGCTGCGCGCTGAGGTGTCGGTGGCGGCTGCGATGGTGCCATGACCAGAGAATGATTCTGTGAAGGTGGTATACTCGATTCGTGTTGTGTAGGAGCAAGAAGATGGCTCATGCCCATCGGTCGTTGTTGGTGTTGAAGTGCGGATGGGAGTGCCGGCGGAAGCGCCGGCGGAAATTGTTTGTTCGAAGCTACCAACAAAGGGTTACTGGAACCGGTCTGACCATACACTTGGGAAGAGTCTTGTGGAACTGCGCTTGCCGAATGAGCTTGATGGGAGTCCACGGATGATTGTTGCACGTGGCCTGGTCCTTCCGAGAAGGACGCCACACTGGTTGAGGGTTGTAATGAGCTCCTAGCACTGTGCAGTTCCTGCTGACTACTGTGACGCGATCCGAGTGACGGCGGCCGTGGCGGAAGCTTCGTCTTTGGGCTCACGGACTCACTACGTCCACGATCATCGATGACACTTGCGTACTCGCTCGCACTTCTTCGTGGCGAAGGTCGAGGATGTGCAGTGGGGGATTCAATTAAACTGCCAATGCTACTCTGGTGCAGTGCAGGCGAGCGTGCCGGATAGCCGTTGGATGCTCCCGAGACTGTTCGCTGGCGAAAAGGGCTTTCTCCACCCAGAATTTGGTTCGAGTGCTGTCGAGGCACGTGTGTAGGAGGGCCTAGTGGCGTGCTCGGCTGGGAGTGTTGATAGGAAGGTGGGTGCGGAGGCGGAGGATGGCCCATCACGGCGTGTGGGCTCTGATGCACTGAGTGCGGAGTCTGACTGTGATGCGATGAGCTTGTAGGAGACTCCGGCGGATGTGCACCTGGCCCGTACTGCGATGGTGACGGTTGCGCGCCATATGGGTTACCATAGCTCGAAGGTCTAGCGCCGGGCGTCCCGGAAGGATAATTCTCGTACGTTCTGTGCGATGGCGGCAGAGGTCCAGCGGTGGCAGGACTCTGCAATGGCTGCTGCTGCTGTTGCTGCTGAGGAAAGGGATATGAGCCGCTAGACGGGCCCGAGCCACGGCCTGGCGTGCGTATCGGGGTCAGGCCTCTGGTCTGCGGCTGGCCCTGCGCTGCCACGGAGCCGGATGGTGGTCCATATATGGGTGCATTCTGTCTGATTTCGTTGCGGCCTGGTGGAGGAAAGCCGGCAGCTGGAAAGACAGCCGATTGTCCAGGCGCGCCATTGCTCAGAGCTGGAGACGGCGATGCGTGCGACCCGTTTGCTCGCGCTGCTGACGCGTGTGCCATCGAGGATGGTGAGCTCTGCGACGGCTTCTTGTCCGGCGCAGGGCCGTCGTTCATCAGGGAGCGTAGGTCCATATTGCTCTTGCTCTTGCTCCTGCTCCTACTCCTACTCCTACTCCTACTCCTACTCCTGCTCTTGCTGTGCTGCACCGAGCGCGCGCGCGCACGTGTATACCACAATATGCGAGTCTGGATCTCAGGTTCTCCTGAGGGTGTCCAAGCTATAGCGCGCTGCCGGCAGCACGATACACTGCCCGAACAACTCCTGTGGCCATGTGTATTGATACAGGCCAATTCGCCGATACTGTTTTCGCTACGCGCAGGACCGCTCGTTCGATAAGGGTACTCTCCGTCTGGGTAGATCGATGTCGGACCGTCGTCCGGAATGCGCTGGGAAGGACGACAGGGTGTTCGAAAAGCCAGCGGTTAACTTAACCCCGGCTACGAGTGTGGTTGCAGCGTCGACAGCGATCTCGTGGCAGGCTGGCAGCCACAGGCGTGGATTGATGGAGGAGCGAAGGGCAATTCTGATCGTCACAATGCCTTTAGCAGACGACTTGGCGTAACAATGGACGATCGAGGCTCATTCTACGTAGGGGGCATCACTTGCAGGTAGGTATTACAATACCTTCGGTAGGTCAGGAAGGTACCTATGTATGTATGTAGGAGGGTCGGTGCTGGATATGATGATTCTTACCATGTACATGGTACGGTGCGTAGGTGTGTACAGTACATGTATTGTACTGTACCTAAGGTAGGAGGTCAGTAGGACTGCTGGAGTTGGCTAGAACTGTTCTAGCTCCACGTCACCAAGAGAAGAGACAGCGCGGACGGAGCATGCAGATGCAGCTGACGCAGGCTTCGATGCCTGAGAGCTCTCTCTCATCACAAGCCAGACTCATGTAGAGAGGTAGGTACCTCCTACCTCCATCATCCACCTCTCGACCACCGCACTCTCTCACTCTCTCACTCTCTCACTCTCTCACTCTCTCTCCCTCTCTCTCCCTCTTTACTACCTGCTCTGCTCTGCACTGCGCCACTCCATTTGCACTGTCCTTCACGACCCTCTCTACCGACCGAACTCGCATCGCAACTCCGTCATCGAGCTCGTTTCCCGACGCGGCTGCTGTCATCTCCCCCGGACATCAACACCCACCACCCACCACCCACCATCCAACACTCCCCATCGCCATCGCCATCGCCATCACCATCACCATCACCACTCGAGCACGCGCCATCCCGCTCTCGACAGCACGTGCGACGCATGATGGTCGGCTTGACATCTGCTGCCGGTCTTGTCGGGTTCCTGACTGAAAAGGACCCGCAACTGCAGGCGTTTGCGCTTGAACGCCTCAACGATGAGGTGGACACGGTGTGGACAGAGGTCTCGGGCTCCATCGGTACAATGTGAGTGCTCTTGCCTTACTGGAAGCTGTTCGCGGCCTTCCGGAGATGCGCATCACGCGATCCTGATGAGTCCTTGCGACGAAGGTGGCGCTCAAGTGCTGACATGAGGTGATCACAGAGAAGCACTCTACGAGGACGACAACTTCAGCCACCGCGAGCTGGCCGCTCTGGTCCTGTCCAAGGTCTACTACCAGCTGCAGGAATATGACGAATCGATGGTCTTCGCCCTCGGCGCCGGCAAGCTGTTCGACTGGAAGTCCGAGGACGCTGGCGAATACGAAGAGACCATTCTATCAAAATGCGTCGACACCTATATCTCTCTTTGTGCACTGCACAACCCTCCCACGCCTGCGTCTGCCACTGGTCGCCATGGTTCCGCCGATATCGATAATGCCGCTACCGCTTCCCCCACTACGCCCTTTTCGCAGGCTGCCATTCCGTCAAAGTCACTTCTGGCGCGCCAGGACGAGCAGGCCTGGGACTCTTCTGCTCCAGGAGGAGGAAATGCAGGTGTTGCAGGAGCTCATCCACATCCTTTGACCTTGCCAAACCAAACGAAAAAGGCACTGCAGAACGTGGTCAAACGCGTCTTCGAGAGCTGCTACGAGATTGGCGCCTACAAGCAGGTCATTGGTATTGCAGTGGAAGCCCGCAACATGGACGTATTGAGGGAAGCCATCTTGCGTTCTAGCAGAGCAGATTCTAGCAAGGGCAAGAAACCGGCAGTAGGAGGTCAGACCCAGGACCTGATGGAGTACGTGCTGGACATCTGCATGAATGTGGTACAAGAGCGCGGGTTACGGAATGAGATCTTGAAGCTGATACTGGATCTTCTGAACGAGATCCCCAGCCCTGACTATTTTGCCATTGCGCGATGCGTGGTATACTTGAACCAGCAATCCATGGCCTCTGACATGCTGCGCACACTCGTGCAAAAGGGCGACGGCAAATCTCTGGCGATTGCCTACCAGCTTTCCTTTGATCTATACGAAAATGGCACGCAAGAGTTTTTGCAGAAGATCATGGATGAACTGCCAGAAGAAGAGACCGATGGAAGCCATATGAATGGCAGCGCTGTGCGGCCCTCCACTCCTCATCCTAACCAAAACGAAGAAGCCAGCGAATCCGATCAGCTCTTGTCCGAGCTTAACGACTCTGCTGGCGCACCCCCGACGTCGACGGTCGTAACATCGAGAACGAGACCGAAGCCTGATGACGAAAAGCAGGACAAAGCGTACAAGTCAATCCGAAACATTTTGCGCGGGACGACAAGCATCGAGCTGAACATGGAGTTCTTGTTCCGGCAAGCACACACAGATCGTGCCATCCTGAACAAAGTCCGAGACTCCTTGGAGGCGCGAAACAGCATCTTCCACACGTCTGTCACCTTCACCAACGCGTTCATGAACGCAGGCACCACCGTGGACAGCTTTTTCCGCGACAATCTAGAGTGGCTGGGTAAAGCTGTCAATTGGAGTAAATTTACTGCCACTGCTGCCCTCGGAGTCATTCACCGCGGCAACATTAACAATGGCCAGAAATTGCTCGACCCATATCTGCCCAAGGACAATGCCCAGGCCAGCTCCGGTAGTACTTACAGTCAAGGAGGCTCCTTGTATGCCTTGGGACTCATTTACACCAACCACGGTACAGACGTCCTCGACTACCTCCGTCGTCAGTTCAAGAACACACAAGAAGAGGTCGTGCAGCACGGAGGTGCTCTTGGTCTTGGTACTGCCGGCATGGCGACTGGATCGGAAGAAATTTACGACGAGCTCAAGAACGTCCTTTACGCCGACTCAGCAATCAACGGCGAGGCAGTCGGCCTTGCCATGGGTCTTGTCATGCTTGGCACGGGCAATGTCCGCGCTCTCGATGACATGATTCAATACGCTCACGACACGCAGCACGAGAAGATTGTCCGCGGTCTTGCATTGGGTGTTGCTCTGATTATGTACAACAGACAGGAAGGTGCCGACGAGCTCATCCAAGGACTTCTCGAGGATGCTGATCCGGCTCTCCGCTACGGCGGTATCATGACGATTGCGCTTGCGTATGCTGGCAGCGGCAGCAACAAGGCGGTACGCAAGCTTCTGCACGTTGCTGTTTCGGACGTCAGTGATGATGTCCGACGAGTCGCAGTGATGAGCTTGGGCTTCGTACTGTTTCGCAAGCCTGGAAGTGTGCCGAGAATGGTTGAGCTGCTGTCAGAGAGCTACAACCCACATGTGCGTTACGGTGCCACAATGGCGCTGGGTATCGCATGTGCCGGCACTGGCCTGGACGAGGCTATCGACTTGCTCGAGCCAATGATGAAGGACTCGGTTGATTTTGTGCGACAAGGCGCATACATTTCAATGGCCATGATTTTGGTACAACAGAACGAGATTATGAACCCTAAAGTCACAGCACTACGGAAGCAGTTGCAAAAGGCCATTGCCGACAGACACGAGGATGCCATGGCGAAGTTTGGATGTGCGCTCGCTCTCGGCATCATCGATGCTGGCGGTCGCAACTGTACCATCGGCCTGCAGACACAGACTGGCAACCTCAACATGACTGGCATCGTGGGAATGGCTGTGTTCTTACAATACTGGTATTGGTTTCCACTGACTCACTTCCTGGCATTGTCGTTCACCCCGACGGCCATCATTGGCGTCGACTCCAACCTCGAGATCCCCAGCTTCAAGTTCCACAGCAACACACGGCCCAGCCAGTTTGATTATCCACCCGAGGTTGAGGTGAAGACGGAAGAAGCTCCGGAGAAGGTCAAGACAGCTGTTCTGTCCACGACCGTGCAAGCCAAGCGCAGAAAGGCTGCCAAGGACAAGCAGAACCGGCGCGAGAGCATGGATGTTGATCACACGCCTGAGACGCCCAAGCCCGATGCTGATGGCGACAAGATGGACACGGACGACAACGTCATCGATACCAGCAAGCTGGGCGAAGATGGCGAAAAGGACGGCAAGAAGAAGATGGAGAAAGAAAAAGTCGGTCATGAGCTCGAGAACATGAGCCGTGTCCTCCCTGCACAGATCCGGTACATCAGCTTTTCTCCCGAGGGCCGGTATCAGCCCGTCAAGAAGGTAAGTCTGTTGCGAGGAATGCCCACTCTGTCTGTGTACTAATGCGAGATTTTAGCCGACTGGTGGGGTGATACTGCTGCATGACACTCGGCCCGATGAGCCGAGATCTCTTCTCGAACTGAAGGCCAAGAAGAAGACTGCTGCGGCTGCCCCTGCACCTGGTGCTGGTGGCAACGCTACGTCGGGAACTCGCGACACTGACATGGGCGGCTTCGAAGCTGCACTCGCGAGCGCTGGGCTCTCGGGGGCAGCCGCGGGAGCTGGTGTTTTGACAGCTGTTGACGAAGACGACGATGGGCAGGAAGCACCTGTGCCGGACGCCTTCGAGGTGGATGAGGACGAGGCCGAAGAGGAATAGGTTCTGCTTCCCAACCGTCATTTGCATCCCCGCCTGCCCAGACCCATTGCGCCCGAGACGATGCAAAGTCCGGTGGAATCCGATAGTGTGACGGTTCCAAGCTCGGGAGGAGTTTCACGTGAGTTTGACAATCTTACGGTGGAGGACATTGAGCGAACGAGAGGAGAGGTGTTGGCGGATCCCGAAGAACGACTTGCCGAGTTTCTGGGGGATGATGCTGCGGACAGGGAGTACTTTGACAGCACCGATGATGACGAAGACGATAGTAGTTAGGTAGGCTGGGTTCTCCAAGGAGCAGCAAGCACATGGGCGTGCTGAGCCGCAGTGAAGAGCAGCATTTTTTGCATCGTGGGTGTAGTATGGGCGTGTAAAGTAAGTATTGTGGGCCGCTTTTGACGCTCACGTAGAGCCCATAGGAAGAGATACAGGACCGTAGGTATGTACTTAGTATACTTGTAGACACTGAGTCTTTTTCTCTCTCTCTCTCTTTCTCGTCGCACTAGAATGAGAATGGGTAGGTAGGTACATGTAGGTGGTAGTGTTACACCAAGCTAATTGACACCCGAAGTGATGAGGTTCAATTGATGGGCGAGTGCATCTTCTTCTATCTTCTTTTTCTTCTATCTTCTTTTTCTTCTATCCTCTTCCATCTTCTTCTATCCTCTTCCATCTTCTTCTATCCTCTCAACCTCGTCTCATTCCTAAGGTAAGGTACCTAGTTACCTAGGTACATGTAGTTAGTCAGTGAGGATCCCCAAGCCACATTTTTACATACGTGGAAACCACCTCCTGCAAGGTGCAAGCGCCGTCGACTCGAATCGATTATCGATTTTCCGGGCGCGGCCCCCGGGTGAGGGATACCGGTTGATCCGTCCGATGCATGTTGCATGTTGCATGTTGCATGTGGCTGATGGATTTCTTGTGAGATTTTTGACGCTTACGTACTTACCTTACCTTTGTGATGCCCTCGGATGGAATTCTGATTGGCTAGGGGTTTTTTTTTTTTTTTTTTCTTTTTTTTCTTTTTTCTTTTTTTTCTTTTTTTTCGTTTTTTCGTTTTAGTTAGTTAGG